>CM026557.1:24487126-25087126 GCA_015143295.1 Tetracentron sinense | reverse complement strand
ACCAAGTCGGAGTTTGGGAACTATTCGACTAGGGAAAAAATCTGCAAAATTCTAGAACATTCAGGATAAAAAGAGAAAAATTACCCGTCAAGATACGATACAAATAACAGTAAATAATATTTTTAATTATGAAAACTTATAATAAATGTATTTCATATATCAGTTATTTATTCGGGACATTTTAAAAAAAAATCAGGAATACTTCATGAATTAATTGTTCAACGAAAAATGGCATCTTATTAGGGACTTCTTGAAAAAATTGAAGAAATGCTCAAGCTAAGGAAAGTACAAATGAAGTTTGTTTTATGTACATGGATGCTCATTTTCTGAGAAGCCTTTAGTTAAGATATCTAAAATTTGACTCCCATATGATGTGAGATGGCTAAAATTAAAAATTACTCGTCTGGGACTTTCCATGATAAACTATTGATGATGCCATGTGTTTGGTTTAGGGCCTTTGGGCATTAAAGCGCAACAAAAGCATGTAAATTGAAAATAACCCACGAGCTACCTTAGTAAGGTATCTTGAAGGTTCAGAAACACTACAGTTGCAGGATCTTGGTGTTCAAACTTGTTAGCTGTTTTGTATGTAATTAGATACAAGATCCTTATGTTGTAGATAGAACTCTCTTACTCCAACTGGTTAAATTGCTGACGTCGATTTGAACTGCTCCAAAATCCTTTTAAAAGATCTATTTATCCAGATTTTTTTCAGATTCAGCTTCTCAGTTGATTTGTATCAGAATTCAGAGGTCTTGCCATTGTATAATGTTTAAAAGGATTAGTTTGATTTGACACAGTGCATCACACTAGTCTTGGTTATATTTTGCTTTTCAGATTTTAGAAGTGTTCACTACATGCTTACTTTAATTGCTGTTGTCATTCTAAAATTCTTACGTTTATGGCAGGTCCATTAGGAAGTATCACCTCTGCAACTTTAAAGAATCTCAATCTTTCTTCAAATAAGCTGTCAGGCTCCTTGCCTGCAATGGTAGGGCACTGTGCCATTGTTGATTTGAGTAATAATATGCTCTCAGGGAACTTGTCCAGAATTCAGAGTTGGGGAAATTATGTTGAAATTATTCATCTAAGTTCGAACTTGTTGACAGGAACCCTGCCGAACATAACTTCTCAGTTCTTGAGGCTGGCCTCCTTCAAGATATCCAACAACTCATTAGAGGGGGGTCTCCCACTCGTGCTAGGGACATACCCAGAACTAAACGTGATTGACATTAGCCTCAACCAGCTTAATGGATCCCTTCCTCCGAGCTTATTCACCTCATCAATATTGACTGAACTAAACCTTTCAGGCAACCGCTTCACCGGGTCCATCTCACTTCAGTCAGTCTCAGATATTCCATCTATAGGTTCCACCCCAAATTTAAGCCTGGTGTCTCTTGATCTGTCAAATAACTCACTAAGCGGCCCTTTGTCCCCAGAAATCAGTAAGCTCCGCGATTTGGTGTTTCTCGATCTATCTAACAACCACTTTGAAGGTAGCATTCCTGATGATCTTCCAGATACACTTAGAGGATTCAACGTGTCTTATAACAATCTCTCTGGTGTTGTACCTGAAAACTTGAGGAGGTTCCCCGATTCTGCATTCCATCCAGGAAATTCCTTGCTGAATTTCCCTCATCTCTTGTCTTTACCAAAAGAGAATCCTGCGATTACTTTGAGGGGGAAGCATGGGGCCCATATGAGACCTGCTATTAGAGCTGCCCTGATTGCAGGTTTTGTTGGTGGCGTCACTGTGATAGCTCTCTTGTCTCTATTGATTTATTACAGGGCTCACTGGAAAGACTGTAAAGGGACAAAGAATGGTTCAAATGAAAATGTTGGAAGGAAAGGTGCCCCACAAGAGGGATCTTCTCTTCCTCAAATCTCTGCGCTTCACAAAAATGTAGACTCATCTCCAGCTTCATTGAACTTCTCTCAAAATAATTTACTTTCTTCAGAAATGGGATCTTTACATGAGCATGGAAGCAGTTCATCAGTTGCAAAGGGGACTGCGGAAATAGGCATTCCTGATTCAACGAAAAGAGACAAAGGGATGTCTTCTGCTAAACATCTCTTTTCATCTTCGACTTTATCTCCTTCTAACGATCAACATCTATCTGAGAATCCCACTATACTCAAGGTCTGTTCTCCAGATAAATTGGCTGGGGATCTACATTTCTTTGACAGCTCATCTGTGTTCACATCAGAAGATCTTTCACGTGCTCCAGCCGAAGTTATTGGTAGAAGTTGTCATGGAACGTCATATAAAGCTACACTTGACAGTGGTCATGTATTGGTTGTGAAATGGCTGAAGGAAGGGATGGCAAAAGGTAAGAAGGAATTTGCAAGGGAAGCGAAGAAGCTTGGGAACATCAAACATCCAAATCTGGTTTCTTTATGCGGTTACTATTGGGGACTGAAGGAGCACGAGAAGCTGGTTATATCAAAGTACATCAATGCGTCGTGTTTGGCCCTCTATCTTCATGGTAAGGTTCTGTGCTTGCTTTGTCTTCCATTCAATTCGTGTAGCCTATAATTTAATAGGATATTGCTTTTATTTGGAAATCTTGGTGTAAGGATGATTAACAAGGTGGGTGAAACCACTGTATGGTGGGTCCAACCTAGGAGATCTTCTAAGCCAAAAATTGACTCTATGGAGTGACTATATAGCCATCTCATCAATCACATTCTTTTGGATCATCAGAAAAAATATGGAGAGCAGTTCAGGAAAAGGTCAATAGGTCAGATGTATAAGATTGTACAATATGATTGATTTTTGCCTACTAGTATCTCTGAATTGTGTATCACACTCCACCTCCTGCATGTGTACCAAGCATCCCACCATTTTGTTAGTAGACTTACCTTACATAATGCAGCCTTAGATTTCAAGTACTTCTTTATGCTGCTACAAGCTAATATTTTTATTATAATTTGATGTGTTCCTATTTGTTTTATCATTTTTTATTCCATACAGTCCATGATATTAAATAATACACACTCCTGACAAGGCTAGTAACTAAAGCTGTAGAATATAGTTAATTTAGGGGTATGTCAATGTTATTACTCCAATACGAGGTGCTGAATATTTTCTTAAAAGGCCTGATATGCCAACACATCTGTATTGGAAACTTAATAGATTTCCCAGTGGAAAATTTCAAGTTTAATGAGCAAGCTTATTTTCGAAGTATTTCATTTTCTATCTATGGAAAAAGTACCCACTTTTCTCAAGTTCTCAGTCAAATTTTTTTCTGGATTAGAATTGACCATGTCTTGACTGAGTCCAGTCATGTCTGCTAGTTCCGGAAACAAATCCAAGTCTGCTAATACTCAAACCTGAAAGATAATCTTGGTCATGGTAAATCATAAATGGTAAGAGATTGATAGCGAACATTTGGATTTTATGGTAGTTCCAAACAGCTATACACTCCCCATTAACAAGGATATTATGGCAAGATAATTTGTTCGTTTGACTCTCCCATTATTATTGAATAGATTTCACCTCTGCCCATGTCAAATGAACAAAGAACTGCCCACTCTTCCCTTATTATTAAATACATTTCATCTCTGCCCATGACAAATGAACTGCCCACATCAATTGCATGCATCATGTTCAGTGGAGTTGTTGTTATCATCAGTCAACTCTTGGAAAGAAGATCTAGGTCAAGATAGACATAATCACATGCATAGTAACAAAGTTCTCTGATTTTTCAAGAAGTCTCGAATGAAACGCGACTTTTTCATCAGATGATTAATTCACGATGTATTCACGACTTTTGGAAAAAAGTCATGACTTTTTCAAAAATTCTCAAATTTTGTGAATTAAACACAAATTATTCACGAATGTTTAAAAAAATCCCGTAAAATATATAATATATGAAACATATTTGTTTATAATTCTTTTATAAGTAGTAATTTATTTTATAGTTTTTCAACATTTTTCCGATTTATATCTTTCGATTTTTTCCAAAATTTTCCCTAGGCGAATAATTCCCGAACTCCAACTTGGTAACTATGATTGCACGAACATAACCATGTCATGGATATACTTCGTTATGGAAAATTTTTCATTTATTTCATACTGTCCAAAATAATTCAATGTGGTAGATGGTGAGTATCATTCAATCTGGTCAATTGTTGGTGTTGGACATAAACTAATGCCTGGTGATCTTAACTCCTAATCTCCTTGCATGTGTGCCACATGTAACGCGGGGAAGTCAACCTCCTTCCATTTCATAAATATTCTGTCTGAATTTGTTTTTGTATTTACCAATAAAGAAAATGTTTTGGTTTTTATCCGGATTTGTGGTACATGACTCAATTGTGCACTTTCTATGTCTTCTGCAGAAACTGAGCAAAGAAAACTCCCACCTTTGTTACTTCATGAACGGCTCAAGGTCGCCATTGATGTTTCCTGCTGTCTAAACTATCTCCATAACGAGAGAGCAATCCCTCACGGCAACTTGAAATCCACAAACATCTTATTGGAACCTCCTAACCTGAACACACTCCTCACTGATTACAGTATCCATCGGATAATGACTCCAGCTGGCACAGCTGAGCAGGTTCTAAATGCAGGTGCCCTCGGATACCGGCCACCTGAGTTTGCCAGCTCAAGTAAGCCATGCCCATCATTAAAGAGTGATGTTTATGCTTTTGGGGTTATCTTGCTGGAGATCCTGACTGGAAAAAGTGCCGGAGAGATAGTCACTGGTATTCCTGGAGTGGTCGATCTGACAGACTGGGTGAGGTTGTTGGCAGGTGAGAACCGTTCCACTGAGTGCTTTGACAGGTCGATTCTGGTTGTGGATAGGGATCTGCCGGGAGGCCTTGATGACATGCTACAGTTGGCTCTAAGGTGTATTCTTCCAGCAGCTGAGAGACCAGATATGCGAACAATCTTTGAAGATCTCTCATCCATAGTGCTATAGAAGTACCAAGGTGGGACCGCTTTGGAATTGTGTGCATCACTGGCTGACCAGGAATCCTAACAGCAGTATTTTGGTACTAACTCCATTGATTAGATCCTCTCTGATTGATTTGCTCTAAACTTCTCAATTAAGCTTGAAAAACTTAGAATTTGTGTTATTACAGTTCAAGGGAAGGAAATAAAGATTCTTGTAGATGGGTTTTTTTTGTTCTTTTCCCTCAACAGGGACTGTAAAATTCACTTTTGAGCCGTAGATTATGTTGAAGAAATGTCTGAGACTGCACGATACTTTGTTCTGATACTCATCATCCTCAATGCGTTATCCCAAATATATGGGGATGAATCATCTTGTCATTCCACTCTATTAAAAGCCTTGACTTTGGTCAAATTTTGTGCTATCAAATCTTTTGTTTGATGTTCAATTAAAGAAAAAATCTTGTTCATGGAACCTTTATTATCTCTTGTTGTGTATGAAGTTTCTATAGTTAATGCTTGAATTTTGAAGATGTAGACCTCCTGTGTCTTTTTGGTTGAGGTTCTTTTTTGTTTGTTATGAGACATGGTTAGGCCGCAACCCCGGTTAGCAAGTTAGTATCTGTTCTAAGTTAAAGGCGGGTGGAGAGTGCAACCCACGCTCACCCTCTCAGGAATGGAACCTGGAACCTCCTTCCTAAGGAAGGGATACACCAGCCACTGGTTCCCAGGGTGTGTTTTTTGGTTGAGGTTCTTGTTGGATCAAGTTCCCTTCTAGTTATAGTTAAGATTCTTTTCCCCACAGTAGAAGACATCATTTATCTATGGTTAGTTGTTAGGATCAGTAAAAGTGTGTGAGCCTTGTACAAACAGCTTTGGTTTTTGTGGAAAGGTAAAAAAAAATCTTGCCTTGGTCTTTACTCCCACATCGGATATTTACGAGAGTGAGAAGATGTTTATATTTGTTTAGACTTTTTATACGATTTGGGACAAAAAGAGATGGGCTATGTCCTGGCGCAGGCACATGCAATTTGTGTTTTGCTTTGCTTTAATGTTTTTTTTTATTTGAAACCTAAAAACATTTTTGCTACCATTAGATGAACGTTTTAAGAGCCTTATTTAACCTCGTGGTTAATATTCCTTCCATTTTGTTAGTATTATTTCTGTTGGTCATTTTTACTCTATTGTGGATATCTTCTTGGTTAGAGACACGGAATACATAAGCTTTCTAATTTCTAAAAAACCTCTTTCTACTGCGATTTTGTTGAGTTGCTTTGTGGTGGAGTTCCTTGAGATCAATGAGAAGAGAGTGCCCCCTTTCATTGATATAGATCGTTGTATCCTGGAGATGTCTGTTATACAACCTGTGTGAGCACCAAGGTCATTGAGGACTAGCAAGGACGAAATTCACCTTAAGGATAACGTGTCCAACACGTGCCTTGGTTTGCTATTATATTGATAAGTTCATCTACTACTATTTATCTTAGGTTTTTACTTATTGTTGCTTCGATTATTTGCTATTGCTCAATATTCGTTATTTTATACTCTCAAATTTAAATTGACTTCAAAATTTCCAATAATCTTAAGGTGAATTTTGTTCTCTTTTAATTTCACTAGAAATTAATTTGTACGCAATTAAATTATGAAAAATAATTCTGAGAAGCCTGCTCCATTTGATGGTACTAATTTTAAGAGATTACACCAGAAGATGTTTTACTTAAACACATTGAATTTGGCTCATGTTGATGGTATTAATTTTAAGAGATGACACCAGAAGATGTTTTACTTAAACACATTGAATTTGGCTCATGTTCTTTCTAATCCTAGAACATATGAGAACGATCTTGAACATGCAAGATCATTACTTAAGGAAAGATGGGATCATTCTGATTACTTATGTAGGAAATACATTCTTAATGATTTAATTCCTTCAATTTAATATGGGTATTGTAAGGTCAAAACTTTCAAGGTATTATGGAAAATGTTAGAGAAGAAATATGTTACTGAAGATGAAGATGCTGGAACTAAGAAAAATTTTTAGTTAGAAGGTACTGTCACTATAAAATAACTGATGGAAGTGTTGTATTCTTTTCTTCGATTTTCCTTACTAGGTTTTCAAATATATGGGCTCCATGGGATGTGTATCCCCAATAAAGATAATAACGATGGACTCGGTTTCGAGTCTCTTGGGGTGAGGCATTTGATATGCACATCAATTTACTCACTCACTAACCTTATATAAATGTTGCCTCGTAAAAAATCATAAAAAAATGATCCGCTATATTGTTGGCCCTTGAATTTCCATTGAGGGGCTTCTTTTTGATAAAGGAAAAAAGGACAAGACATTCGGGTTAGGCAAGGGTTGGATTGAATTCAGGCCAGATTCAACTTTGGGCCCAAACCTAGCCCAGCCTGCTAGAATCTCATCCTAGCCCGGCCTTAACTTGGGCTTAGTCAGGCACGTCTCGGGCCAGCCCATCTCAATGTGCAGCCCTATTGATGAATAGGCAAGTTTGTCTCTATATGTGCTTCGAGGATCATATGACAGATATTTTTAGCAATCAAAACAATGTGGGCTCCACTGCATAGAATTTTTTAGGCGATTTATTGTTTTGCAACGCAGATTTTGAGAATTTGTAAACACTTTTATGATTTTTCAAGTGTTTTAGTGTTTTTTCATAAGATTTTATAAATTTTTTGAGCTTATGAATGAGATTTTAGGTATTGGAATCATACAACATTTTATTTGACCATATATATATAGCATTTTAGAATGCTTTTGGGGTTTATCCCTTGTTTTTAGGGCATTTTCTTTTCTTTTTCCTTTTTTTTACCCTATGAAGAAAGGCACCAAAACTTTTTCATGAGTTGCCAAAATCAATTTAGTCTAGTGGTAGATTAAGGTGGCATTTGGATTGGATTTTATTAGCCAAAATCAGTTGTGATAAGAATTGATTGTGTATAAATTATTTGTCAAATAATCACTTTTACAAATAATAGTGTTAAGGGAATACATAAGATGAGAGACTGTTTTAAAGCAAAGTTGGGCTCACTACATTAATAAGCTTGATTTCACCTCCACCCACTGTATTAACAGATCCAGAGATTTCCTATTTAAAAATAAAAAAATATAAATGATCTAACAAATCCAGAGATCATATTAAGTTGACCCATTACAAGGTGTGGACTTAGCTACCTCATAATTACTTAAAGACCACAAGCTGCCTCATTTCAAACAGTGGTCCAGCTAAGCCTGTCAAACCGGTCCTCATATGAGAGGGCCCGGTCCGGCCCTCCATGGCCCTCAAGATTGGAAATCTCAAGGCCCTCCTACATTAGAGCCGGGCTTGGGAAATACCTAGTAAAACTAGGGCTAGCCCGGCCATCCTCAAGCTATAACACACCCTAATATATGTTTCTTTCTTGGTCTACATCACCCATAAGACTTTAGGATGAAAGTGTGGGTGATGACCTAGGTTTGCCTATCAATGACTTAGCTATAACCTATTTTGCATGTAAACAAGTTATCAAAGCCAAGACATGTTCTACTTATGCAAATATAAGGTTCTAGGATCTCACCCTTATAAGTGAGGGCATGCCCGGTAATACCTAGGCTCTCCCTTAGCCCAGTCCTTTAAATAACCCTTCGTTTTCAAAAATTGATCAGGATGCCATCGGACCCCTATTGACTACATTCAATGTGTCAAAAGGGCCTTTAGGTCAAAGAAAATGTGAGGGATATTCGATCTCTCATGTAACTTCTATTGTACCTGAGGTTGTACAAAGATTGGATTCAGTCTGATTATATCTAAATCCGATCTGATTAAAAATCCGACAAAATCCGAATCCGATCCGTTGGACTCTGAATTTCTCAATTCGAATTTGAATCTGATTATTTGTTCAAGAGTACTCAAATTTGCTCCAGATTCGATTAATGTTAATATCTTCAAAAATTAATATTTAATTAGAAAATTAAAAAGGTTTGTCGGTAATATTGTAATATATTTATAAAATTATATAGATATTATTATTGTATAATGTAATGGAATTGGATTTTAATTGGATCAAAACATTAGAGATCTGAATCCGATCCGATTGTAATCAGATTCAAGTTCTCAGATCAGTATGAAATCACAAATCTATAATAGGATCCGGATCTGTTCTAATCAGACCGGATCAGATCCTGATATGATCTATTGACAGCCCTAATTGTACCTGTGCCAGAACACAAATGCTCCAATGAAAAAAGATCTCTTCGTTGTACAATCTAATGGAGTCTTAAGTGAAAAGTCCCTCAGCCCTCCAAAGCTCTTCTTGCTATCTAAGCTACTGTCTTGGATTTTTGCGGAATCCATGATATTGGACATGGTTGGTATGATTACCTTGATGTTATTCCTCTCGGCCGACTTCATGTTGTGTTGGTGAGAGAATTCAAATAGGTTTTCGTGGTAACTGGGTTAGGAGAGATTGTTGAAGAGGTAAACTTTGGAGTTGTTCAGAGAAGTATTCATAGGCAAATTCAAAGAAGTGATCATATGCAAATTCAAGTAGCTATTGGTATATTTCAATGAAGAAAGAAGAAGAAGCTATTACAAGCAAATGGTTTTAGCGTTATCTCTATAACTACTCCAAATATAGCAGTAGCATTAACTGAAAAGTGCAAGAATAATGACGTAAAATAGTCAGAGAAAGCAAGGCACGGGTGTAAACCAAGGGAGATGCGGAGGTCCTCCGCTCAACTCGTCATCCCTTTTGGGCTACCTGTACAAGGTTCCATGATTCTCGTGGGCCTTGAGCTTATCGGTTCATGTGGGTTGCAAAGTCTTGCATGTGCCCCGGGTTAACCTTGACTACCCGAAGGGTGGGCTTGGTGTTCCTCGTTACAAAAAAAAAAAAAAAAAAGGTGCGGATTTAAACTAGGAATTGTCAGACTCCTTTTGAGTGCGGTTTATTCATTTTTAAGGATATATTACTAAAAGGGATGACTATTAATGCAGTCATTGGTTTTGACAGACTCCTACTCGTCTATAATTCCTTGCAAGGTTTACATAAGCCCCCACGCGTTTCTCAAACACCTCTTTGCTAATGATTTAGTCAAAAGGATCTGCATGCATTTTAGATGAAAAGATCTTTAGGAGTAGAACTTTTCATTTTTCAACCACATGATCTATATTCATATGCGTTGACTTAGCATGGAGTTCTAGATTTTTGCACTATCATTGGTGGCTTGTTAATCGGATAATAACTTTATGGGTCCATCAGGCTTTATTAGTTTTTATTTCTCACTCAAGTGTTTAAATAAGATGGTCTCTTGAGTAGCACCATATCAAGCTATATAATTCATTTACACAATAAATGTAGACATGAAAGTCTATTTCTTTTTGATCCATGATACAAAACCTCCTCCAAGGATAAATAAATACGTAACTGGATGTCGATTTTCTTGTTTAAGTCATCACCCCAATCACCTCTATGGATCTTTTGTAATATATATATATAACCAAGATTAAGCCAAAGTAGCCTAGAGCTTTGTTTTTGTTTATATGTCCTAATCTTAGGTGCAAATATGCTAGTTTATCATTTTAGGAAGACATTGAAGAAGATGAATTATTTTCATTAATCGATTTGTCAAGTAAGTACAAATCATTATTTATAGTTCCATTTGCTAATACCCCACCATGCTTTCATACGGTTACAATTTTCAAACTTGAATCCTTATTTCAAAACTGTCACCAACTAACTTACTTAGTTGCTTATCATTTTTATTTTTTTTCCATGTTAGGAGCATATAAAATATCCGCAAGGTTTAATAAATTTTTCAATGCTAGAGGGACACAAAGTGACCAAGTCCTAAGGCATCAACATAGGTATTGATGGATTAAAAAAAACTATAGGTGTTGGTGTTGTTACTTATACACGGTTTGCTAATATCCCACCATGCTTTCCTATGGTTAAAATGTCAAACTCGAAACTGTATTTCAAAACTATCACCAACTAACTTGCTAGTACAAAAACATTTTTTTTTTCATGTTAGGAGCATATAAAATTTTATTAAGCATAAAAGAAAGATAGAAGGAAGGGTGCCAAGTTATTTTGTAAACCCTTCTCTTAAGGTTAAAAATATTTTTCTGCTGGGTTTGGAAACCTTTCTCTTAGGGTGCGTTTGGTTTAATTTTTTCAGATATAGTTGTTGAAAAGTGATTAAAATATTTAGTTTTTCAATAAACGTCTTTGGATAACAAGAGATTTAATCAATTTTATAAAATCATTACCATTTTAACTAGTACTATCTTCAACAACTGAGAAATTTTTCCGATTTAATCAATTATTTTTTCAATGGTTGTATGTCCAATGATTATATTATAAATATTTATGGCTAAAATAATCAAATCCAAACGCACCCTTAGACCCTTCCAGTCGTAATCTCCCTTGGACCAAATTCCTAAGCCCAGAGTTTGGAAAACTGTTTCTTGAAAATGGGGGTAAACTTCTCAACAACTAAATAATTTAATATTATGTAACTTGTTAATTTCCAGCAATGATCAGTTTCCTAGCTACAACCACCATATTGAAAAAATGTACAGCCATGGTTCTTCTTCCATTATGTAACCAATTAAAATTTTCTAATAACTGCATATTTTAAGGTCTAGTGGGGTTGATGTAATACTTCTCTCCTAATTCTTCAATTAATTTGGTTTTAGTTTCAAACTCCAAACATCATCATGAGATCTTCAACCATTAATCTAAGCATTAAGTATCTATCAAATTTATCAACTTCTAGCCATGTTCATATTTATCTATCAAATTCATCAACTTCTAGCCATGTTCATATTTCATTTTTCTTTCGGAGAAGCAATGTTCTTTGTTTTCTCGAACGGTTTAGTGATAAGGAGATTTAATTTTATCGGCACGTAATAAAGAATTAATCATTCTTTTTCAAAAATTAAAATTATTTTTATTTAGAGAATCATTATTCTTAGCAAATATAGATATTATGTTCATTGAATTCGTTTTGCTACCTTATGCTAAAAATGTTATATGGAAGAATATAAAGCTTTTGGAATAGATACTATTGATTATTTAAAGAAGATATCCTTTAGATCTTTACTTCAAATAGCTTTTATACAAGTGTACCGGTTCAAATGAATCTAAAAGGGGAGTTCAAATGGGATCTTAAACGGTGTTTATGTGGGCCACAAATGGTCTAGGTAGAGCAACAAGTTACATTGGGCCCAAGGCTGGCCCACAAATTGTACGGATGATGTGGGCCAAGACTTTTATATTATGAACTGAGTGTACGGGCTGGACTTAATGTTCTACAGGCTTGACCAATATGTGCTTGTCACGTCCCTAAATCTCCCCTAGGAGAATGTGGAACTTTGACACGTGACTTACTTGACTTAATCCATTTAATGAACTTTAAAGACATACCAAAATTTGAACTTAAAAATTTCTCATAATATAACCTCAAACATAAATGATAATTTCAATAATTAAATTCAACCTGTCTGACTAATAAATAAATAACCAAGTGAACCCAATCCTTAAACATGATCGATGACTGAGAATAAATCTAAACTATATGATCTGAAAATATCTTATGACATCCCTTAAATAAAATGAAATAAACAACTAATCATCTAGACTTAATAATAAGGAAAGAAATCCAGATTGCCTCCCTCTTCCTAGAAATCACCTTCCTACTCTTCGGGATACTACTCCTCTATCCAATGTGGTAGAGCAGAGATATCGAACCCTCCTGCAACTATCGACATAAAAAGTATGGCTAAGCAAACGAAAGATCAGTGTATACAAAGTCTAGCTAATAATATACAATAACGTTTCACATGCTCATGATTTCACATAATTAACATGTCTTATAATTCATTTGCGAAAAACATGTACACACACCATCATGCAAAGCGTATAACCAGATTCTTGACTTGTGCAGACTTGTGAGACTTATGAGATACTTGTTAGTTCTTTCTAAGTTTCTTACAAGTAGCACATAATCATGCTAGATCGGTCCTTACAACTACATGTTATCATATTTGTTATACTAGTCCTTACAACCACATGTTGTAATGCTTGTTATACTAATCCTTACAACCACATGTTGTCATGCTTATTATACTAGTTTTCGTATCCATACAAGTCCTTACTACCATATGTTTTCATGTTTGTTATACATTTTTTCATATCCATACAGGTCCTTACAACCACATGTTTCCATGCTTGTTATACCTTTTTTCATATCCATACAGGTCCTTACAACCAGGGTCTTACAAGTCTTGTTAGTTTATGCAGACTCATAACTTGTGAACTTATGAGGATTTATCAATTATCGTGGCATGAGACTGTGCTTGACCGTGTCATGATCAATCTTCATCTAGGTTATCCCTTAGGTTCCGATATCAAATCACCGAATCCTACCAAAGCCACCCATACAACTAAGGTTAGGGATTCAAGACATTGATATCATCCTCTAAGCATTCCCTATCCGAAATTCAATCAATCAATAAACATGCATAATTTCATATGAATAACATTCGAGAATTACATTAAAACTTACTCATACATGAAGAATAATTCGTAATATAAAAGTCAAGTTTAATAATTGACAAGATTAATTCATATCATCAATAGAAATTACCAATTTCTAGCACTATCTATAATTTATCATAATCTCATGATTATTCATATTCTTCTTGTTTCAAGTATAAATCATAATGTTAACATGGTTATTCACATCCTACTCATGTTATTCACATCCTACTTTAATAATTCATAGGTTCATAATTCAATCACTTCATCCGTTCTCAATAATAAATATAGATTCATTCATTCAAGGTCTTATCCTTGAAATCTCTCTACGAATCATATAAGAAAACATTACAATATGCTTAAATCAAATCATGTAAACGCATGTATATATCCATATCTTGATTTCATGCAAATCTTATAAGAATCATTAGCTTTAACGGTATATATTGCATAAAACACATATCGAGATCTTGAAAATACTTAATCTTAAAAGCATTGTTAGGTTAGACAATGTATAGTACATAAAACACATATCTAGATCTTTAAAATACTTAATCTTAAAAGAGTTGTTAGGTTAGACAATGTAAAGTACATAAAACACATATCTAGATCTTAAAAACAACCATTAGCTAGAATAGTGTATAGTACATAATCATTCATTTTCTTCGAAACCTTAACATCAAACCCTCTTTAAATCATGTAACTCATACTTTTAACATGTTCATTCAAACCATAATCACATAAAGACATATCCAGATCTTAAAAGTACTTATCTTATAGATATCATTAGCTAGAACAGTGTAACATAATCATTTATTCTCTTCGAAACCTTAACATTAAACCCTCTTTAAATCATGTAACTCATACTTTTAACATGTTCATTCAAACCATAATCACATAAAGACATATCTAGATCTTAAAAGTACTTATCTTATATAAATCATTAGCTAGAACAGTGTATAGTACATTCTTTGATCGTTTTATAATAATCTCTCACTTGAGAATGGGCTTAGATCTCGATCTCCAAGCTTTCCCTTCTCTAATTAAAAACCCTAGGAATTCTTAGGTTTTTTCCTCTCGGAGTCCCTCAAAACTCTATATTTTCTCTCTTCTATGTTTAGGAGGCTTTTGGAAACCTAATTCACGAGTTAAAGGGGTATTTATAAGGTTTGGAGATGTAGAGAACCGAAATTTAATTCCTCGGTATTCGTGTCATTCACATGAATTTCTTAGAATATGCGTCCGATTTTAAATGCATGTGTTCTTATGGGAATTAATGTGGGATGCATAGATTAGTAAACTCTTATATAATAATAGTGATTAACGTATTCTTATTATTATTAAATAAAAAAATTTGGGTTTAAGAGACACCTCATTGCTTAAAATTAGGCTAAGGTATCTAATTGTTAACTTTTAGGAGTCTAGGGGTTTAAACCTTGAGTTCTCAGTATTAACTCAAATATTTCGAGATTCGTGTTCATCTTCATCCAACTTGATGAGATATTTAAACCTCTATGGACTTGAAATTAGGGCTTGTCTATTAGACAAGAAATTGTTTCCCTTCGAATAACGGTTCCAACACAAGTTGAATCGTCCAATTCCGATAACCAAGTTAAACATTATGAGCAAAATACCGGAGCAAGGTTCAGAAAAAAAAAAAAAAAGGATCCAACCAATCAGCCAACTAGCACCGATCGATCGATGGGTGCTGAAATATGCGCAAAAACGTCGATTTTTGACTTTTTAAGTTCTCTTTAGTCTCCAAACTCTATAAATAACCCTCAAACTCGTGAGTTATGATTTCTATAGGCTTCTAAACCTAAAAGAAAGAAATGGGAGAGCTTCCTAAGAGATCAAAAGAGGGAATCTTGAAGAGTTCAAGGATTAGATCAGAGAAAGGAAGAAGGAGGCTTGAAGATCGATTCTTTTTCGCAAGCAATAGATAGTAGGGAAGCGATCAAGTTAGGTAAATAACTTTCCCTAGTTCTTAATTTAATAACTATTGATCTAAAATATGAATCTAATGATAAGATCTATCTAAAGAACATGATTAAGATGTGAATAACGTAAATAATAATCTTTAATACTCAATTTCATGAATATCAATCTAAAGTAAGATTTAAAGGATGGATCCAAGTAAGAACTTGAATACAAATGAGATCTATGAATTTCTATCATCCCTTATGTAATATTTCTTAAGAATTTGTGAATTATGATGTGAATAATCTAAGTAGGATGTGAATAACTCTATGGACATTATATTTTATGCAAGAATAAAGGAAAAAAAATTATGGAGATATGTGAATATATGTAGTAGAAGGGATGTATGCCAGAGATTGGTTTGAATGATGGTATGTTGAGAGGATGATTTCTATATTTTTGTATTAGTGGAGATTTTATGATTACTACTTTATGTATGAATTACTTGAAACCAATGTATGATCAATGACCCATTATGAATTTTACGACCGAAGAACCATGATGATGTATGATCTATGGAAGTAAGATTCATGAATTTATGTTATTATCGTTATTGTAAGAACCCTGATTTATTGATGTTTAAATTATAATCTATAGAATTTATATGCACAATGATTGATAATGGAGGTAAGATATGAATTGTTGCATGGGTAATATGCATTCGGCTAAATAAGCTTTGGTTAGGGTTTTGGTGGTTTTAAGATTTTATCATGGTGATATGAATTGCTACGATGGATTCTCTATGCCCTCGACCTATGATCGAGAGTGGAATTTAACCGAAGGTTTATTACTGTTCTCAATCACAACGATGTTATATACTACGCACAATGTAATAATAAATACAAGATAGTAAGAGTCACATAAATAAGATTGCATGAACGAGATTTCTCATAAATAATGGATACCAACAAAGTAAGTAACCAATGGTACATCGTACCCAGCTTCAAGTCTAAGCTCATTGATGGTATATCATGCCCGGCTTCAAGTATAAGTTATGTAAGGGTATGTTATATCTAGCTTCAAGTCTAAGTAACAAAGATGCTAATGCCTAGATTCAAGATAAGTTTCCAAGGGTACTAGTTATCTGGCTTTAAGAAAGAAATCAAAGAAAGATCTCAAAAGATACTAGTGTCATGCTTCAAGATAAGTTTCCAATGGTACTAGTTATCTGGCTTTAAGAAAGATCTCAAAGAAAAGTAAGAAAAAAAAAAAAACCAAGAAAAGAAAAAGTATGCTAGTGCCTTGCTTTAAGATAAGTTTCCAAGGGTACTAGTTATCTGGTTTAAAAAAAGATCTCAAAGAAAAGTAAGAAAATAAATAAAAAGCAAGAAAAGAAAAAAGATGCTAGTGCCTTGCTTCAAAATAAGTTTCCAGGGATACTAGTTATCTGGCTTCACGAAAAGATCTCAAAACAAAGTAAGAAAAGTAAGAAAAGAAAGAAAAAGTAAGAAAAGAAAAAAGATGCTAGTGCCTTGCTTCAAGATAAGTTTCCAAGGATACTAATTATCTGGATTCAAGAAAGATCCCAAAGAAAAATAAGAAAAAAAAAAAGTAAGGAAAAAAAAAAGGATGCTAGTGTCTTGCTTCAAGATAAGTTTCCAAGGATACTAATTATCTGGCTTCAAGAAAGATCTCAAAGAAAAGTAAAAAAAGAAAAAGGATGCTAGTGCCTTGCTTCAAGATAAGTTTTCAAGGGTACTAGTTATCTGGCTTCAAGAAAGATCTCAAATCAAAGTAAGAAAAGAAAAAGTAAGAAAAGAAAAAAGATGTTAGTGCCCTGCTTCAAGATAAGTTTCCAAGGGTACTAGTTATCTGGCTTCAAGAAAGATCTCAAAGAAAAGTAAGAAAATAAGAAAAGTAAGAAAAGAAGAAAGAAAAATAAGAAAAGTAAGAAAGGAAGATAAAAACAAGATAAGTAAGAAAAATAAGTACAAGTGAACACATGAAAGAATTGAAAAGAAAAAATGTTTTCGCACTCTGATTTATGTATGTGAATTGTAATTGAACTGTTACTTGCATGCATGTTATCATTATGATATTGTTTACTATGGATTGTTATATACACAGAGTAACTTATTACTCGACTGATAACTTTTGTTGTCGGTAGGTTTGGATTTGATATCTGTGCACCCGGACCGTGGGAAGAAGTGGATTACATAGAGGACCCTGAAAGTGATCATCCCGAAGAGAAACGGGATCTTGATCGATGGTCCTACTATTGAAAATGATTTATTAGTAGTTAAATTTCAAAGAGACTTTAATTGATTTTATAGAGGATCATGTTTAGTTTAGTTTTATGATTATGATCATGATGAATTATCAGGATTTTATTACATTTCAATTACAGTTATGGATTATTGACTTAGTTGATGGTATTAATTGAAGAAATTTTTAGGTTTGTATTTTAGTATGCCTTAAATTCTTTTAACAGGATGGTTTGTTAAGTAAGTCACGCGCCAAGATCTCACATTCTCCTAAGTGGGGTTTTGGGGCGCGACAAGGGACTCAAGGGAACTTAAAAAGGTCTAAAATCAGCGTTTTCGTGCAATTCTCAGTGCCCACTGATCAATCAGTGAGTTTGGCCGATCGATTCCAACCGCTACTAATCAATCAACGCTAGTTGGCCGATCGATTGGATCCCCTTTTTTTTTGGAACCTTGCTCCGGTAATTTGCCCGTAACTTTTGACTTAGTTATCGGAATTGAACGATTCAGCTTGTATTGGAACCATTATTCAAAGGGGAACAATTTCTCCTCTAATAGATAAGTCTTAATTGTACGTCCATGGAGGTTAAAATGTCTCATCAAGTTTGATAAAGGCGAGAGAGGGCATCAGAACAATTGGGTTAGAACTGAAAACCTAAGGTTTAAACCCTAGACTCCTAGAAGTTAGAAATAGTTACCTTAACCTAATTTTAAGAAATGAGGTGATCCATTAAATCCGAAACTTTTAATTTAATAATAATAATAATAAGTTTATTATTATTATATAATGGGTTACTACATCTAGGCGGCCCACATAGGAACACATACATTTAAAATCAGACACATATTCTAAGGAATTCATATAAATGACACAAATGTCGAGGAATTAAATTGCGGGTCTCTACATCTTCCCTTCCCCCCCCCCCCCCCCTCCCCCTTTAAATGAATTTCGTCCTCAAAATTACATCCTTAAACAACCAAATGAGATACCTTTCTCGAAACAATTGATGTGACCTTGGTAAGCTGAGAGCCAAACCATGCCAACAAGGGTACTAATAGTTAGAGTATGATCCATTTGTCTAGGTTTCAAACAAGCTTCTCGCTAAATATTCATTAATTAATAATGCACCTAAGGTTCATAAATAACTATGTCATGATTTTCATACATAAATTCATACATCACAATATATTTTCATATTCTAATATATAACATATGTTCACATCATCATAATTCATCGTCATCAATATGATAATCGTATTCGTGACTAAAGTAAAACATACCCTGAACCATATCATCAGATGTCTGGGCATCCTATTCTGAGATGACAAATACTTTTCCCTAATTGGCAAGACGAACTAGTTGAGGCTTTGGAGGCTTAGGTGCTTGTGGAGGCTTCTGTTGTATTGCTTGCCTAGTTTGGGGCCTATTCCCCCGGGGTTGGGTCTGAGGGGGCTGTTGTTGATTGCATTTGGGGCAATCCTTGATCCGATGATTTAGATCCCCACAGTGGAAACATCCACTAGTGATTGTCCTGCATTCACCTGGTTATGCCTTTTGTTACATTGTCCGCATACCTTAATAAAGGTGCCCATTCAGTAGGCTGTGTAGCTTTCGGCGCCAGAGTAGTCGTAGAACGAGGTGCTGTAGGTGCAGGTGCAACCCTTTGATATGGAGTAGGCCTAGCAACTATATTTGGACCTAAAGTCCTAGGTCTCCTATCCTATTGACCCATTCTGATCGATTGAACCCTTTTCCTTCTCTTCAGGAAATCCTCAGTATTTGTCTCTGCTAATTGGGCCCTGTCATTAACCACTGCATAGGTCTCCAATAAGAACATAGAGACTCTATCTCTGATATAAGTCCTTAACCCTTAATCGTCTTTCAAATTTTCTTGCCTTCATTGCTTCAGTAGCAATCATGTGAGGGGCATACCTTGAAAGCTCTAAAAACTTGGCCTCATACTCGGCAACAGTCATGCTACCTTGTTCCAAAGTAAGTAACTCAACTTCTTTCTTCTCCCTCACTGCAACAGGGAAATATTTCTTCTAGAAAATGTCAAGAAACTCTCCCCATGTCCAGGGCTAACCTGCTCTAGCCAACTCTCTAGTCCTGGTGACGGCTCTCCAGCAGTGTTCTGCCTCACCTCCCATGACAAAGGCGGCCCATGCAACTCTCTCCGCATCGGTAGGTGTCAAGACTGAGAACACATTTTCCAATTGCATTATCCAGGCCTCTGCAGCTACTGGATCTGGTGCTCCATAAAATATTGCAGGCCTCATTCTTCAAAAAACCTCAATTCCAAAAGGAGCTCTAGGTGGAGGGAGTGTGGGTGCAGCAATAGGAATGGTAGCAAGCTGCCTATCTGCCAAACGTGCCATGGTCTCAATGATTGATCCTAACATCTGAGTCAAATTTGGATGCCCATTGTCTATTGGAGCTTTCGCTCTATTTCCTCTAGTGTTGTATCCTCTTCCTCTAGTGTCGCGCCTCATGACGATAGTCCTAAGAGTAAGCAACACATTATTAGTCTTCCAAAAATAATTTGAATCACAAGGCTAAATCATAATTTAAACCTAAGAGGAATCGAATGTCTTAATTCTGCTGTTGCTTTTTAGACTCTAACAATTTTCTTATTCCTAGTAGGCCTCTTAGTACAAAGACACTAGGTTCACTAACACTAACACTGTCGGTATCATACTTATATCATAAATCGATCATAAGTTTAACTTGGTTAGTTTTCATATCCCTAAGGGACCTAATGCCTTGAGCACTGATACCACCTCTGGTATCAGACCCAGAGTAAAATAACCCTAGTTCCAACTTAGAAGACACTTAACCCTAGGTGACCTAATGCCTTAGCTCTGATACCACCTCTGTCACGGTATCAAGCATTTATTAAATCAATCATAAGTCCAAATCAAAAGAAGAAGAAAAAACACCTCAATCCATATGATCCTAATGCCTGAGCTCTGATACCACCTATGTCATGCCTCAAAATTTCCCTAGGAGAATGTGGAACTTTGATACGTGACTTACTTGACTTAATCTATTTAATGAGCTTTAAAGACATACCAAAATCTGAACTTAAAAATTTCTCATAATATTACCTCAAACATAAATAATATTTTCAATAATTAAATTCAACCTATCTGACCAATAAATAAATATCCAAGTGAACCCGATCCTTAAACATGATCGATGACTGAGAATAAATCTAAACTATATAATCCGAAAATATCTAATTATATCTCTTAAATAAAATGAAATAAACAACTAATCATCTATACTTAATAATAGGGAAAGAAATCTAGATTGACTCCCTCTTTCTAGAAATCACCTTCCTGCTCTTCAGGATACTCCTCTCTATCCAATGTGGTGGAGCACAGATATCGAACTCTCTTACAACTACCGACATAAAAAGTACGGCTGAACAAACGAAAGCTCAGGGTATACAAAGTCTAGTTAATAATATACAATTATGTTTCACATGCTCATGATTTAACATAATTAACATGTCTTATAATAAATTTGCGGAAAACATGTACACACACCATCATGCAAAGGGTATAACCAAATTCTTGACTTGAGCAGACTTGTGAGACTTATGAGATGCTTGTTAGTTCTTTCTAAGTTTCTTACAAGTAGCACATAATCATGCTAGATCGGTCCTTACAACCACATGTTATCATGCATGTTTGTTATACTAGTCCTTACAACCACATGTTTTCATTCTTGTTATACTAGTCCTTACAACCACATGTTGTCATACTTGTTATACTAGTTTTCATATCCTTATAGGTCCTTACTACCACATGTTGTCATGTTTGTTATACCTTTTTCTATATCCATACAGGTCCTTACAACCACATGTTTCCATGCTTGTTATACATTTTTCTATATCCATACAGGTCCTTACAACCAGGGTCTTACAAGTCTTGTTAGTTTATGTGGACTCATGACTTGTGAACTTGTGAGGACTTATCAATTATCGTGGTGTGAGACTATGCTTGACTGTATCATGATCAACCTTCATCTAGGTAATCCCTTAGGTTCCAATATCAAATCACCGAATTCTACCAAAGCCACCCATATAACTAAGGTTAGGGATTCAAGGCATTGATATCATCCTCTAAGTATTCCCTATCCGAAATTCAATTAATCAATAAACATGCATAATTTCATATGAATAACATTCAAGAATTACATTAAAACTTACTCATACATGAAGAATAATTCGTAATATAAAAGTCAGGTTTAATAATTGACAAGATTAATTCATACCATTAATAGAAATTACCAATTTCTGGCATTCTCTATAATTATCATAATCTCATGATTATTCTCATTCTTCTTGTTTCAAGAAAAAATCATAATGTTAACAGGGTTATTTACATCCTACTCATGTTATTCATATCCTACTTTAATAATTCATAGGTTCATAATTCAATCACTTCATCCGTTCTTAATCATAAATATAGATTCATACATCCATTCATTCTAGGTCTTATTCTTGAAATCTCTTTTCGAATCATATAAGAAAACATCACAATATGCTTAAATCAAATCATGTAAACGCATGTATATATCCATATCTTGATTTCATGCAAATCTTATAAGAATCATTACCTTTAATGGTATATAATGCATAAAACACATATCTAGATCTTGAAAATATTTAATCTTAAAAGCATTGCTAGGTTAGACAATGTATAGTACATAAAACACATATCTAGATCTTTAAAATACTTAATCTTAAAAGTGTTGTTAGGTTAGACAATGTAAAGTACATAAAACGCATATCTAGATCTTGGAAATACTAATCTTAAAAACAACTATTAGTTAGAATAGTGTATAGTACATAATCATTCATTCTCTTCGAAACCTTAACATCAAACCCTCTTTAAATCATGTAACTCATACTTTTAATATGTTCATTCAAACCATAATCACATAAAGACATATTCAGATCTTAAAAGTACTTATCTTATAAAAATCATTAGCTAGAACAGTGTATAGTACATAATCATTCATTCTCTTCGAAACCTTAATATCAAACCATCTTTAAATCATGTAACTCATACTTTTAATATGTTCATTCAAACCATAATCACATAAAGACATATTCAGATCTTAAAAGTACTTATCTTATAGAAATCATTAGTTAGAATAGTGTATAGTACCTTCTTTGATCGTTTTCTAATGATCCCTCACTTGAGAATGGGTTTGGATCTCGATCTCCAAGCTTTCCCTTCTCTAATTAAAAAAACCTAGGAACTCTTAGGTTTTTCCCTCTCAGAATCTCTCAAAACTCTATATTTTCTCTCTTCTATGTTTAGGAGGCTTTTGGAAACCTAATTCACGAGTTAAATGGGTATTTATAAGGTTTAGGGACTCAAGAAAACTTAAAAAGGTTGAAAATCAGCATTTTAGCGCAATTCTCAGCACCCATCAATCGATCGCCGAGTTTGGTTGATCGATCCCAGCCGCCACCGTTTAATCGGCACTAGTTGGGCGATCGGTCGGATCCCTTTTTTTTCTTTTAAACCTTGCTCTGGTAATTTGCTCATAACTTTTGGTTCGGTTATCGAAATTGAACGATTCAACTTGCGTTGGAACAGTTATTCGAAGGGGAACAATTTCTCGTTAATAGACAAGTCCTAATTTTACATCCATGGAGGTTAAAATGTCTCATCAAGTTAGATGAAGGCGAGAGAGGACCTCAGAACAATTGGGTTAGAATTGAAAACCCGAGGTTTAAAGCCTAGACTCCTAGAAGTTAGAAATAGATACATTAACCTAATTTTAAGAAACGAGTGACCCATTAAACCCAAAACTTTTAATTTAATAATAATAATAATAATAAATTAAAAAATATTATTATTATATAAGAGGTTACTACATCTAGGTGGCCCACATAGAAACACATGCATTTAAAATCAGACACATATTCTAAGGAATTCATATAAATGATACACATGTCGAGGAATTAAATTGCGTGTCTCTAAAATGAATCTAAAATGGGAGTTCAAATGGGCTCTTAAACATTGTTTATGTGGGCCACAAATGGCCTAGGCAGAGCAACAAGTTAAATTGGGCCCAAGGCTGGCCCACAAACTGTACAGATGATGTGGGCCAAGACTTTTATATTATGAACAGAGCGTACGAGCTGGACTTAATGTTCTGCAGGCTGGACCAATATGTGCCGGTCCAAACGGGCTTCGGGAGTGGGTTGGTCTAATGGACTTTGAAAGTTGGCTTGGGTTTGTTTGTCTCCAAACGTTGCATTGCATGGGATTTCTTCTAGTAAAATATATATGAGTTCGGGCTGGGCTACCGAGGATTTCAAGTTGAGCCAAGATCAGCTTGAACTCAATTTTAGGTCCAAATTTGAGCCTTAGCCCAGCCCATTAAACCTCTAGACCACCATTAACTCGGGTAGGGATAGGGCTGTATTCGGGCCGGGCTTCTTCTGGCTTGGCTTGAAAGGATTTGATCTAGACCCGAAACCCGGCTCGGCCCGAAATGAAGCTTGAAAGCATGGCCTAAAGCTCTGCCCGAATTCAAAAGCCTGGCTCGAAGCTCAGCTCGGCCTGAATTGATTCAAGCTCGAGCCAAGCTTAGCTTGGCTCGAGCTCGGCTTGAATATTTTTTTTCCTTTTAAAAATATAATATTTTATATTATTTATATATATAATAATGATATATATAAATACTTTATTATTTTTTTTATTTTTTTTTAATAATATTCGAGCTGAGCTTCGAGCCGGGCCAAGCCACACAAGGGTTGGCCCGAGCTCGGCTTGATTGAGTTTTGGGGCTTTTTTTTAGGCTTGGCTTAGCTTGGCCCGTACGAGCCTAAAATTCGGCTGAACCAGGCCGATCGGGCTTTGTGCAGCCCTAGTTAGGGATGAGCGCTCCAGCTTGCCCGACCCGAAGTGCATCCATAAGTATGGGTGTAGGTGTAGCTAGGGGTAGGAATTCAGCCCTCCTAAGTGTGTAAATTTGAGAGTTTTTTTATTCAAGGCCCACAGGCACGATAAAGCCAAATTTTTGAAAGCCCTCTAACTTGAAGGATGAGCTAGTGTCCAACCCAGTCGGACACTCTACATGCTCTACTAGACCATAATATACATATATGTATAGTATTGTTTAATATATATAAGATTTATACCATATATATCTTAGTTATATACACCTTACATGGTAACACTTCAATACCAATAAATTATGTATGTATATTAGTATTGTATCAAAATGTCTCTATGTTATATATATATGAGTCGGTCTAGGGGTATTCTCTATTCTTACTCCATATTTCTACACCTCATCTAAACCCTCCTTTAAAAGAGATCAATCGGCTTAAGAAATAGGTGATGTGGCATCGTTTACATAAATAATTAATGTCAAAAACGCTTCTTTTTTTTCGTAACCCACCATCCACCCCTCTCTCTCTCTTCTTCCTTTTTTGGTAAACTCAATCATACCACAAGGTACCACAAGGCAATGACTGAATCTCTTGTTCCTTCAATTCTCCTCATCTTCACTTTATTCTTCTCTCTCTCATCTTCCCAATAACTACCAAGGAAGAAGGGATTTTGTTCTTGATCAACGAGGAAGATCTTTTCTGAAAATGCTGTAGTAGCAGAAGAGTTTCAAAAGGGAGAAGATGAAGGAGAAACTCTTGAAATCATCCATGAAGGAGGGAAGTAGGAGAGAAGTCTGAGAGGAAACCTTGCTTTAATCATCGTTGAGACCTCTATCTGGATTGTAATATGTTTTCGGCTGCCATTAATGTTCTGAGATCAAAGAGAGAAGTTTTGCTTTTGATCTGTATACAAAAAATAACAAATGCAAAGTACAAACCATAAAAAACGACTCTTTAATATGGAGACATAATTGTCTTAATGTATGGATTCGTGAGAAATCTGATAAATCTGCACGATTTAGTAATTCATTCATTCAGAATATATGGATAGAAAATTTCTGAACTATGGCATCATCAACAAGCTCGTTCTTTGATTCCAGAAGCGGAGATCTCATGGAATTCAAACCTGCCTGGGAAGAGCTCTATTTCTTGGATGTTCATAATATTCAGAATAGGGAGTATCTCTAGGCTGACTCTATATCTATCTATAATATAAAAGAATAAGTGTCACCTAAACAACCCCCCCCCCCCCCCCCCCACACACACACACAACAAATAAGTGTTACATAACCCCGCTCTCCGATCTTTAATCTTAGAAATCAAATTCTATTTTAAGGATGCCACGTAGGTAAATGACAGGGGTGAAGCTTCACGCACCCCACTTTTTGATGAATAAACACCAAACAAAAAACTAAATGCCTAAAACAGTTAAATAAACAATTAAAAAATGAAAAGACAAATATACCCTAACTCTTCTTCATCCTCTCCCTCAAGTCTCTCGACAAATAACCAATCTCTCATGGCAAACCCCTCTCCGGCAAAACCCAATAACCAATCTCTCATGGCAAAGATGTCAACCCTCTATTTGACCACACCCAAACTTATAGAAAAGCCTAAATATTTAAATTATACCACACAAATACAAATAATAAACTAACAAAAAAACACTCTCTGCGACACTGGTACTCCATCGCTTTCTCTCCCATCTCTTCTCGCCTCTGCAAGCTTATGAAGCATTTAAACTTCGTCATCAAATACAGTTTATATAAAGGATGGGCAGATCGTCCAACCCGAGTAACTATTGTGTTGAATCTCTGCATTCTGTAATGAAGACGCTAGTAACACCTTTTTTTTTTTTCTCTAAGATCCCTTCCCCCACTCCTTTTCAATGATTAATTTAAGGAAATGAAGCAATCGTCAGGTGTTTAGGCGATGGTGTTAGACTATTAGTTACAGCCATGTCAGAGGGGCTATCAATCTGGAGTTCGATAATTTTCTGCATTTTGAAACTTTGATTATTCTATAGGTTTTGCTTTCATCCTCTCTTTTCACGTGGCGGCCATGGTCGGAAACCCTGAACTAGTAGAGCTCCTTCTCTGAGATCTCCAAAGTCCTCCATCGTTGATGAGAGAGTGGTAGTCGGGTTTTGCCGGACTAGAAGATGATAAGTAGGGTATTTTTGCCATTCAAAATTTATAGTGTCTTAATTAAGAGTTTTAATTTTTTTTTTTTTATAAATTTTAAGGGTTTATTAATCAAAAAGTGGGGTGCGCGTAACACCCCCAATGACGCCGACACAAACCAAAAAAAAACACAAAAAACCACCTCTAAAAAAAATGCTTAACCTAGAAGGCGGAGCCGAACAAGACATAGGCGTGCAGTTGTTAACGGGGAAGCGATGGACTGAACGGGTAAACCGCGGGCTGCGCACAGTTGGCTACACCGCGTGTCTTCATGCATACACAACTGGCAACCTGAAGACCGTGTGGGCCCCACAAGCCCAAAAAAACCAAACAAACCGTATCCGAATGACCAAACTGTGAGACCCACTTTTCAGTTAGGCAAAGAAAGAGTAAAGTAGTGCCGCTCAAGCAAATACCCATTACCCACACTCAGATTTATTCTTCACAGAGCCGGCTAACTCCCCCCGCTTCCCTGTTACGACTCTTTCGCCTTTTGTTTTTTTTGAATCTGAAAGTATGTGATGCAATTCGTCTATCATCATCCCGTAGCCCCACTTAAGGGTATGGAGCTTGGGGGTTTGGGGGCGTAGCCCCTTGAGAAATTATTTTTGGGTAATTTTTTTTTATATTATTTTTTACTCAGTTATGCTCTCGGCTTTGCCCCTTCTTTTTTTATAAGTATAATAAAATAAGCTCTTATTATTATAAGTATAATAAGATCGGAAACATTTACGATTTCTTTTTTTTTGGAGAACTGTTCGAAAAAACGTGTGAGGACAAAGTCACGAGTTTTTTGTTTTTTTTAAATGAGATGGAAATCTGTCTCGATTCCCAATGCAATTCAAGGGCATTTGAGAATACTGATTGGGCACCTCTCAGTGAAATGACAATTTACCCCTTTCTTATTTTATAACAAACGTAATAAATGTAGCAATGGGTCGGGTTGGAATGGATTGGACTCTCTTGACCCAACCCATTTCTAAATTGGTTGGAAAAGGTGAACTCGAAACCAACCCAAATAAGGTACCTCTCAACCCTAGGTCCCTAACATGCATACTTAACCCTTTTTAAGTTTTTGGTAAGCAACATTTGTGTTACAGGGTTAGTATTTAGTTTTGAAGGGACTAACAAGACTGTTGCCTTACTATGCTAGGACTCGAGCCCTGGCCTCTCAAACACGAGGAGTATACTAATTATCGAGTAGAAAACTGTTCACTCTTTTTAAGTTAAGAAATAGTATTAAAATAAATAGAATATGTAATTATGTATCGTCATTAGAAAATTAACTAGATATTATGATCATTCAGGTTTGGAGTGTAAATTAATAAGGTATTATGGCAAATTGGGTTTAGATAGACTTGACAAGTAAGAAATTGTGCCTGAATTCAGAGCAAACTACATGTTAGGTATCTTAAATCAATTTGGTATAATAATCATTTATCTTAAATTAAAAATTGTCACTTAGTAATAACAACTAGGTAATGGTGGGTACAATAATGAGCAACACGCCCATGTCAACGAGTTTTGCTTTTGCATAAATAGAAGAAGAGATGAGAAAAAAAATTTAGGGTTTTATCTCTCCAACTATTAAAGAAAGAGAGTAGTACATTACTCTTTTCAATAAAACTTATCAAAAAATTATCTTTATATTTCTCAAATTCTTTGACAATATTTATGAATATTTTTGTATACAAATATAATTATTCTGGGGGTATTATTATAAAAATAATTGAGTCAAGTCGAATCACCTACTTCTGATGTTCCACTCCCTAATTTTTTTTTGAGCTCACACTCTTTAGCAGCTACCCTAAAATATATGTTCAAGCTTGGATTATTTGGAGATGAATCGAGCCCATCATTGGCAGCCCTTATAGGTAGTAGTGCTTTCTAATTTGAGAAATGGAATCAAATACTACTTAGAAAATAAGCTCTCATTACGGGTTCCAAGGAGAGTCGGGTGATAACGGGTCGGGTTAGACCTTGACAACATGTAAGGAGGGTAATCTTGTCTTTTGAAAAACAGGGGCGCCCAAAAAAAGTAAATTTCTAAGGCAACGATGGGAATAGGAAAGAGTAGGATTCAGGCTGAAGGTTCTTGACCGGTTCGCCTCGTGTTCGCTTTCTCTGACATCGATGAATGCCCTGGCAATGCCATCTACTCCTTTTCTTTCTATATTTATATTTATATATAGCCACTCTCACTCCTGCGACTCAATCTCCTACAGAAACAAACAGAGACTTAGAAAGAAAAGATAACCACTAGAGATCCCTTGTCTGAACTGACTCTCAGAGGCCTTGTTGATTTCAGGTTCGTGTTTCTTCTTTTCCTTTCCATTTTAGCAACTAGATTTCGAATCTGCGATTTTTTCTTTCTCAAAATTATATAATTTTTGGATGTTTTTTCATCGAATTTATGGCTTTTAAGCACGCAGATGTTATTATTTGCTGTATCATCTTCGATTCCTTTGCTTCGATCACAGAAATTAGTGTTTTTAGTTTTGTGATTCTCGTTTGCTTTCTCTTTCTGCTATTTCTCTGTTTTTTTTTTTTTTTTGAATGCTTTTATCATTCGACTTCAGAAACTATTCTTTTCGATTGTTCAAAATTTCGTCTTGTGTTCATGTTTTTCCGTGATTTCTGAATCCAACTAGAGATTGCTGAAGTCTAACGTGCGCTGTTCTCCCCCGGAGCATGCTAGCACTATCAGCTCTGTTCGAAATCTTTTGCTTGCTAGCACGTTCCTCTAATTTCAAAACAAGCGCATGTTAGTAAATCTGTCTGGAATATCTACCGTACGCGGACTGCTTATTCTAAAGCGAATAGCCAGGCGTAGATGACTCCAGTCCAGACATTGAATTTTGATTTTTGAAGAAACATTCTTTCGTGTCTGCGCGATTGCTGCTCACGATAGGGTAGCTTAAGACGTTGTTCAAGAAAGCGGATTACGTTAACCCGACCCCTTAGTATCACGCGCATTTAACGCAATATACAAACACAAGTGTCTCAAAGACGAATAATTTTATGCCACGGGCATAACTGCGCGTGTCTCTATAAAATTTATGTGTTTCTTAGTCTTTAGCTGTCATCCATTGTTCTTACAGTCTCATCCACCCATGTTTTCAGGACGCCGGAGCGAGTCATATTCCGGCAATGGCAGACCGAGTTCACCCGAGAGACTCGCCTACATCCGGCGAAAACACCACTACAGCACCGGAAAAACCCACCTCGTCAATGCCGGAGAAACCCATTCCGGTGCCGGGAACTTACGTCGTCCAAATCCCCAAGGACCAAATTTACCGTCTCCCACCGCCGGAAAACGCGTACCGGTACAAAAAATATACTAGCCGGGAAAAACGCCGGAGCGGCTGTTGCTGTTGCCTCTGTTGGATCCTCGGGCTCATCACTCTCCTCATCATACTCATCGCCGTCGCCGCCGGCGTATTCTACGTCGTCGTCCGGCCAAAAGCCCCCAGTTATTCTGTCGAGAAGGTCTCCATTAGAGGCTTCAATCTCAATTCATCGGGCCTGACATTCTCGCCGAAATTCGACGTCACCGTCAGAGCCGAAAACCCTAACAAGAAGATCGGGATTTACTACCGGAAAGGAAGCTCCGTCACCGTTTCTCACTCCAACGTCAAGTTATGTACCGGTTCTGTGCCGGCGTTTTACCAGCCTAGCAAGAACGTGACGGTTTTCGAGACGGCGTTAAAGGGCTCAGAGATAGAATTGACGAGTCAGGTTCACGATGCGTTGACGGAGGAACAGAACGGAGGGATGATTCCGTTAGGGTTGGATTTGAAGGTGCCTGTGAGGATTAAGGTTGGGTCCGTCAAGACATGGACGATTACCGTTAAGGTTAACTGTGATATAACGGTGGATAAGTTAACGGAGGATGCGAGGATCGTTTCTAAGAATTGTGACGTTGATGTGAAACCTTGGAAGGACTAAGAAAATGGGGAATTTTTCTTATGTTTAGAATATTATCTCGTCTTTTTATTACTTTTTTATTTTTTTTTTAAAGATGCATGGGTTATACAGATTACAGAACGATGGATACAAATATACACTTATACAGATTACATTATTCAGTTCATATGAGTTTTTTTTTTTTTTCTTATTATAAATCAAGGTTTGAAACTTTGTTCGCATTCGTTCCTACCCTCCTGAAATTGAAATGAATAAGATTTTGGATTTGCAAATTTCTGTCGAAGTTGTGAAAATTATCAAAATATACCGAATTGCTTATTGAAATTTCACAAAATTTGAATTTGTTTTAAAAAATAAAATAACAATATTATATAAAATATTAAATTTTAATAAAATGTTATTTGGATTGAAATTTCCTAAAATTTTGATTGAAAATTTGTGAAAGTACTAATTTTAGCAAAAAATTTTAAAAATAAATACTTCCAAATTGAACCAAGAAATCAGAATTTTTGAAATTTCATTTCAGGTTGAGGACCGAATTTATCAATAGAAACACGATTTCAAACCTTACTATGAATCTACTTAGGTAGATATCTGATGTCTTAGTACTTAAAAAAAAATTAGAGATTAATTTTAGGCAAAGGCAAAGCTTTGCTTCACGCTTTGAAGCCAAGTGTTTTTAAGTATATGGTGATGACACTTTTGTAATTATAAAGGAGGATTTTGTAAAATACTTTTATTTCATAATTACAAGATTACCACTACCGTAACTCAAAAAAACTGAACTCTGTTTTTAATAGTCGATATCAATAGTGGAGCAGGTGCTATCTGAGAACACTTAACCGATTTATTTGCCACTGCCATACTAAAAAAAAGGTGAACTCTGTTTGTAATAGACGATATCTATACAGATTTCAGACTAACTTCCATGGTTTTGATAACAACAATTTTAACTTTTAACCAACAATTAACGGCATCATAGAGAGTTTAGGCTTGTATTCTCTTTAAATTTCAGTGAGTGAGAATTTGTAAGGGGTTCCTTTGGACGCAAAATCTTATTTCTTGATTTATTTATTTTTTTCGATTTAAATGAGTCAAATACAAGTCGTACTATTTAGAAATTGTTATCATCATGTTCCTTAAATTTTCTATTTTTTAAAAAAAATTTATGAAGATATCAATTATAGATTGAGGCCACCTAGAATTCAAAATCATCCTACATTCGTTTGGCTACAAGAAATGATCAATTCAATTCTTTGCAAGATATTATTTTAACCCCAGTTTGGTTGTCAAGAAAATATGTTAAAACAGTGAGGAAAATTAGAGAAAAATGCCACTACCAATCGTATTAAAGAAATCAAAATTTTATTTTATTTTCACTTATTTTACACATTTTTTTGACAACTAAACAAGGATAAGAAAAAATTTTGCCATCTTATAGGGGGAAAAAATTGAGTCAGTTTGTGATTGACTTTTTTTACTATGACAAAAAAAAAAACCCAAATATTAAATTATTCTATTACCTTTTAGTGAATAAATATTTAAGAATATTAAAGTCATTTCAAATTTATTAACTTCAATCCTTTTAGATATGGTTGATTCCCTCAACTATCTACTCATATTTTTTCTCTCATTCTCTTAGTATTTTCAACCACCACCTAGAAAGCACGGATATTTTAAATAGGTCTTCATACCTGTATCGGATATAAATACGCCTCCGATACGATGGGATACGGCTTAGACGTATCCAATTAATTTAAAACAGTTTTTTTTTAAAAAATTTCGGATACAATAGGGATACGCAGGAATACGGCCGGGATGCAGACAATTTTTTTTTTTTTTGGAGACTCTGGGTTGTGACCCTATCTCTTTTGTTTTTGCATGGACACGGTCTTCTTTATATTTTGCTTAGTGGATGATAAGATGACTTTCTTTTTTGCTTAGTGGATGATTAGATAATCTTATTTCTTTTGTTTTTGCATGGACATGGTCTTTTTTATACATAAACAGAACTGAAACAATGATTATTTTATAATTATAATACAAAATATAGTATTATTATTATTAAAAAAAATTTACAGACGTATCCTGATTATACCCATATCCTATTTTTTAGGTTATGCCGTATCATCATACCCGTATCCCCGTATCCGTATCCATCTTTCTAACACATTTTCTCACTCACACCTCCCAATCATTTTAATGAGCAATGCTAATAACCTGCTTCGTTGAAGTGAATTGCTAACAAAATAAATATATCCATTTCATAAGCCACACGTCAACGCCCTACTTATCACGCTCCTCATGCAAGCATGCCACCTATTTCTCACCATTTAATTCATTTTTTAAAATATTAAGCAACACAGACTAATATTTCATATTATACATAGTAGTGGCTTACACGTGCCATAGGGGAGGGGGAGAGAGAATAGAAAGAGAGGGACCTAATGAGACCCACTCATGTACGTGGAGTAAATATAAAGCAATGATTTGAACATAACTAAAGTTATTGCAATTTAATGCAAGAAGTATAAAATGACTTTGACATATTCTCACGACTTATAAATAAGACAAAACCTTGGAAATTTATGCCAATGATGAATTTTATTTTGTGAAGTAAACTGAATTGACTTGGGAAATCCCAAGCTCTCAACATCCCAAACTCTCCCAAAAGTCACAAAAAGTAGGATGGGCTGGGTTTTGGCCCAAGAGTGTGGGTTGAGTTCAGGTTGGATCTAATCTAAATAGGCCTGCAATGATATTGGTCCTAAGGCTTTTGTACCATCCCGTTATATTTCATCTTAAATGATGATATGCAATGGGCATCCAATGCCCTAGAAAATTACACCCCGGCCTCTTGCGCCAGTGGTGTCAGACTCAGTAGAGGGGTCGCGGGATCCAATCCCCAAGTGATGAGGTGCAAGAGCTCAAATCTCCAAGCTAACCATTAACCCAGTACTAAGGTAGGTAAATGATATCCAAAGTGAAAACAAAAATGCCTTAGAAAAGTTATTTGCTCTATTTTCTTTTGAACTCACTTTCTTTAAGAAAATTGAAGAGGTAATGGGCATCCAATGCCCTAAAAAAGTTATTTTAGGTAAAGCTATCTCTATTTCTTTTTAAAGTCAATTTCATCAAGGAAATATTGTCTTCTTTTGAGAGAAAGAAAGATGCGTATTTTGAACTAACACATGTTTTCCTGACTCTGAAAAGAAAGTGAAGGAGATCGATTCGTAGCCAATCACGATTGAATTCAGGGAGAGTTCAATTGCTCCTACAAGTCAACACGTATCCCTTTTAACTCTTATTAACCATGGTCTCTAACCCTTAGTGTTTAATAATCTAACCTTAGTTTTTGGAAAACAATATTAAAAAAATATTAACCCAGAGTTAAAAATTTTAAACTAGAGTTAAATATTTTTTTAATTTATCATTTTTCCAAAAAACTAAGGTTATATTATTGAACACTAAGGGTTAGAGAATCTTAACTATGATTAGGGGTTAAAAAGGGACATGTGTTGACCTGTGGGGGTGATTGAACTCTTCCTAAATTCAATTGCAATTGGCTGTGATTCAATCTCAAAGTGAAGCTAGCATTACCCAAATTATTTTGTAGTAACATATCATTTTGAGTACCAAGCCTAAACATCTCTTGGTCTTAGAGTTGCCTTTTGTAATTAAAATGTCTTCATTGGGAGGTCCTGAGGGAGCTTCAGACATTATTTCAGAGGATATGTATGGTAAATTGTATTTCAGATGATAATCTATCATATCTAGTCGGGTCTGCCTAACTCCAATTTTCTATAACGCTGCCTAACCTCACTTCAGGGTTTAGGATCGTCTTTGGCAATAGCCAGAGACATCCTCTATGGCTGGACTCTTTAGATGACACATGTCCATCCACTTCCGGATTGTCTTTCCGCCATTTAATGACTTATTATTATAATTAAAATAACATTTTAATCAACACCTTTATCCAGTACTTAACAACACTCCTGATGCGACAAGGACTATTCTCTCAGCTCAATTGAATATTACTTTTATGGCACCTCCAGGAAAATATTTAGGTTTACCTACAGAGTTCGGAAGGTCAAAAACGGAATTATTCAGGTATCTAAAAGAAATGATACTATCTAAAATCAAAGGTTGGAAAGGGTCACTACTTTCATAGGCCGGAAGAGACATATTGATTAAAGTAGTGGCACAGTCAATTCCTTGCTATGAAATGAGTTGTTTCAAAATTACAGCCAAATGGTTCGGTCTTATTAATTCAACTATTTCTCGTTATTGGTAGGGCCAAAAAGAGGAAGAAAACCGCATTCACTGGCAAAGCTGGAGGAAAATGTGCTACTCTAAATCGTCTGCAAGCCTTAGGTTCAGAAACATGGTTTTTTTCAACTAGGCTTTGCTGGCCAAACAAACATGGAGAGTGAAAATGATGTCAGGTCTTCTATGGAGCAGAATTTTAAAATCACTTTACTTTCCAAAAGTCGATTTTATGCAAGCCAAAAGCAACTATAGAGAATCTTGGGGATGGAAAAGTATTCTGCATGGCCGAGCTTGGCATCCGGCGAAAGGTTGGCTCAGGCCATTCTATCGACCCCTAGAAAGATCCGTGGATTCCTAATTTGCCAAATTTTGAAATTTTTTCCCCAAAGCCGGAAGGTTACCTAGTCTCGAAAGTTTCTCATCTCCTTGATCCTATTACTAAAAATTGGAAAACTGATGTCCTCCGCAATCTCTTTTCCAATTCGGAGATTAAGGAAATCCTGAATATTCATCCAAGTATCCTTGGTGTTAAGGACTCTTGGGTGTGGCATTGTGAAGCTAAGGGCAATTTCAGTGTTAAATCAGCATATTACCTAGTTATAAAGAACGACCCTGGGAGGCTAAAAAATGCATCATCTTCTAGAGATAATATCCCAAACTCAAAATGAGGCTCTCTATGGAAGATCCATGTACCCTCAAAATTACTTCTATTTATGTGGAGGTGCATCTCTGATATCTTGACAGTAGGGGTAAATCTTTTCAACAAGAAAGTCGACATTGATCCGACATGCAGATTGTGCGGGAAAGATACAGAAATTGGTGTCCACATCTTCCTTCAATGCGAATTTGCAAGAAGTGTTTGGTTTGGCTCCTCAATTTGTTATCACAGTGACAAGGGTAATGTGGAATCTATGGGAAAATTGTGAGAATTATGGTCGAATGAGAGTTTATTCAAATCAAATAACTATAACATCACTATCAAGATTGTTTGTGTGGTGTGGATGATCTGGAAAGCTAGGAATGAATGTATCTTTGACAGTTCCGAACCTGATCCCCGGAGAATAGTAGACAGAGCCAATGTGTATGCAGCTGAGCTATCCTCTGTTCAAAATATCAACTCTGTTTTGGATTCCCACACTCCTATAGTTCAAAGATTTCCAATGCATTATGTGGATGATTTAGATTGGGTGGCTCCCCCAATTGGTTGGCTCAAGATAAATGTGGACGGCACACATTCGTTGGATGGCTCGTTTTCTAGTGTGGGAGGGCTGGCCAGGACTCATACAGGAAAGTGTGTTGCTTCCTTCTGTTTTCCTGTGATGTCCGGGAATGCAAGACAATCTGAGGCAAAGGCTGTATTTTTGGGTCTTCTGTTATGCTTACAAAATAATTGGAATACGTTTATTCTAGAAGGTGACTCTCTAACTCTTTTAAATGCTATCAGTGAAGGAAAAATGACCCCTCATTAGGATATCCAAGCTATTTTCGAGGACATGTTGATCTTATGGAGAAACTTTCCTCAGTCCAATATTCAGTGGGTGCGAAGAACTCAGAATACTGCAGCTCATAATCTTGCCAAAGTAGCGGAATTGGAGACCTCAAATCTTATTAGATCGGGATTCTATACTAAAGAAAATCTGGTCTTTTCTGGTAGAAGTTTTAATTTTCAAGCTCATGTTCACCCCTTTTTTAGATGAATAAATTTTTAGATGATTACCAAATAAAAAAAATAAAAACTGTGGTTAAGATTTATCCACCCTTAGGGTTCACCCACCCATCCTTATTTTTAGAAAAAGAAAATAGTTTTTTTAAATATTAAGAATATTTTAAAATAATAATATTTTATTCTAAAAACCAAGGATGAGCGGATGAACCCTAGGGGTGGATGAATCTTAACCACAAATAAGGGGTGTTGAAAGGGACACAGGGCGAACTTAGGGGGCATAACCGGATTTGCAAACTCCAGTTATCACCGTAGAGGATTTGGCAAATCCAATTATGCCCCCTGAGGTCGCCATGTATTCCTTTTGACACCCTTAACTGTGGTTAAGATTCACCCACCCCTAGGGTTCACCCATCCATCCTTGGTTTTTAGAAAAAAAAATTATTTCTTTTTTTAAAAAATTTAATATTAAGATATTTTTTTCTAGAATCAAGGAGGGGTGAACCCTAGGGGTGGGTGAATCTTAACAATAGTTAAAGGTGTCAAAAGGGACATGTGGTGACCTCAGGGGCATAACCGATTTGCCAAATCCGGTGATAGAGGATTTGGTTCCAAAAGGGATAAGCACTAGATAAAGACGAGTTGATTAAAATATTATTTTAATTATAATTAAAAAAAAAAAACAACAACAAAGTTAGTCCTCCGTGGAAGTGAACGAACATGTGTCATCTAAAGAGTCCAGCCAAAAAGGATTGACGATGCTAGTCATTATTTAGAGGATGTGTCTAAAACTAGACATGAGCAAAGCTTATGATAAGTGGAATAAAAATTTTGAGAGATCTAATGAGGATGGACTTGAATGGAATATGGATTAGGAGGCTGATTATGTCTTCTATTTGGTTTTAATCGAGCAATGCATATCAACTACGTCGCATTCAGTTTTAATCAATATAGATCCATTATCCCCTTATTTATTTATTTATTTTATATACTGAAGCTCTCTCGTCTCTTTTAGACCATGGAGTTCATGTTGCCAAGCTAGTGGGATCAAAATCAAAGCAAGCAGTTCCTCTATCTCTCCCCTGTTCGTTGCAGATGATAACATTATATATGCTAAAGCATCTCTCTGAGATACACCATAATCAGGATATCTTCAAGTTATATATTACAGCCTCTGGTCAATCCATAAATTATGCCACATTTGGCCTCAGCCTCTTTGCAAATACTCCATGGAGATTCCAAAAGATCCATCTCTAGAGTGAATAAAATCAGGAACATCTTGTCCCTACCATCAGTGTTCTCTAGAGCAACATTGAGGCTTTTTGCATCTTTAAAAGATAGGATCTTGAAGAAAATTCAGGGTTTGGAAGGGTGTAGTGTTGGATTGGGTTGCATGATCTAGTGGAAACTGCGACCCGGTTTATATTTACAATCAATAAAGTGTGACAGGAAGAATGAGCACTAGCTGAATAGAAGAATATGAGCCAAGTTTAATCATGTTCTCTCCACTATGGGATTTACATATAACAAATGGGTGTGTTGTATCAAAACTCTCAATACCACAAGGAAGGCAACAAATTGCTTTCTTTCTCAATCACCTCTCTTTGGAATGCTTTCTCCTTAACAACAAAGGGGTATATATCACCACCAGAGTCGTTAGACTATCAATATTCTCTTTGATTTATGCTATTATTATCCAATATTCTCCTTGATTTATGCGATTACTATCCAGATCAACGGCCGGTTTGACAACATTAATCCTTAGTTTCCTTAGATCAAGTAATGGCTCCAACAGCTCCTTGGGGTCTTTATTCTTTAATGGTTGAGCCTACTCTTTGAATAGAAGGACTACCCCCAAATTTTATTTTAGTATAAGTATGTATTAATTTTTTTGTATTATAATTTGTTAATAAACGGTTTTTTAAAATCATGTGAAATTAAAATTATTTTTTTTTTAGTCACTCAAATTAAAAATAATTCAATAAATCAAGATTGAGTCAACCCAGGCTCAACTAGGTTTGAATAAAGTTCGAGAGCAACAGAGCTTGAACTCAAATCAAGCTTGTTCAAGCCAAGCTCAAGCCTAAAATCAAGCTCAAGCTGAGGTCGAGCATGTTCAAGCCGAGCTCGAGCATGTTCAAGCTCAGCCCAGCTCGGCTCAAATGCACCCCTAATAAAATCTCAGGCAGGAAGCTTTCCCTCGGTAATTAGCAAGCAGGAGGTCCACTCACCAGTTATTAACTCACTAACCCAAATAATTAACTACAGATAAATGGTGCCTTTACCAAAATGAAGTCTAGTACAAATAATGTCTTATAAAAAATGACTGGTAAGGCACTTCAAACCCACAGCAAACTGATTTCTCTGTACCCTTTTTTTTTTTTTTTTTCTAACACCAAGTATATAGAATTTGGAAATCAGAAATTAATTTGTTGCACATTCTACTGTTGCAGGAGTTGGTTTTTAGGCTGGTGCAAAATGTGAAGCGCAAACTGGGCTCTGTATAAATGCCTTGAAACTCAAGACGCATTAAGCTGGTACACATCCGAACGGCACCTTAAGTACTGAGAATACATACACAATACTCCGGTCCCTGTATTTCAAAGTTGTTCTATATGTATATCTATATGTATGTATGCGATCTTTTGCTTTCTTTCATAGAACAATAATTTATGCAATTGTGTTTTATAAACATCTGTTTCCAATCCTACACAAGCAAAAACAAAAGCATATTTGGCCATGGAAAATGAGGGGTTGCATTCTACCTGGCTCCTTATGTTTTTACAAGCTGTACAGGTTCCCTTACTTTGCACGCAACTGTCTTCATCACCACCAAGTAATCACAGCTTAATCTATAACCTACCTCCCTTTCTCAGTTCTCAAAACCTTCATATCTAAAGATCACTAAACCATGCTTCTTCCAATGTATTTATTCGCAGCTTCGTATTAATTTATATGTGAGAAATCTTCAACTAAACACCCTTTTATTCATTCTCCAATTTACAAATGCAACAGCTAATTGAACCTCTCATCTGATCTGCTTCATGGCTTCTGAATTTTTCAAAATATTTATAAAGGAGCTAAATACCTTATTCCAATGAGCTCCTGCCCGGATTCTGCTTTATTCATTCTCCGCATTCTTCTTCTGGCTAAAGCATGGAGTATCATGAAGGGGAGTTTAGGTATTTTGATCATAACCACTCTTAGCTTCTTGGATAGCCTTCACAAGCTCTCCATATATCTTCAATGAGGACTCCGCGAAGCAATTTAACTGATTGAGAAAATCCACCAAGCCTAAACGGAAATGATTGGAACCTGAGATCCAGTCCTGTAGTGCTTCATCTCTCAATGTACTGGCTGTTGCTTCACTAGTGCTACCAGCCTTCCAGGACGAAGAAAATGGCTGGTTCAAACTCTTTCTTTGGTGCTTTTCTTGGTGCGGTAGGAAACGGGTGGTGTCTGCTGCTAATATCTTTATAGACTCTACAACTTCCTTGGTAGGTAGGGCCTCAAGGCTCTCCAACCAGACACCACAGGTTACAAATATCGGTGGGCCCAGATCTCTCAAGAGTGGGGCTGGTGCTCTACCTTTTCTCCTCGAAGATTTCTGTTGAATAGGGATGCATTTGTAGAGCCATCCGTTTATAGCCCGCACGTAAAATTTCTGTGCGCTGATCCATTTTGTTAAGCTTGAAGAAAGAGAGTTCAATTCATATTCAAGATGGATGGTAGCCTGCCTATGTGATTCGGACTGTATGGAGATTTTGGCATTCCAGTCATTAAATGTTATCGAGATGATGTTAAGCTGACTGTTATGGCATTCAAACATCATTTCCCACATTCGCCTTAACCTGTCATCAGTAAAAATAAAAGAAAGACATCAAAGGATTGTTTGAAGCAGATGAAACAGACAAGTGAAGTACGTCATTAAATATTTCAACGTCATATATAGTGTGTATACAGAGTGATCCTCTTGCCTGTCGTGGTTTGGTGCCACATGACATGCCTTTATGCCCACCGTAGTGACAAAGACAGGGTTCAGGAATAATTCGGCAAGGGTCAAGTTGGGAAAATTTTGAAAAAATTTAATAATTATAAAAATATACCAAACAATTTGACTAAAAAATATACAAAATAAGTAATTTAAAAAGAATAATTTGCGAATCCAATAATTTGGCAACCCAAAAATGCGCAAATAATTCATGAATTTTTGAAAAAAATGGCGTTTTTTGTTACAAATATTCCCACTGACCCCAAGAATGATTTGGCAACCGTTTGGCATCCAAAATCAGCCTGATCGGTGAATTCTAAGTGTACTTAGCTGATTGTTGTGTGAAGAATTCATTAAGGGACGACCAAATTATTCATGGGGTCATCATGCCCAAAGGAGCACCAAACCACATTACAGATAGGATATAGCAAACATTTATGCATCACGCACAAATTACCTATGATGCATAAAATATAAGCACATGAAGACATAAATTACACTAGTCAGCATCACGCACAAATTACCTGTGATGCATAAAATATAAGCACATGAAGACATAAATTACACTGGTCGGAGTGATGCATCATGTATCTCTAAGTAGGCAGATGGATACATGGAAAGGGAGAAATATATTCCTGAAGTATAAATGGCCCAGTTCAGGGAAGAATAACTTTCTGCCTTGAATGCTTCTTTTTGAAATTAATAAAGCCAGGAATTGGGCATATGGTCAGCCCAAAATCCCGGTTTCAGCATCCTATCTTTTTCTCTTGTATCGAGTCACATTTTGCTTTTGAACAAATTAGTTTCAGTGGGGAAGTGGAAGAGTTCTAACATGAAAATAACTTGGGTAAGCATAGAAGTCTAATCACATGCCTTGACAAACTGGATATGCTCTTTCCATGAAATTAGGCAATAACTCTTTCGAAAGCAAAAGAAAGTGACGTTCCAGTTAATTCTATCAAGTGTCCGTTGTTTATTGCCTAGAATTATTTGGAGGAGTCCATATCATTAGGAATTTTAAACAAGACAACACTTACCATTTTGAACATGATATCTTCAGGGATTTTGATCTCTAATAATCGATTCAATTTCTAATATCAAACTGAACTAATTGAGTTGATGTAAGTGAACATATACGAAGAAACATACATACATACATAGAGACATATATATATATATATATATATATGATTTGGCCTGCAAAACAGTTCAACTTAGTTGGGCCCTATAACCTTAAGAGGTGTGCTAGCCCTACTTTTAGGCATTCCCTATTAAGATCCTAAAACAAGTAAAGACAAGTGTTGGTTTTGACTTTTTGTAGATCCAAGTACAAATGTTTTGTTTTTGGTAAAGATGATGTCCGGGCCTTCTAGAGCACCCGACTAATCCTTCGGGCACGTGCAGACCCTTCCATCCCAATGTTACTTAGGCACTTCAGTTTTCCAAAATTTTGCCGTGCCAACACTTCATGAGACGACACGATTGGTTCGAGCTTATATTGTGCCACGGTGACGTCAACATTATGGACCTTATGCATGTAGCGCTTCAAGTATGCCATGCCGTTTACTTGCACTAACCCTTCCTCAAATCTTACATTTTTTGGTATGTTCATAAATAAACTGTTTGTTTAACAGCAGAGAATTTTGATGTAGATTTGTAATGGCAACATTTTTTCGATAGTTTTAATTGAATAACTAGAGATCATTTGGGAAGATCCTCTTTTATATATTTCTTTTAGAGGAAAATTAAGGATTTCCTATTTTGTACTTTTCTTTCTAGATTTGAGAAGTATGTTTCTCCACTATTTTTAATAGGCAGGGTTCTAAGTGGGCCTGTCAATCCGGCCCTCATGTGAGGCACTTCAGTTTTTAATGTGAGATTTTCTGTCTCTTTGACAGATCTAGATGTTCTCAAGGCCTCGACCTTGAATATACAAACCCAGTGGTTTAAGATGGACCTTCACAAAAAATCTCACATTAACATATAGGGTTTATTACAAAGTGATAAAAAACTGTTAATCCAAATGCATGTCAATTCATGCTATAGGAGTAACTACATTATTCCAAAAAAGAAAAAAATCAAGAATATTACACAGTAATTCCCAATATGATTAAATGGGAAGAGGATAAATTACCAGAAGTCTGGACTCTAACTTCCAAAACCTCTCAAGAAATTTAGAAACAAAGAGGTTGAAAAGATTATAGAATACCCAAATGGAGTCGTAGAAATAAAAATTTCTTCATCAAGAAAAATCTGAATTAACTCTAGAAGTTCAAGTTCTCGAGCTTCTTGTTCATCAATACCTTTAGGCTTTAACTAAAAAGGAAAAAACAAAGACTTGTGAATTAATATAAAACCTTATGGACCAATATACAACCTAGCAAAACAGACTTCGAAATAAATGTAATAGAAATAGAAATTTTTTTTTTTTGAAATCGATAAAAATTTATTTAGATGTGATTTTAAGTCAAATCCACAAAGAAAATCAATTTTTCTTGAAATACTCTTTTAAAAAACGATATAATATTTGAGAACTATGGTATTCTTAGATGAATTTAGAAAAAAAAAAAAAAATTTGACTTGTTTAGAACTTATAATGCACAAATTGAACAAATCCAAGAATGTGATAGAAAAAACTCGAAAACATAAGACTGTAGTTAATAGAAATAAGAAAAATTGAATCGATTCATCCACCCTTTGAGGCTATTAAAAATAGACAATAAAGATGAAATAAGCACAAGTCCAATAAAAAATAATTCTTCAATTAAAGAACAAAACATTTTTAACCATCTTTGATCAAATTGCCTAGACAATTGAACAAAATAATTTCAGAAATGTCTATTTACAAACTATAGGTAATCAAATCGATAGAATGAAAACTTTAATAAATAATGTTGATTTAGTGATTTAATGTTTGATTTCTTTTGTTCATATATATATATATGTGTGTGTGTGTGTGTGTGTGGCCAAAATTTACTATCCCTTTTAGACTCTAACTGAACTTTAAAAACTCCTAACTTTGACTCTATTTCCCTTAGGCAACATAAAGAGAATATCCAACTTCTAAAACACTAAAACTCTCCTATAATACAAGAACTACCAAAAGACCTCTTGTTTGACTAATTCAAACTTTGAAAACTAATTAATAACTGATATTTAGAAATTAACTCTAAATGAACTCTAGACCTATTATCCCCTAAATCTTCTGTTATAAGGTGGCTCATAAAGATGGTGTGGACTAGAGATGAACCCCCCATGGTCAACCATACGTCCAGGAGAGTGCTCAAGTCATTCAAACTACTCGATGAGATGGCTCGAGATGCTCCTGCATCAACTCTCTCCGGGTTCAAAAGGTCAACCTCGAACTTAGTCTTGATCTTCTAAAATTCCCCAATTGTTGCTTGACTCCTCGCTTGTTGCTCAACTAAAATGCTCTCTCAGCAATTCTCCTCGTGCCCTAGCTTTCAGGAGAACTTTCTTTCCATCAACAAAGAAAGTACATGTGTGACACATGTATAGAAATCCTTCAGTCCTAGTGAGATGGTAATAGTAGTAAACAATGCCTCCAAACAATCATTCTTGAACCCTTGCATTACCCATGCCTTCCTCTGTGGGTCCACCTTCAATTTAAGATCTAAAACAACCCTGGAAGAGATGAGGTTCAGACCACTACCATTATCGAATATGTAAATTGCTCTTTGATCACCCTTCGCAAGTAGATGCGTCCTGGATAGTTAAACAACCCTTCATGCTAACTCTTGGCTCATTTGCAACTCTCTCTTATTTGAAGTCATCTTAATGAATACCATAAGAGTATGTGTTGAAGTCATCTTAATGAATACCATAAGAGTATATGTTGAAGCCATCTTAATGAATACCATAAGAGTATTGTGTTGAAGTTATCTTAATGAATACCATAAGAGTATGTGTTGCCTCTCCTTCCACCACAATTGTCGATGTATCTTCAGTTGAAGGAACAACTTATTGCTCTGCCTCTTCCTTCTCAAGAACATCTTCCATCATAGCCATAGTCTTCTGCTTTAGATACACTGTAGAGAAATGTCCTTGAGGCACCACACCTGTAACATGTTATGTACTTACGCTCACCCCTCTTAATGTCAAGCTTCCAGATCTCAATAGCCTTTCCTTGGTCTTCGACTCTGAAATCTTGAATTTATAGTCAAATAGCATCCATAGATGTGATATCTTCTCCTCAGAGACCAGTGTAAGCTGATAAACCAAGTCGACTGTAGTGAAGTACTGTGTAGCCATGTCATACTGGATCTCTGGCTCAAGCATGCATGTACTCCTACACTAACATCAGAGTGTACCTGTACACGCTCTTCTTATCCTGATGTAAGTCTTGCAGCTTGTTATATAGAGTCCCGGAGTGTAGTTGAAAGGCACAAATTTTTCTTCTCAATTCTTTTCCCAACCTTATCCATATTCTAATTGGCTCTAATCCCTGGTGCATAGAAACCAATACCAGATCCAACCACCAAAGTAAAGCAAATCCTCTAAATCCTCCGGCAACAAAAGGAAATTTTCTCTCCTCATGAATTGTCCTTTAGGTAAAAATATTCTCCACATTTTCCTGCCACTGTAGAAATACCTCAAGTCTCATTAGAACCTTGGAACTCAAAGTAAATCCACCTTCAACTCATATTTTCTATCTCCCTGCAAACTGTAAGGTGAAGTCAACATAGTAGGATTGCCAGCATCACCACAATCCTAGGTATTAGGCTAATTATTCTATCATTTCCAAAGAAAGCCTCAATGTTGCCAATCTTCTTGTCATACCATGGTTGAAAACTCGACTCGAAAGTTAGTTAGGGGTCAAGTAACTCGGAAAACTTGAAAAAAACTCGACTTGACCGAATTAAAAAAAAAAAATATATATATATATATATATACACACACACATATATATAATCAAACATAGATAATAATATTAAATTTTGTACAGCAACTGGATGGTTGTGAACTTGTGAACATCAGCTGTGGGTCTCAAGTCTCAACCTTAAAAATCCCAGTCTTACTCAGTCCTTAAGCCCACTGGCATCACTAAACGCAATCCCTAATACCATTCTGTTTCAAACTCTCTACACAAATAGCATCTGAACGAAGGCTAACATATCCCTGACAATGTAACAGTATTTGTGGGCCCAATTATTGTAATAATAAAATAATAATATTGAGGCTGATATTTAATTAGTAACTGTGACCCAATGTTGTATGAAGGCACAGCCTCGTTCGATGCCTTCATTTTTTTGGACTGAAACAGCAAGTCGACAAGCATCTGTTCTTGGTTCTGGTTAAAAAAGCAATCCCTACCTGATTAAAAAAGCAAACCCCAACATTCTGATTATAAAATCAATCCCTACCTGATTTTGGATTTTTTCTTTAAAGACATTTAGATGCAATGTATGTGACTATGTGTAGCAGGGTTCTCAGAAAAAGAGAGCTGAAACTGAAGGGGATCCTCTTCAAATCAAAACCAGAAGTACATTAAAAGCCCTCAGGTTTTCTAGGATGGAAAAAATGGAGCGAAGTTAAAACTTCTTCATCGTTGCAAAGCCCTAATGAGAATGGGCATCGTTTAAAAGGGCTTATAACTCCTCCTCCTTTGCAGATCCCAAATGAGAATGGGTGTAGAGACCCGGATCTAAATTTCCCATTTCTATCTTGTTTAATAAGGTTAGTTTAGTCATGTGTTATGTTGTTATGCATGCCGAGATTATGGCTAAGCGGTGTAGAGGGTTAATAAGGTTTTAGTATTAAAGAAAGTGAAAAATTAGAGCATGCGATCGATCGCAGGTAAGTTGTGATCGATCGCACTCAGTCAAAATTTCCAAAAACTCTCGGGTAGATATGCGATAGATCGCAGAGGTCTACGATCGATTGCACTGTGATCTGCGATTGATCGCAGTCGTGCCCAGATTTTTTTAAAACAGTTGCTAATTTGGGATTTTTAACCCCCTAGACCATAAATAGAGGTTATATTTCGAGGGCTTTAGTATTCCAAATAATTCTAACCTAATTGGGCAAAGGAGGAGAGGAAACCAAAGGTTTCTAGGAGGTTTGTGCTTGGTGAAGGTGGAGATTGCTCTTAGAAGGAGGAGAAAGCTTGGAAATCTTCCTCAAATCTTCTTAGGAGCAATTTCGATCCAAGGGAAGGATCCCTAAGGTCGATATACTATCCAACTCAACCCTATTATGAATTTATATGTGTTTAAGATTGTTTAAACTAGAAATAATGGAGTATTATTATGTTTATGGTAAGATTGTAAACTATAGAATATGGATTATGGCTTACTTGTATGGAAATGGATTTGTGAATATGGATTAGAGTTCTATTAACTATTATGTGATGATTAATACTATGAATGAAATATATGGATAAATGGGAAATACTATGGAGGATGAGATGAATGTATGAATATGGAATGTGTTTGGGTTGTATGGATGGATTATGTTATGGTGAAATGTTGGAAATGGGAAAGGACAATGTATTCATAAATTACGTACCTAGGGAATTTGTTGAAATGCTTGAGATGATAAATATAAATATAACACTATGGAATTATTGGAAATCGATTATAAATTGTGCTAAGAATCATGGTAAGATAGTTGTATGTAATTGTTTGTTAAATTATGCCTAATTATTTTGCATGGTAATTGATATTCAGGTAAGCCAATACTTAGAGGAAAATCTTTCAAACCGGGAATTCTCTAACTATTTGGTATGGGACAATATAGTGAAGTTTCCATGGTGGGAGTTCGGAATTTAAGCATTGACCGATTCGAATGTTAATTGCGACACATATGCACAAACACGTGCATGTTAAGATAAGAGTCTCACAAGTCACACATGTGAACCACAAGCATAAGCATTGCATACGCCTGACAGACTGAATAAGCCCAATGAGGGATCTGAATAAGTGCATGTTCTGAATAAGCTGCTCAAGAACTCATAAGCATAAGCATTACATATGCCTCACAGACTGAATAAGCCCAATGAGGGATCTGAATAAGTATATAATCTGAATAAGTGCATAAACATAAGCATCTCACAAGCACGTGGTCTCATAAGCATAAGCATCTCATAAGTATGATCTCCTAAATCTAAGGTTCTCACAAGTACACGAGTCAAGGTGATGATATGATGTATATGAGCATGTGTTCTTCCGTACTCTGATTATGTTATTATGCTATTGGTTATGATTCTAACAAAGTGCAGAGATATTATGTTATTGGTTGGATTTTATATACACCCAGTGCTTTTGTACTCAGCAAGACTTTTGTCTTGGCAGGTGTGGAGCCCGTGTTTGTAGGTGAGCCGTGGATTGAGGAGGCTTACGTCGAAGAAGGAGAAGAAGGTGAGCCTTCCGAGGAGGGAACCAGGGGTTTTGATAGTTACCCCTATTAGTTTATGTTTTGTTTGGTTAAGAGAATTGTAATACACTTTTAGATGATATTGCTTATCAGATTATCTTTATAAGTGAGTATCAAACTATTTTGTTTATAGTGGGTTGCTTATGTTGACCTTAGACTTGAACAGGATGGTTTGAGTTTATATATCGAAATTTTATTATTCTCATTTTTGGAGACTTGTGTTGTATGCCTTGGATGTCATGAGATTTAAGCAGGTGTAAGAAATGTAACAGGTCCAAAGTCCCACTTTGGTCATGGTGGGGTTTTGGGGTCGTTACAAAGGTGGTATCAAAGCCCAAGGCATTAGAGTCCTTAGGGCTAAGGTATTAGGTTAGGAATGAGGAAATTGACCTAAGTTAAGGAAGCAACATCAAGTTAGGATTTAGGTCGAGTCCTAGGATTGAACCTGTGAATTGAATGTTTTGTGAATTGTTTCCAAATGATGACAAATTTCTGATTGACTTTAGGAATTGCAAGTCATGAAAAGAGGTGCAAAGAATAATAGGAATGGAGGGGGCAGTGTGACTGATGGGAAGACCCTTGAGGGTGCCTGCCAGCCTAATGAAAGTCGGGCTATGGAGGCTATTGCAGCAGCCATGACTCGACAGGCTAAAATCATAGCGCAGCAAACTGCCTTGCTAGCAACCGGGCAAGCCAAGCAAGAGAGGCCAGCTGAGGTTCACCCACCCTGACATCATGGAGTGGAAGCATTCAGGAGGATGGGTCCTCCAACTTTTTGTGGGAGTACTGAACCTATGGTAGCAGAACGGTGGATCATGCAGTTAGAGAAGATATTCTCCGTACTCGAGCCTACTGAGGATCAGAGAGTGAAGTGGGCCTCCTTTGTCATGGAAGGCGAGGCGGAGCATTGGTGGAGGTCCACGGCCAGGAAGAGGAATGAAGAGCGAGCAGGATAACCATGGACATGGGGAGAGTTTCTTGATGTCCTCTATGAGCAGTACTTCCCGACTTCGGTGCGAGAGCTGAAGGAGATTGAGTTCTTCACTCTACAGCAGGGGAGCATGTCGGTGGCCGAGTAAGAGGCCAAGTTCGCTAAGTTGTCTAGGTTCGCGCCTCATTTGATTACCACAGAGAGCATGAAGACGAGGAGATTTGAGAAGGGTCTCAAAGACTACATCCGAGACAAGGTTGAGATCCTGCGTCTTGAGACTTGCCGGGAAGTTAGTGAGAGAGCTTTGACTGCCGAGAGGAAATCAACATAGTTTTTTAGGAAAAGAAGAATGCAAGCAGATAGACAAAGACTGCAGGACAAGAGGCCAAAGACATCAAGTCCTATGCCAATTTCTAGGCCTACCCCATATCAGAGGCTTACTCAGGTTGCCTCGCCTACTGCTGAGACTCAGTTGTATGATGCATGCAATCAGTGTAGAAAGAGGCATCGAGCAAGGGAGTGTAGAGCAATTACTGGAAGTTGTTTCCATTATGGAGATGTTTCACACCGGATCCGAGATTGCCCACTCCGTATTCAAAAGGGGCTTCAGCCGACTCAGCCACAAGGAGTTAGGCCACCGATGAGGCAGCCGATGCAGTAAAGGCCACCCCAGGGTCTGAGACTCCAGCAGCCCCGCCAGCCAGCTCAAGGCCAGGTGTTTGCCACATCGGAGCAGGATGCACAGGCATCCAACGACGTTGTGCAAGGTACATCTAATTGTGATTTTTTTAGTTAATTAAAATATTGTTCTGATGCTATGTATGTAATGTTAAATATTATGCATGAATATGTTTCATGTATGATGTATGTATGTATTCATGATTTGACACAATTAGCTTTATATATTAATTCAGGCTCATTGTTGATAAATGATTTTCTCGCTCATGTATTGATTGATACTGGGTCTACTCACTCCTTTGTCACATCTAGTTTTGCACGAGGGTTTCCGATTGAGCCAAGTTTGTTATACCGTGAATTGTCAATCGCCACTCCTGTTGGTAGTTCAGTCATCATCGATAAAGTCTATCGAGTTTTTGATATTCGAGTGGATCTGAAAGAAATGCCAGTTGATCTGATTGTCCTTGAATTTCAAGACTTCGACATCATACTAGGCATGGATTGACTTTCCAAATACCATAGGCATGTCGACTATTTTGAGAAGGTGGTCAACTTTAGGCCAATCAGTGAGCCCCCTTTTCGTTTTCAAGGGTTGAAGAAGAAAGACTTAGCTCAATTTGCGGCATTGAGTCTTACTACCTCAGAAGCACCAGATTCTTCAAGTATCCCTGTTGTAGAGGAATTCATGGATGTATTTCTCAAAGACTTGCCGGGTTTGCCACCGGATAGAGAAGTAGAGTTTGTAATTGAGTTAGCTCCGGACACGACACCCATCTCTAAGGTGCCATATAAGATGGCTCCAGCAGAGTTGAAAGAGCTGAAGAAGCAGATTGAAGAATTGCTCAATCTTGGATTCATTCGCCCAAGTGTATCACCTTGAGGAGCTCCGGTGTTATTTGTGAAGAAGAAGGATGGTTCGATGAGGATGCACATCGACTATCGCAACTGAACAAGTTCACTATCAAGAACAAATATTATTTGCCTAGAATCGATGACTTGCTTGATCAGTTGCAAGGAGCTAAGTATTACTCCAAGATTGATTTGAGGTTGGGCTACCATTAGTTGAAGATAAAAGCCGAGGATGTGCTTAAGTCTGCGTTCAAGACCAGATATGGGCATTTTGAATTTGTGGTCATGTCGTTCGGTTTAACAAATGCTCCGGTAGCATTTATGGATCTTATGAACAGAATCTTCAAGCCGACTCTTGATCGATTTGTGATTGTGTTTGTGGATGATATTCTAGCGTACTCCAGGACACAGAAAGAGCATAAGATGCATCTCCGGGTCACATTGAAGACATTCTGTGAACATGAGTTGTATGCTAAGCTAAACAAGTGCGAGTTTTGGCTAGAAAATGTAGCATTTCTAGGCCATGTGGTGTCAGAAGAGGTAATTTCAGTTGATCCTGCAATAAAAGCGGTGGAAGGATGGGGAAGGCCAAAGAGCGTCACCGAGGTTCGAAGCTTCTTAGGCCTAGCTGGATATTATCGAAGATTTGTGAAAGGATTTTTTAGTTTAGAAGCACCGCTTACTCATCTAACTCGAAAGAACGCTAGGTTCGAGTGGAATGAGAAATGTGAGAAGAGTTTCCTTGAGTTGAAGAAACGCTTCACCACCGCTCCGATCTTGACAGTACCATCTGGTAGCGGGGGATTCGTGGTGTATAGCGATGCCTCACTCATTGGGTTAGGTTGTATTCTTATGCAACATGGGAAGGTAATTGCCTATACTTTTCGTCAGTTGAAAGACCACAAGAACTATCCTATCCATGATTTGGAGTTGGCACCATTAGTTTTTGCTCTCAAGATTTGGAGACACTACTTGTACGGTGAACAGTTTGAAGTGTTCACCAATCACAAGAGTCTAAAGTATTTGTTTTTACAGAAATAGCTGAATTTGAGGCAACGCCATTGGGTGGAATTCCTCAAAGATTATGATTGCTCTATCCAGTACCACCTGGGAAAAAAAAAATGTAGTGGCAAATGCGCTGAGTATGCGACCTACTGGATTCTTGGCACACTTGATGGTCCAAAAATGGAAGCTACTTGAAGAGGTGTCTAGCCTTTATGCGGGTTTCAGTGTTGGAGCGTCTAGAGCTTTCTTGGCTAACATTATGGTCAAGTCAACCTTATTGGACAGAATTAAAGACATGCAGTGGAACGATGGAGAACTGCACGCTGCCATGAATAAGTTGCTTAGCAGCGAGTTTGAGGATTTCTCTTGGAGAGATGGTGGAATCTCTTTTAAGGATAAACTTTGTATTTCAGATAATGAAGATTTAAGAAAAAAGATTCTGGATGATGCACACAAGTCCAAGTACACTGTCCATCCGGGAGCTACCAAGATGTACCAGAACCTCAAGAAATATTTCTGGTGGAAAGGTATAAAAAAGACGTGGCTACCTATGTGTCAAAGTGTTTGGTGTGTCAGCAGGTTAAAGCCAAGCACAAGAGACCGGCAGGACTCCTTCATTCACTTCATATTCCCGAGTGGAAGTGGGAAAATATCTCCATGGATTTCATTGTCGGTTTGCCAAGGACATCGAAGAATTTTGATGTCATTTGGATTGTGGTCGACTGATTGACTAAGTCGGCTCATTTTCTTCCATATTGGACCATGTTCAATTCTAACCGGTTGGCATTGAAGTAGTCCGTTTGCATGGAGTGCCAACTAGTATTGTTTCCAATCGAGACCTGAGATTTACTTCCAGATTCTAGAAAAGTTTTCAGTAAGCTATGGGTTCCCATTTAGATTTCAGCACGGCATTTCATCCGCAGACAGATGGGGAAACTGAGAGGGTGAACCAAATCATAGAGGACATGCTACGAGCTTGCATGTAGGCCTTCCAGGGCAGTTGGAATGATTACCTGCCGTTGGTTGAATTTGCTTACAACAATAGTTATCAAGTCAGCATTCAGATGGCACCATTTGAGGCACTCTATGGGAGGAGTTGTTTACCATTATGTTGGGACGAAGTTGGCGAGAGGAAGCTCCTGGGTCCTGAGTTTGTTGGTCAGACTGTGGATAGAGTTCAGTTGATCAGAGAGAGGTTGAAAACAGCTCAGAGTAGGCAGAAGAGCTATGCCGATACTCGCAGGAGAGATCTTGAGTTCCAAGTTGGAGGTTTTGTATTGTCAAAATCTCACCTACGAAGGGGGTGATGAGATTTGGCAAGCGAGACAAGCTCAGTTCGAGATATGTGGGTCCTTTTGATATCATCACCCGAGTTGGGGAAGTCTCTTATCGGGTCAACTTGCCACCTCACATGTCAGGTGTGCATAATGTCTTGCACATCTCCATATTGAGGAAGTAAATCTCGGATTCTTCACATGTCATTCATTTGAATCACTTGGAAATCCAAGAAGATTTGACTCTAGTTGAGCAACCGGCTCAAATTTTGGACCGGAAGGAGCAAGTCTTGCGTATTAAAGTCATTCCCCTTGTGCTCTTGCAATGAGAGCATCACTTTAAGGAAGAAGCTACTTGGGAGCGTGAAGCTGAAGTCCGTGAAAAGTATCCTCACTTATTCGACTAAGGTGCGTAAATTTCGAGGATGAAATTCTTTTAAGGGGGGAGAGGATGTAGAGACCCAGATCTAAATTTCTCATTTCTATCTTGTTTAATAAGGTTAGTTTAGTCTTGTGTTATGTTATGCATGTCAAGATTATGGCTAAGCGGTGTAGATGGTTAATAAGGTTTTAGTATTAAAGAAAGTGAAAAATCAGAGCATGCGATCGATCACAGGTAAGGTGTGATCGATCGCACTCAGTCAAAATTTCTAGAAACTCTCGGGTAGATATGCAATAGATTGCAGAGGTCTACAATCGATCGCACTGTGATTTGCGATCGATCGCAGTTGTGCCCAGATTTTTTTAAAACAGTAATAGATTTAGGATTTTTAACCTCCTAGGCTATAAATAGAGGTTATATTTCAAGGGCTTTAGTATTCCAAATAATTCTAACCTAATTTGGCAAAGGAAGAGAGGAAACCTAGGGTTTCTAGGAGGTTTGTGCTTGGTGAAGGTGGAGATTGCTCTTAGAAGGAGGAGAAAGCTTGGAGATCTTCCTCAAATCTTCTTGGGAGCAATTTGGATCCAAGGGAAGGATCCCTAAGGTCGATATACTATCCAACTCAATCCTATTATGAATTTATATGTGTTTAAGATTGTTTAAACTAGAAATAATGGAGTATTATTATGTTTATGGTAAGATTGTAAACTATGGAATATGGATTATGGCTTATTTGTATGGAAATGGATTTGTGAATATGGATTAGAGTTCTATGAACTATTATGTGATGATTAATATTATGGATGAAATATATGGAAAATGAGAAATACTATGGAGGATGAGATGAATGTATGAATGTGGATTGTGTTTGGGTTGTATGGATGGATTATGGTATGGTGAAATGTTAGAAATGGGAAAGGACAATGTATTCATAAATTACGTACCCAAGGTATTTGTTGAAATGCTTGAGATGATAAATATAAATATGACACTATGGAATTATTGGAAATTGATTATGAATTGTGCTAAGAATCATGATAAGGTAGTTGTATGTGAATGTTTGTTAAATTATGCCTAATTATTTTGCATGGTAATTGATATTCGGGTAAGTCAATACTCAGAAGAAAATCTTTCAAACCAGGAATTCTCTAACTATTTGGTATGGGACAGTATAGTGAAGTTTCCATGGTGGAAGATCGGAATCTAAGCGTTGACCGATTCGAATGTTAATTGCGACACATATGCACAAACGCACGTGTATATTAAGATAAGAGTCTCACAAGTCACACATGTGAACCACAAGCATAAGCATTGCATATGCCTGACAAAATGAATAAGCCCAATGAAGGATCTGAATAAGTGCATATTCTGAATAAGCTGCTCAAGAACTCATAAGCATAAGCATTACATACGCCTGCTGAATAAGCCCAATGAGGGATCTGAATAAGTGCATAAGCATAAGCATAAGAATCTCACAAGCATGTGGTCTCATAAGCATAAGCATCTCATAAGTACACGAGTCAAGGTAATGATATGATGTATATGAGCACACGTTCTTCCGTACTCTGATTATGTTATTATGCTATTGGTTATGATTCTAACTAAGTGCAGGGATATTATGTTGTTGGTTGGATTTTATGTACACCGAGTTCTTTTGTACTCAGCCAGACTTTTGTCTGGGCAAGTGTGAAGCCCGAGTTTGTAGGTGAGCCGTGGATTGAGGAGGCTTACGTCGAAGAAGGTGAGTCTTTCGAGGAGGGAGCCAGGGGTTTTGATAGTTACCCCTATTAGTTTATGTTTTGTTTGGTTAAGAAAATTGTAATAGACTCTTAGATGATGTTGCTTATCAGATTATCTTCATAGGTAAGTAGCAAACTATTTTGTTTATAGTGGGTTGTTTATGTTGACCTTAGACTTGAGCAGAATGGTTTGAGTTTACATATCGAAATTTTATTATTCTCATTTCTGGAGACTCGTGTTGTATGTGCCTTGGATGTCATGAGATTTAAGCAGGTTTAAGAAATGTAACGGGTCCAAAGTCCCATTTTGGTCATGGTGGGGTTTTGGGGTCGTTACAATGGGTGTCGTTGAAAAGGGATTATAAAATTTTTTAAATTCCGTGTCTTTTCACGACTCAGTCAAATCACTAACTCTTATCAATTCGGACAAGTTGGTCTGAGTTTTGGCCTTTTTATTACATTTGATGCTTTGGGGCGAGTTGGATCAAAACCCAGCCGGGACAAGTTGACTCAGCCGAGTTTTAAGCCAACTCTCTGAGTTTTTTTTTTTCTATGCTTTGTACCTTTCCAAATTATCCTTCATCTTAATAGAAACACACTTATCACCTGCCATGTACTTGTATTCAATTCTACTCCTCAATTGATGGACAATGTGTTGGAATCCAGTAAGATTAGCTATGATACCAAGAATTGATTTAATCATGGAATCAATAGCCTTTTCCAAGAAGGATTTACCCAATTTATTTAAAAACCCCAAATTAAATATATTGGCCACCAAGTGTATATTGGGTTCGGTTCAATGGTTTAAAATTTTGTTTACGACCAAATTGAGTAGGTCCGAACAAATAAAGACCAAAACTATAAGCAGTCTTAAAGGGTTTTGGTCAATTAAGCAACAATTATGTCAATTGAGGATATTCTGATACTAATAAGAAAAAACAAATGAATCAAATAGGCCAATATCAACTCTAGGGTTTCTAAATGAAAATTCAACAATATAAATAATGCAGAAAGTATTGAAATTAGAAAGAAATCAAGCTAGAGATATCAAACCTGATTTAATTTGATGGCTTTGGATCAAAAAGGAATGGGTTATGGTAGGTTATATAGAACTTGGCTTCTATGGTTGTAAAGATCCACTTCAATAACCTCCCTCACTCAAATTCCAATTAGCACTCTTTCTTCAATATATTGATCAAAGATCAACAAGCAATAATGTATGAAAGCAATCACACTATTTCAATCACTAGTTCAACAATAGCAAGCTTACATAAACTCAATAAGACTCCTTTCAAAGCTTGGAATTTAATTTGATCAACTCGTCACAAAAAACTCTCTCTCTCTATATATATATAATAGGGTGCCGCTAATGTTCACTGTTCTAGTGAATTTGGTAACCTTCACCAAGACAATTTTATCCTCGTAATAATTATCAAACTCACTAAAGTGGGTGGTTTAGTCATTTCGCAGGGGACCAACCATTAAATGCATGAGAGAAGATGTACAATTTTACTTTATTACACTTCTTGTCTCCCCCATTTAATTAATTGTCCCCTATGAAAATACCAAATTCCCTTTATTTTAATAGAATGGAATTCAATACATTGGGATAAAAAAGACTAGAGAGCATTACCATGTTCACTAGTCTTGGTGAACAATAACATTCCCATATACATATATATATATGCGTGGCCAAAATTTGACTTTGACTCTAATTCCCTTATGCAAAAAAAAAAAAAAAAAGCATAAAGAGAGTATCCAACATTCAAAAACACTGAAACTGTCCAATAATAAATCAACTATTAAAAGACCTCTAGCTTGACCAATTCAAATCTGGAAACTAAATAATAACTCAAAACTAGAAAATAGCTCTAATTGAACTCGTATGTGTGTAATTGAAAGTAACCATATATACATAAATGGCCAAAATTTATTATCCTATTTAAACTCTAACTCCACTTTAGAAACTCGTAACTTTGACTCTAATTCCCTTAAGCAACATAAATAGAGTATCCAACATCCAAAAAACACTACTGTCCAATAATAAATCAACTACTAAAAGACATCTAGCTTGACTAATTCAAAACTGAAAACTAAGTAATAACTCAAAACTAGAAAGTAACTCTAATCAACCTCTAGACCAATTATCCCCTAAATTTAATCTTATGAGGTGGCTCATAAAGATGATATGGATCAGAAATAAATCCCTCTGGCTAACCGCACGGCTTGTAAAGGATTGAGTCATTCGAACCACTTAATGAGATGGCTCAAGATGCTCCTGCATCAACCGTTCAACTTCAGTCCCACAAACAAATCTATGTCTAGCAACAACCATTTGTAATCCACATTATCTAGAATTGAATGAGTTTTCTTGGTCTATGTATCAGGCATAAATGAGAAGGGACTAAAGAAACCATACCCTTCAATCAATTCCTCAAGTTGTGGCTGCAGCTCTTTGTCCCTTAATTCCTCAATTCTCTTTGATATCGAGTCAATTCTGTGAATCGCGACTTTGATTCTCGAGTGTAGATCCTTGATAATTGCACGAGTTTTGTCGATGTGGTGGGAACTTTCTCCCCTAGAATCTTGTTGTCTTAGCAGTTTACACTTCATGTCATACTCTCTTCTGATGATCCCACTAGCCTGAAAGGAAACTTCAAAATTTTGTTATACATTAAGGTAAAAGGCTTTCAAAAGATGTTATTGCATATCAAAACCATGGTGTCAAAAATCGACTCAATTCAGTCAACGTTGGCTGAATTGAGTCGACTTCCATGGTGTTCGAAACAAAATGCACTTGTATTCTAAAAATATTGGACTGCATGGTAAATTCGGTGAACTTCAGTAAACTTCGATCGAAATAGAAAAAAAGGTGCTGATAATATACAAAACTTTGGTAGAAGTTAATTGAAATGTATAGAAAAAGTCTGTTAATTGAAGGGCATTTAAGTTTTAACTTAAAAGGGTAATGCTTCCACTCCCATAAGGGCTTTTTAGAAGAAAAGATTTAGAAGGGGCATTATAAGTCTCTTTTAATAGGGTATAGATTAAAAACTTAAATAATTTCTTAATAGTATTTCATAAATTAAAAATTATTTAATTACCCATCTCCCCCTCTTGACATATTGATACAGTCTTGTAAAAATATTGAGATCATCAATTGCAAATTGAAATAGGTTTAGAATCTAAATTAAATTTCAGTTATTTATCAACTTTAACGTGCATTCATAAGTTTTTCAGGTTTCTAAAACAATTAACATTAATAATCATTGAAAAATAAGGAGAATAAAATGGCGTTACATATCCCCTTTACTTGACAAAGAGGACAAAATATAGTTAAAATTTTTTGACAATATAAACATATCAAAAAGAAATTACAACTCAAACAAGCAGACAACGCATGTCACTTAACATGATTCTCAAATTTGAGTACTACATGCTTCTATCAATAATATAATGAATTCTAAATATATATTTATGCTTAAGTATTGAATTTCTAAAATTTTATCTTAGATTTCCAATGTTTCCTTAAAGTTTCTTAGACTTCTTTAATTTTTACATAACTTCTTAGGACTTCCTTAAACTTCATTGAAACGTGTTAACTTCTTTAACGACCGAAGTTTATACTGAAATCGAAGTTTAATACCTTGATCTGAACACAACTACTCAATGAATCAAACAGTTAAAGAAGATTGGAAATAGATACCCAAAAGGCTATGCAAGGGGGTCTTATTTAATAATGGCATGATTGACACCTAGGTCAGAGACATGTCAAAACAGCTAGTTGGAAACATTTAAGTATCTATTTTTTTGTTGTGGTGTTACATAATACTATCATGTTCAATACTTCAATTGGATTCAAGTTTTACACTTTGTACGTCGACAATGGGTTATGTTACGAATAATGAACTTGTATAAACCAATATTCACAATCACATACCTTTCAATGCTATCATATAACTCTACCATTGTGTCAGTGGGATTGAAATTGACTAAAACAGCAAAACCCAATTAATAGGAAATTTGAAAGTGGAAAAAAGAAAAGTTGTTGCATAGAAATGACTATTTTCAAAAGTGAGCAAGAAGCGAAAACAAGAAATAAAGCAAAAGCAAGAAGCGGGAAGCAAGACTCAAAAAAACCTTAGGAAACGGGAAGCGAGAAATGAGATATAGGTTCCTCATTCCCATTATGTTTTTATAAGTAGTTTTATCTTTGATTTAATCTTACATGAGATTTTTATGGAAAAGTAGGTGCCTTAGGTTCTAAACCAACGATACTTGCTTAGAGTCTACACTCTAGGCTATAGATTGTGGTCTACCCCATCACTTCACACATACAACTCATTTGACTACTAAATGAGACGTAATGGAAGCGAGCTTCCTAGGAAGCAAGTCTGTCTGAGGAAGCGAGCTTCCAAGGAAGCGAGTCTGGGAAACGAGCTTCCTGGGAAGCGAGTTTCCCACCTTGTACATAGCTTCCCTGCAACTATGGTTTATACCGAAATCAAAGTTTAATACCTTGATCTGAACACAGCTAATCAATGAATCAAGCAGTTAAAGATTGGAAATAGATACCCAAAAGGCTATGCAGGGGGAGGTCTTATTTAATAATGGAGTGCTTGACACTTGGTCAGAGACATGTCAAAACAGCTAGTTGGAAACATTTAAGTATCTATTTTCTTGTTGTGGTGTTACATAATACTATCATGTTCAATACTTCAATTGGATTAAAGTTTTACACTTTGTACATTGACAATAGGTTATGTTAGGAATACTGAACTTATATAAACCAATATTCATAATCACATACCTTTCTATGCTATCATATAAATCTACCATTCTGTCAGTGGGATTGAAATTAACTAAAACAGCAAAACCCAATTAATAGGAAATTTGAAAGTGGAAAAAAGAAAAGTTGTTGCATAGAAATGACTATTTTCAAAAGTAATTGCTTATGTGGGTATTTCTAAGTGATTGCTTAGAGATTATATTTAATATTGAGCTTTCAATAAAAATTAAGAAATAGAGAAAAGCTAGAAAACAAGTTTTGAACAGTTTAGGTTCGGAACATGGTTTTAACAATTGTCATATAACAATTAATAAGGATATTACAATTGCTTCAGGGATCAGATCGTTAGATACTATATACAATAAACCATAGTTCAAAAACTCATTGAGTCACCCGAGTAACTCGGCCGAGTTACTCGACTCGATTGAATTTCAAGTCTCGTCACCTCAAAACTCGAAGGAGACACTATTTGCCGAGTTACTCGGGTGACTCAGTTGAGTCGAGCCAAGTTTTTTGACTCACCAGACTAGGTCAAGTCACATAAGGGTATTTTTATCATTTTTTTCATGGTTCAAAAACCCAAAAACTCGACTCGACTCGAAAGTTAGCCGGGTCAAGTAACTCGGAAAACTAAAAAAAACTCGACTCGGTCCAACTCGAAATATATATGTAATAACTTAAAAAACTTGGGTTAAAAGAACTCAAAGTACGTTGGTTTTACGGCCTCTAACCTATAAACTAGGTTTAACAAAATCCATAACCGTCTTTGAAGACCCAAAAAAATATGATGCAAAAATAGTGTGGCATTCGCGTTTAGGATTAAAAATAAAAAGACCCTTTTGTGACCCAACCTAGTCCGGCAAGTCGAAAAACTCGGCTCGACTTGACCGAATCACCCAAGTAACTCGACAAATAGTGCCTCCTTCAAGTTTTGAGGTGACTCGACTCGAAATTCAGTCGAGTCGAGTAACTCGGCCGAGTTACTCAAGTGACTCGCCGAGTTTTCAAACTATGATTTTTTTAAACCTAAACTCAAACATCAAGCTATTTTTGCATCATATTTTTTTGAGTCTACAAAAACAACCTACTATGGGGTCCTATTAAACATAGTTTTTAGGTTCGTGGCCGTAAAACCATCGTACTTTGCGTTCATTTAACTCATGTTTTTCAAGTTATTACATATATTGAGTTGGACTGAGTCAATTTTTTTTCGAGTTACTTGACCCAGCTAATTTTCGAGTCAAGTTCTCGGGTTTTTGAACCATGCAATAAACAGTAAATAATAACAGTTATTATCCTTTATCTTGGAATAAAGGCCATCATCCTATTACATTAGGGCATAAATAGCATTTTAATATTATTTTAAAGATATTTAATTATTTATTGTCAAATTAAATGCATAAACTAGCTATTTTCAATATAGCATTATGGAAATACAGTGAATAGGAAAAGAACTCATGGCTATAATGGCTGTTATAACTGTTATAACGGTGACTAACAATAAGGCTCCACCATCACTGACCCAGTCTTTTTGTTATACTAAACCGTTGATTTACAAAGACTTGCTACATTTCATCAATAAAGCAGAAAGTCATGCTTGTCTTAAAGGCTGTTCTATTAGCCATGTTTTGTGACTTGGTCATGCCTCACATCACAAACCAGTCATGGCAAGAGTAAGTCCCATGTATCCAGGTTCAGTTTGTGAAATTATACATTTTGAAACATAAAAAGGACAAGTAAATGTTCAGAAACTTGCTAATTGACTTGTCCCTCAGCTGACTCGACTCAATTTGACAATAACTGAGCTTAAAGGACAGTCTGACTAAGAAAGGGAAAAAAGAAAACATGCTAATTCATTTCTTTACCACTAACCAAACCAATGAAACAAACAGAAATCAAAACAAATAACTTATAAACGCATTGTTCCAGCAACTGTATTGGACGTGATATCCATTTTTCTCTTGAGAAAAAATTATTGCAATTTTAAATAAGTATTATAGTTCTTGTTAAGAAAAGTTATTACCTTCACTTCATCATAAAGCTTTCTCTCCCATGCGAACAACCTATCTAAGGTTGAGGCATGACTGCCTGAGTTCATGCAGAAATTTTCGAAAAGATTATTGCTGATGTCCTGAATATCATCTTTCAAATTCGAGCCAAGAAGATTCCTGGATGAAGAGGAACGGGATGATGCTGTCCTATGCCAAGTTAAGTACTTTATGGTAGTGGGAGCAGGCTCTAATTAGACATAAACAAAAATATTAGAATGGGTAATCAAAACCCCCTAATATGGTAGATTTACTCTATTTCCTATATATAATTTAACCAGTCGAAATCAAAAGCCCATTTTTCATAAGAAAATATGCTCATATAATTTGATTTTAGTCACTGCAAGTTTACACTGCTATGCAATTGCAACTGACATATGCATCGGAGTTGGACTCAGATATTTAGAATTGGACATGGTGGCATTGTGGAGTTCAATAGGCTGACACATACAACTATACAAGTGTATCAAAGTAACGAAACAAGCATATTAAATTTGAAATATAGAAATACAAATGGAAACAAAGTATTTTAGAAAGGATGAAATAAGTTATATGATATGTAAATATAGAAATACAACTGATTAAAAACATATATTAAAAAAAAAAAATTTAATATGGAAACAAAGTCTTTTCAAAAGGATGAAATAAGTTATATGATATTTTGTTGGAACCTTTCATGCATTCTTCTTTTTACTATTTTTCTATGTTTTTAAAATTTCAATTATTCTCTTCTTTTATCTTATCAAATTATATAAAATTTAACTCATTTTTCTTAACTTGGTTAATTATCTAGTGTGCTGCATTTGCATCACCTATGATGCATTCATACAAGGTGCAATTATAAGTAATTGGTATATTTATATCCAAATAATGGGAAAAAAAAAAACTAATTCTTCTATAATAAGTTTGTCGTTGTGAACACAGACATATCTTAGATGCTGACAGGTCTTGAATGCATATAGACTAGTATCAGGAAAAACTTTGATGCTATGATCTTAATCACTCTACACATCTGTAAGAATCAACACTTTGTATACTTCTACAGTATTTTTTTTTTTAATTTAAATATTTCAAGGGAAAATTTATGTACCATAAGCTTTTATCAATTAATAATATATAGGACATCTTTCTATGTTAGCATACAACCATATGAACTAGTCTGTATGTTAGGTTTTTCCATAGCGGCTGCCCTGTATTCTGGTCCAATACAGACATAGCACTCATGTCCTAAGTGCATGGAAAACAATAGAAATATCACCAGTAAAAAATAAAATGATAGGGAAACCTACCTTCAGGAACATGGGTTGGATCTTCACCGCAAGAGAAACAGGCCTTGAAAAAAATTGATGCCCATGAACCCCCTGCTGCATTAAAGGTTTCTCTAGTTAGAAGCTCTTATTCTTAACTTCATAAGAAAAAAAAAACTCAAATGATCACTTAACAAATTTGGCAATGAGGCTTATAATGATGTTATATTCTTCTTCCCCGTCTCCATTCATTTGTCACTTATCAGAGGTTCCAAACCAATGATTCCTAACTAGGAAATCTCCCAGCTCAAACTCAACAATCCATCAACCATGAGGAATTGTTAGTGTCATCTCATTGGGCTTATTTCGATGCCAGATTTTGCAGTGGGGCCCATCTTTTGGGTGGTCTCAACCCCTCTACAAGTTGACCATATGGATTGCAATTCAGGAAAATACACGGAGTTTCAGGGTGTGCCTCATTGCCTTACACCATCTTACAAGTCATTTTCAACTACTATGTTCTATAAGAAAAACAAAAACACACTTGAAATAACTAGTTCCTATGAAATATCAACTTCATAGAGAAAGACACATCTCACCTTCTTTCCCAGGGAATATTGGACGAAAATGCAATTTATTTGCCTCAAGCATCCTTGGAACTTCTTTTCCAGATTCAGAAGCTTTGAGAAAGAAATATTCAATTTCTTTTATGCTTGACAGGAAGTCCTTAGGTGCAAGTCTATCCCCAATAGCAGATTCTTTGACTTCTGTTTTCTTAATATCAGTAGGAAGAGTAGCCACTGAAGGCGTGGTTTTCAATGGTGTCAAATCAGGAGAATTGCTTTTCACCCCATTCAAGACCTCGATCTCAGAAGCTATACTTTTTTCGGATGGCATAGAAGAGGGCGACCTAGCCGAATAAGAATCCAACACGCTATTGCGATTTTCAAAAATTTGAACAAGATTATCTGTAGAAGGTTCATCAAATTCATCCTCAGACTCCTGGGACTCTTCCTTTAAAGTAAGAGCATCTTGCTCTTCTTCATCTTCCAATTCAAGAATTCCCTCCTCTTCTCTAAGCAGTCTCATATGCTCAGCATTCTCCAACCCAAAGTTAAGTCCCCTCCCATCTTGAAAAGAAATCTGTTTGTCAATTGGATGTAAATGACCAAAAAAATAATCCCAAGGTGGAGTTCCAGGGGGGAGGGGAGGATCTTCAAATGATGATGCTTCAGGCCTTTCAGCAGATTGAGGTGTGAGGTTTTGATTAGTACTCAAAGATGACCTTAGTGTCCTGATTACTGGAGAGGGAGGTCTATCTTCTACTGTTTTGGAAGACCTCCCACCAGTTTTCATGTAGTTTGCCTGAAACCGGCCAGAGTTAGTGGGGGAAAGAGAAGGAGAAAGGGTTTCTGATGCATCCACGTGCTGCGATGGAGATAGAGAAAAGTTTGAGAACTGGTTGTCAGTTGAAGCAAGTGGCTCGGGTGTTGCGGTTGTGGAAGAATACAAGGAAGACTCTATTGGAGCATCAGGTTCAATAAACTTCCTAAGCGCAGTCCCCGTATTTTTTAGTGACTCAATATAAGTAACATGAGCAGCTGCAAGTGAGCACCTTCCATTAAGTGCATGTCTAACAAACCTCTTCCTTTCCCGACATAGTTGCAAAGCCTTATCTTCTTCTATTCTAGAGCTTGAGACTCCCATCTTCAAGACCAAGTTGTTGGATATTCTTCTTATTGAGTGATTACGACTGAAATTCTTCCTGAAAACTAAGATGTGTCAAATGATTCATGAAAAAACCAAAAAATTTGGAACCCAATTTCTCAAATTCTGAGATCATTCAGAACCAATGAAGTTCGTTAAAACTATGTAATAACAACTTATATTCGCCAAAGAACAAGATTATATAGAACCTCCACCTTTCCCTTTCTTCCAAGAGAAACATCCATGTGATCTCATTAATACCCTATAGAGCTCCATCACATCTAATTAGGAAAAAACTGAAAAGTTACATTCACACTTATATATACATGCGATCTCATAAATACACCCTATGGAGCTCCATCACCTCTGATTAAGAAAAAATAATGAAAAGTCACAATGTCCACCCCAAATTCCCACATTCTTTTAAATCTAGAACCCTAAATCCCACCTTCACCTAACTCTAGAACCCAAAATTTGCTAGAGTTCAAAAGATCCAATATCAAGAACCCATTTCCTATTAGCACCCATATATCATAAAATTCAAATCCCATCAACAAACATCTACTGTTGTGCCTTATTTCAAGAACCAGTATGTGAAAATGATCCCAAATCACATTCATGCTCAGAAATCTCAACCTTAATGCTTTGGAAGCAATTAGCCAGCCAAAATAGAGAAATTGATCAAAATTCAATGCAACCAGATATACTTGAAATAAAATAATTTAACGTTTCAAAAGAAATAACTGAGTTGCGACTGACACAACTAATTTCATCCAACAACAAAGAGAATCACAAAATCATACCAGAAACATGCTCTAAAACATCAATCTGATTAACCCTACTTATAATAATCAACCAAACCACCAGAACAAACTAACTAGAACAACAATAGTAGCATCAACAACAACAAAAAAAAGTCACGTCAAGTTCCAAATTCAACCCAACCAAAGGAGGGGGTTAAAAAAAAGAAACACCAAACTTGCCAAAGAGTTAGATTTATTGGAATTCAAAACTCTCCGGAATGAATGGATTAAAAAATATGAAATTTTGCAGATCAACAGCACCAAAATCAAACCTGAGAAATCTTGACTTGGAACAGTAATTAAACTCAGACAACTTCCTTCATCTCAGAACCACATAAGCACAAGCTCTTTCAGGAAGAAAAAAGAGTACAGATAGCTTAATTTTTTTTATCAATACTTTTTAGAAATCAACAAAGAGGGAACACACTAGAAGTTGTTAATTCAACTTAAAGCCTAAAAAGAACAATCCGAAAAGCAAAAGGGGGATAGAATATCCTCATGAATATTCATCACTGGAAGCTCCAAAGCAAGATCATTAAAATATGTACCCAAGTCCCTAATATCAAAAGTAGCCATCAAACATGAATTCTCCATATAATTCAACAACTTCATTATCTAAAGCATCTCAGAGAATTACTCAAAGTCCTCAATATCCCTATCTCTGCTTGTTTAATCAAACCAATCCACAGAATACTTCAAAACTCAGACCAACAAAATCAAATGAAAAAAAAAAAATCCAACTTCTGCAATAAATAAATTCAGAGTGTTTTAGATTGACAAATTCAGTGTAGATGTATATTTGCAGAAAACCCATCTTTGTTTATGAATCTAAATAACAAAACCTGAGGCTCAACCCAAATCCAAGTACATAAAAAAACAGAATCATCACATGAAAATATTAAAATTTGGAAGAATATAAAGTACACTGAAATAATTATGGGTCTTTTATGTGTACCTCTTAACTGAATTGAAGATTGTTACTGTACGGTAATCTTGGATTCCAGAGAAGACCCATGTGAGAGAATCATGAGATTTCAGAGTCTGATTTCATGAAAGAAAGAAAGAAAGAAAATTTTATTTTGAAAGACGAGAGAGAGAGAATGTGGACTGTGGAGCCCTCAACCCTCTCCTTCCCATTGAAGAAACCGCGGTGTTTGACGTTAGCAGAAATGTCAAAGAGCCTAGAGTGCTCTTTCGAAAAGACTCATGATTCTCTCCAGTTGTAACCGGACTCAGGGGAGTCCAGTTACGCCCCTGACGCTTCCACGTGTCCCTTTTGACACCCTTAACTGTGGTTAAGATTCGCCCACCCTTAGGGCTCACCCATCTATTCTTGGTTTTTAGAAAAATTATTAAAAAGGAAATTTAACCCCGGTTAAACTTCACGAACTCTTAGGGTTCACCTACTATCCTTGGTTTTTAAATATTTTTTAAAAAAAAAGTAAGGATAGGTGGGTGAACCCTAGGGGTGGGTGAATCTTAACCACAGTTAAGGGAAGTCAAAAGGGACAAATGGCAATGTTAGTGGCGTAACTGGACTTCCCAAGTCTGGCTACAAATGGAGATGATTATGCGTCTTTCTTGTATCATTTTTGTTTTTATTTTTACTCCCTTTAACTATGATTAAAATTCAATAACCCCTAAGGTTAAAGCATCTAACCTTGATTTTTAGAAAAAAAATATTAACCCTAAATGATAAAACTTGTTAATCATAATTAAAAGGGACCTTGTGAGAACGAGGAGGAATAGTCCCCTCCTTTGCCGAGGAGAAACTACTGTTATATTTATTGTATTGACAAATTAAATAAGAGAATAATTTTGAACAGGAGCCCTGGTTGAAGAGCTAATTTGAGCGGTGAAAAATATGCCTTAAGGAAGGGCAGTTTGGAAATTGCAATATAAAAGAACCTTATTTGTATCAATTAAAACTTTTTCTTTGTAATTCTTCTCCAAATACCCTTCATATTTTTGTGTTACTCATCTTTACTATTATAATGCCGATACCCATGGTCAAAACGTCGACGAAAATTTTCACTAATTCCAAATTTGCCCTTTGCAATCGAAGTTGATAAAAAGGTTGATTATATTTTTTGCTAAGTTCCAATACTACCCCTTCTATTACTAATGACTAGTGGGTGGCACGTGCATCGCACGTGAGAGCGAGGGGAAAGAGTTAATGACACTCGATTGAACTCACTAGTGGCACGTGCAATGCACGTGAGAGCAAGGGGAAGGAGTTAACTACAGTTAATAGGAATTAAAAGGGGCACTTGTTAATCCACGGGTGTGATTGAACTCTCCCCGAGGTCAATCGCGATTGGCTATGATTCTAAATAGATAGATGGCAAGGGGTAGTTTAGGAATCAAAGTAAAACATTAAATGAAAGGCAAGGGTAGTTTGGGAATTAAAGTAAAACATTAAATCATTATTTTGTTTTAGGGTAATTTGGGAATTTCAAAAAAATCATCCCTGCATGCCTCTCGCATTACTACTAACTAGAATTATCCTATAACGCACTATTGACATCCTGCAATTTTTTGCCGACTTTATGAATGAGTTATTAAATAAGTATTTCAAATTACACATGAATAATTTCAGTGCCGATTTGTTGCCTTACACCGAATTACTAACTATGTGTAAGAATAGTGTGTACTCGGCTATTATGTCCCAGTTTGTGTGAAAATCTTGGTTACTTATGATAGTCTAAGCTCGACTTTTTACCTTTCTTGGTATTTGAATTGGACCTGAGGCTCGAAGAAGATTTAGGGTCCATTTTGAAACTCTTATCGAATGTAACAGGCTCCAAAAAATAAGCTCTAATGTTTTTGGTATTTAATCGTTTGATAAAAAGTCTGAATGATTTCTCTAATTTATAGTAGTATTTTTCTATGGGGAGAAATATGAAGGGTGAGGGCATATTTGAAATTTCTAAAAAAAAATTAAGGCATAAAAAGCTAGTCTTGAGAAATTTTTATGTTTGCTTAGAGGTGGAAGGTCTAAAAAACATGAGCCTGTCTTGTCTTACTTTAAAGGTTAAACTTCTACTTCTAAAATTTTTAGACATTTGATTAGACCTTTTTTTTTTTGCCGTGGATATCATTTACCTATGTTAGAAGGGTTAGCATAGGCATTGGAGCTCTTGCAACTCATATATGAGGGATTGGATCCCAGACCTCTAGAGATGCCACACCCCACCACTGGCGCAAGAGGCAGGGTGTGACCTTTGATTAGACTTGGTATATCTGATTGTGGAGATTTGGTAGCATAGTAGATCTAGTGGTAAGTGAGTGTACATCTTGCTAAATGCTAAAAATGAACTTGCTAGACCTTTGGCATTGATGGCCAACTTATGTTACCTTCTTTAATGCTATTAGCGGGTGGCATGTGCGATACACGTGAGAGCGAGAGGAAGAAGTTAACCACAGTTAATAAGAGTTAAAAGGACACATGTTAACCTGTGGGTGCAATTGAACTCTCCTCGAGTTCAATCGCAATTGGGTGTGATTCTATTCTTTAAATAAATAAGGGGTAGTTTGGGAATTACAGTAAAACATTAACACATTAAAGTAAAACATTGAATCAAAGTTTTGTTTTATATAAGGGTAGTTTGGGAATTTCAAAAAAATCAAGCTACGCCTCCCTCTCGCATTATAATAGTAAAGATCTATCTTATACTAAAACATAGTTAGTGCCTTTCTATGGATGCCACCTAATCATTTGCCTTGATACCACATAGGACTCCTCTTTATTTGTGAGGCCACATCATCAAATTAAAATCAATTGGTGGGACCTACAATCTCCTCTTTACACATGTTTCTAAATTTAAAAAATTCTCTCTTAATAATCTCTCTCATTAATCACTCACCCCTCATTAATCTCTCCAATTACTCACTAAAACCCCCTCTTTAATGAGCAAATCCGTCTCTTTATTGAGAAAATTTCAACCATACATTTGACAGTTTTTTTACCTCTATCCCTTCAAATCCCTCTCTCAAACATCTCAAAATATGAGAGCAACGTTATGGATTTTACCAACGTTATGAAATCTGTGGATAGCAGTTACGAGAGGGATGTACGCTTATTGCAGTTTAATGTGCTAATTAAATCCGACAAATAATGGATGAAACGTCCAACCCAAACATCTTTTAATGTGCCAAATTCCAACAAACGTTAGATGAAACGCTGCAACTCAAACGACACGGCTCCTCTATCTCTTTGTATATATATCTTTCAAACTGCAAATCCCGTACACACTCTCTCGCCCATTCCAAACCGACGTGGCTCCAACTTGAGATTTATGGCTATGTTTGAGTGGGTTGTGGTTAACCAACACAGTTTGGATCTAACTTGAACCTCTCTACTCTTCTTCGACTCAGTTCGATCGAAGATGAAGTGGGAGCGAAGAGAAGATTTCATTTTCTCGGATAAATTATTTACCAAGATCAGGTCATTGATAGCAAGAATTACCAAAGATGGGATTATCAATCAAGTTGATGTTCCTTATATAAGGCTTCCTTAACGATGATGACAAGACGGGGGATGGGATACAATACGACCACTGATTCCTATTTCTCAATGATATCCCACGATCGAGACAATTGGCTGAATCCCGTGAAACCATTATCATTCCGACGATAGGCTCTGGAGGTGTACATACCAAATAAGCTTCTTCAATGGTTTTTTCTTTGTCCCTTTCATATTCCTCTCACTGCTAGAATTAACAGTGCCGAATTTTATGTTATGGGACCTGCTTCCCACGTTCATATAGTCTCATTTAAACTATGAAAATTATTCAATTAGTTGTTCTCATTTCAATTGGAAGAACCAGCTCTCGATAGTACCTACTATCGAGATTTTTGAATCACTTTCCTTTAATCTTTTGTACGTGCTTGAGTACATGCATGGCATATGTGCGAATGTGATGTGGTGGTGTGGGGGTTCATGATTTCTTGGCTCATAATGCTCAGGTTAAATTAGTTTCGAATAAAAAGGGTAACATATACAAATTTCATTTCTCTTTGTCCTCCCTATAAAAATAGCAAACTCATCATTTCATATGTTTTCATATCCACGTCTCTTCTTCATCCCTCCATACATGCATGCTCACAGCCAACTCTCATCCTTTCAAAATGTGTTTTCAGTCATTTAGGTAGGAGATAATGTTAACAATCAATTATTCAATGGTTGGTCAATTGATTCATGTATGATCCCACATAGCAGCAACTTAATATATTTTCTTAAAGAGAGTGTTGTGAGGAGACTCATGGAGGTCACTCTATATTAACGCATGAACCTTCATTGGAGATTGATGGGAGGAGTTGTGGTTAATTGGATGCACTCTATGGTTTGTCAATATTTTTTTTCTTCCTTCTAAATAGATTTTACGTTTTTTTCCATTTAATTTTTTTTACATATACTTTACCAATAGGCAATGGAACAGAAAACATTATTTTAAAATCAAGAATTTGTAGATATACCTAATCTTAATTTTCATGATACCATTTGATATTATATACTAAAATGAGTTTGAACTAAACAAACAAAATTGTTCATCTGATCTCATGGTTAGTTCAATTCAAACCTGTGTCCAAACTACTATATTCAGTGATATCTCTTTGGCCACAAAAGGACTTTAGAAATTATCAAATTGAACTTACCACATAAAGAAACCAATAAGATTTTGCATACTATTTGAGAGTATACTTATTTTTTTTTTTTTTTTAAAATTTGGTTCGTGTATTTCTAATATTTTAAGTTTCATTTTAATTTGAATCCCGTGTATCACACGGGGTGTTTGCTAGTAAAGATTAAAACTGAACCTTTGGTTGTCCACGTGGTGGCTTTAGAGAATTTTTAGGATTTTATTGCCACATGTCATTTAACTATTGGTTATAATATACACTATTTTTTTCAGTTGCACGTTTCCTATAATCTCTCTTAATTGGACACAACGCTTCAATTATTTTGGTTGGGACGCAACTCTTCATTATTAATGCGTTGTGATTGGACACATGGCACTTATAGAGTAGTGTTAGGATCACCACATGTCTTTCATCTATTTGGATCAGACGCATAGCGGTGTCCACGATATCGAACAGGCGTGTGTCTTTTAAAGGATTCAGGGACCGTTTGGTTACGTAACTGTTTGAAAAATTACCAACTTAACATGGATGGAAGAAAGGAAAGAAAAGATTGCTACCATTTAAAATACCCACACTATTGGTGGAATTACTGCCCAAGAAAAAAATCTTAAGAATGACGAAATGAATGGCAACGTATGGCCGTGCCCACGCATGGCCGAATTGAGGAACTACCACCCCCTAGATACTGTGCTTTTTTTTTTGGTTGGCGTCCACTTCCTTTTGGAATGAAGGCGTCATAATCCGGTGGCATGCCTGCGCCCACCGATGGTCAGGATTAACAGCCCTCTTCAAGCCTTACCCAGTGATTCCCTACATAAATAGTACCTTCTTCTGGCCATATTTGTGAATGCTATTGTGTTATAGTTGAGTTCAGAAATTTTTTATTTTAATATTTATAAAATAAAAAAATGATTGTGGGGAGAGTGGAGGGTGTAGATTATTTATCAATGGTCCATCTTTCATCCAAGTCCTGCATTACTTGATTATGTGATCATGTTTTTTACTTTTGAATTGAAAAAACATCACCTCAAAATAAGACCCAACATGAAAGCTTTTTGGAATGTGAGGATAGGGAGTGCGCCTAGATGTATTACTCATCACACACCACATTTTCGTTCGTCTGTATATTTTGAATACTAATGTCCTACAATCCCAAATTCACTATTGCTTTAGTTTTCTGGAGGTTCTTTTCCCGGGCATTATTACAATACGTTTTCTCAGCGGTATCGAGCCTATGCTGGCGATGTGTCTGATGTGTTTGAACGAAAAATTCTTATATCTGCACTGGTTTGCGTCTCGGAATTCCAGCTCTGTACACAACGTATAGCTTATGGTGCTATCATCTTTCCTCATAGTATCAGCATAGCATTGCTCTTATATATGTTTTGTGACTGTTGGTGGATGATTACTCATGATGATGCAATGCAGGTTGTAATGAGCAATTTGCGAGGCAACCCTACATTTCGGCTATGTATGTGGGATCGATGTTGCTTTCAACGGCTTGGGAGTGAAGGCACATCTCAACCAACGACAGAGGTTTATTATGTAGAGCAATAGTTCGCTCCACTGGTGAGGAGAATAGTTCCTTGCTCTCACATAGTCACCCTTCAACTCCCATTAACTCGGGTTAGATTTCTTTAACACTTTAGTTAAAAAAAAATTCCTTAAAAACCAAGGGTATCGGGTGAACCCTAAGGGTGGTTGAATCTTAACCACAGTTAAATGGGGTTAGAATCGGGACACATGACAAGAAAATAGGAACCGAGATGCCCCTCCTCGCGTCACCGACTGAGGAGGTGATTATTTTCCTATAGTGTATACTATAATGGACGTGCTGCATAATTTCTCATTTATATATAAAAAATGCTTTGGCCTTTCGGCCAAGACAAAAAAAGGATGATAATACTTTATGGGAAAAGGACTATGAAGGGACTTTCCTTAACTAAATTCGTATAATTCCACTCAAATAAAAATGATTTTTTTTTTTGGTTATTAATGGTAATTGCAAACTGAAGCACGGGGTGCTAAGTAGTTAGGCTTAGGTAAAGTTTTCATTAGTTTGCTTGATAAGGCAAGGTTTTTTTTTCCCTTTTAATGCAGACTCAGGTGGGCAGCATTTATGTGATATCAACTGTAGTGTACCCCAACCCAACCCATTTGATGTGAGTATCAATTCAATCTGAGTCTTTCGTCTGTCCAATTTGAGTCCTTTGTAAGTGTGTGTGATATTACACTCTTTAAGGATTGATGGATGGTACGCCCTCTAATGCTCATCCATATATTGATTTATTACAATTCATACTTTAAATTCTTAGGTGGGTATTATAGTTTTAAATAGGGAAATAGTTCACAGACCCTAAATCCATTTCCAAACCTAAGGCACCACCTCATCTCATGCCCATGTTTGCATTTATAACAATCATTTTGGTAGATAAATTTTGTATACATTAATATCTTTGATTTGTTTGTCTCAAAGACTTATATTATTTGGAATTTCTAAGCTATCTCAGTTGAAAGATATTAATTGTCACACTAAATCAAAAATATCACCTAAAAGGCATATTTTGAAAAGTTTTACCAAATAGGGTATACATTCCAATATTATCCTGATTAGTGTTTTGGTTTTTTATGCATAGCCAAGGGGTAATGTCAAAATCATATCCTTTTAGGTAATAAAATACATAGCATTTCTTTTTTGATAAATATAAAAAAAAAAAGCATGCCCTTTTAGTTGAAGTTCTCTATTATTCTCATAGCAACTATTTACAATTATTATGGTTTAAAATTTTAATATTAAATCCGTAGTTATTAAATTGAGTTTACATAAAATGTCATTAAATGGCTTATACAGAAAATCATAGAATTTCAAGAGAGTGTTGTATAAACACATAGAATTACAATATCATTATTGTTTTACGAATAATTATTGTCACATGTTTTTAATTAGGTCTTTCACACATTTTTTTTTCCTTTTCCCATTTCCGTGCATCGCATGGGGCTTCTTACTAGTTATAATAGTAAAGATAAGATAAAAACATTAATTGATTTTTACTAAATTCCAATACTACCCCTTCTATTTTCTTATGAGTCCTTAGCTTCTAAGCTGACCCAAGTGTCCCCGTATCCCTTTTAACCCCTATTTAACCCTAGTTAAGTTTAATTAAATTAAAATTAGTAATTTTTTTTGTTTTTTCTATAAACCATGGTTAGATTGCATAACCCTAAGGAGTTAACCACAGTTAATGGGTGGGAAAAAAGGGGCTTTGGATCAATGAGGTCACTAGGGTCAGCTTCTAAGTTGACCCTGGGGTTGTTTCCCATTACCCTTATCTTCTTATATATGCCCTCCTTAAAAACGTTTTTATTTTTTCCAATTCACCTAGGAGTCCGGTTAGGCCATTAAGGTCGTAATGTGTCTCTATTAACACTCTTTAACTGTGGTTAAGATTACCCACTTAGGGTCGCTCACTTTTTGGTTTCTAAAGCTTTTTGGTTCTCAAAATGTCTTTACGTCATATTTCCATAACCAACGTGTCCCTCATAATTTTTTATATCTAAAATGTCCCTCAAGTTTCCTATACTTAAAATATTCCTTAATTATTTTTTTCAAAATACCCTTACTAGATTCTCTCTTTCCAATCTCTCATGTGCATCGTGCCGCCCAACTCCGCCTACTAGTTGGAAAAGAATGTAACAACTTATCACATTTTTTGTTGTAATTCTCAAAATACCCTCCATATTTTTGTGTTACTCACTAGAAAAGATTGTAACGACTTATCACTTGGCATATCTATAACCCCCCTAACATACTACCTACCTTGTTCTTTGTTTTTTTTCGTAGAGATTAAACAAAATACACTCTCACACATGCCAAACGCGCACATACAAATGGACCAACTGAAGGTTGAGAAACCTAACGCATTTAACCAAAATGACCTAACTCTTGGTAAGAGAAAGGAGCTTTAAATGCAATCCCAAGGTTAGAAATTACTAGCCGATGCGGAATTAAGTTGGGTAACACCAATTGTCCAAGTCTCAAAGATAAGTAACAAACATTGTTTTTTTTTTTCTTTTTTTTTTATTATTGTTATTTTTTTTTTTTTGTGAAGGCCAATCACAGCACTCTCACAAAGGCCAAATGTGCACACACATGGACCACTAGAAGACGGAAACCCAATACATTTCACCAAAAAACCTGACTTTCAGTGAGAGAAGAGCCTTATGTGATCTGAAGGTTAACAATTATTAGCCGATGTGGGATTAAATTAAATTGCTTAACACCGACCTTGTTCTTTGTTAACAAAGCATATAACGACAAAGATTGGAACTTTGGGGGTCATTTTTTAAGTTGCTTTCTCTTTCTTCCCTTCACGTGTAAGTTAGCATTAGCCCATGTGTTAGTGACACGTAAAGATTCTTGTGGAATAGAAGATTGTAAAGCTACAAAGATCAGCTATAAAGATTACACCTTTGGCAGACATTTTGAAGTTACGTTCACTTTCCTCCCTCCCTCTTTGCATACGTTAGCATTACCCATGTGTTAATCACACGTAACTATTCCTTATAAGCGTCGCATGATGAAAATGATTCTAAAGCTACAAAGATAAAGGGCTAATTGGCAAAAATTACCCATGCGTTAATGACACATACCTATTCCTCATAAGCGGTCCCATATGCTCAGTTTGTTTTGAGGTAAAATAGGGGGAAAACAAATGAATTTCACGGAAAATATTCGTTTTCCAAGTGTATTTTTTTTTAAGGGCAATTGCATTTTCCGAGAAATTCATTTGTTTTCCTCTATTTTACTTCGAAACAAACAGAGTAATAATGAAAATGATTCTAAAGCTACAAAGATAAAGGGCTAATTGGCAAAGCACATAAACGGTAAATATTTAATTGACTTTTGCAGTCTGTTTGAAGTACTATATGTTCATTCCTTAGTAACCCAAACCTCTTAACCTATTACTTGCTTTCCGCTCTCAAATCATGCTTTCACCTTGGGAGCTCAATTTTAACTTTTGTAAAACACAGTTTATGATTTATAGAGAGCTCGATTTGTGTAAAGATTTATTTTTATCCCTATTTTTCATGTTAAGCAGGGATACATTTTGTCATTTTACTTTGTAGGGTACAAAATTTTATAAGACTTGTTAAGTATTAGTAATCTGGTAATTGAATTTAGAATAATATATTTAATATATCAATAATTATCATTTTTATGAGTGACTACAAATTTGAATGATGAATGATTTATCAATTCTTTCTTATACTTTAAAAAGTGAAAATGATATATTTTCATTTACAAGTAAATTACAAGAATTATCATGTATATATATATATATAGTAGCGTTTTGGTAAAACTCTGCTGATACTAGACTCTTGTAAGCGAGATAACAAGAACCGTTGGATCTTTAATCCAACGATCAACCCCCTCAACCCAAAACAAGGCTAAACCAAGGAGTGATTTTGGATAAAACTTCTCCTATAAGCAAAAATCCCGTGCATCTATATATCTCTCTCTCCTCTCTCTCTCTCTCTCTCTCCCGGAGATGTTTACAGTTTTTTTACTCAATAACAAATGCAGCATTTACACTAGATAAATTGCCTCAAAGTCACTTGAGATGTAGGTTTCGAATGCTCATTACTTTTCTTGTGGAGAGGGTACAAAAAGATGACCAAGCCCCTTGCTATGATTGCAAGGGTACTATACTAGGGAACTGAGACTTGGCTCCAAGTATGACAGACGTGCTTTAAGGTTCTGGATACCTATATGTAGGTTCGAGGAGAATCGTGCTTTAAGGTTTGGATCCTGTAGGTTCGAGGAGAACCATTACAAGCATAATGAATACTAAAAACCAATTTATATAAAGATAGGAGAATTTTGTTAAATTTACATTTACCCCACACAAATAGATAAGGGAAAGGTTTAGTAAGGCCTCCCCCCCCCCCTCGCTCTCTCTTCTCTCTCTAACTCTACACAAAATCCTTTTATGAATCCACTGTTAAAATATAGACTCAATGAGGGTGGAATTTTTGTTAATTACTTCATGTTATTTTTACTCATTGTGGGCAGGGCCAACAAGGGTTTTCATTCATATAGAGGTTTTCTCCTGCATTTTACAACACATTCGGGCAGAATTTCAAATTTTAGTAAACTGATCCGATTTCATTCCAGCCATATAGTCGATAACCCGTTGATCATCTAAAACCTAAACCAGCTTGCAATAGCACGAATCTGTGTATGCCACGAGGATTGCGCTTGTCTTTTGTTGCCTTATTTTCAAGATTTAATTCTAAATCAATGTTGAACAAAGGTTGAATTGGGTTTGTTTAACAAAAATGAAAATTAGCCTAATGACTTTAATGAATGGAAAACAACTAAGTAGCTTTGGTGATATTTATGATATAAGATCTAGGGTGTTTGAATACACCACTAACCTCATAATTTAACCCTTAATGCATTTACTCAGAGACTTCACAATGTAAACAATAAGATTGAGTGTGACTACAAGTCCCAACTCATTAAATCAATAATAATGCAAGTAATCAAATCTTAGGTATGCCGTATCTGTGGTTAGTATGAATGATCCACACTAAACTAGGGTTGCGTAATCATTCGTCTTCCCTAAGCATAGACATCTCACTGTTTAATCCATTGAACAATAAAACCATTACATAATATTCACATTAACAATCATAGAAAGTTAATGTAAATGATTTCAATCTCAACAATATAAAACCTAAAACAATGACATAATTCCATTGAAATCAAATATAAGATCTATAAAAACTGGTTGATGAACAACCTCTCATTATGCAATCATTGTTTACAAATAATAAAACCCTAAATAAAATACACATGGATACAATTATTTGGCTAGGGTTTCATTTAAACTATAGAAAAAAAATTTAGTTCTTGAAAAGGGAAGAAAAACCATCGTTGATGAACGCATCATCAAACCTTCACAGATCTCTAGAGAGCCTCATTTCTTCAGTTTCACCAAAATTCAAAACCCTAGGCATGGCCTTAGGGTTTTCTATATATTGGACTTCAAAGACTTCTAATTAGGGTACAATTCCAAATCTGTACACGCATCTCGAGGCCTCAAAAATGCCGATCTCCGATCGATCAGAGAGTAAGTTTCGATTGATCGAAACTTTTGGATTTACTGTGATCGATCGCATTGCATAGTCCGATCGATCAGATTGTGCTAAATGATTCTAGAATTCCCTATTCTCTACAAATTGATCAGTCTGTCTGTTGTGATTTGTCGATCCCTATCAATCGGACCTTATCTATGATCGATCAGACTGAACATGCTTTCTTGGTTTTCTTATATCCTTAATCTTTGTTCTTCGGTTCTTGCCATGACTGAGGTTCTTCTAAGTCTTCACATCTCATAAAGCTTTGGACTTGATGTCTTTTCTTCGCATGAACCTGAAATCAATAAATTTTTTAAAAAAAAAACAACTGGAATAAAATAATACCAAAAAGAACTTTACAAAATTAACAAGTGTAGTTTAAGGTACATAAATGTGTAACAATTAACACCGATCAGCCGCTCATCCATAAACTGAAAAGTCAAGATAGAACGAGAAGGGAGTTCGGGAGAGAGAGAACAAGAGGAGAGAGAGTCATGAGAGATGCACGCTGGTTTCTTTTGAGAGGAGAAAGAGTACTGGTTTATCCAGATAAGAACGAATCATAGGATTTTCACTTATAAGTGGTTATTTTATCCAAAGCTACTCCATGTTTTTGGGTTGAGTGGTTGACGGTTGGATTAAAGATCTGATGGTTATTGTTCTCTCTCTTACTAGAGATTCCTATCTTGTGTTTAATGTTTGATGTTTGAGTAAAACCAAAAATGACTCATTGTCTTAACTTGTTATGAGAAGCACTAGATCAATGCTCATAAGCTTTTCTTTTCATATTACGTACTTCTCCTACAAGCTAAAGATCTAAGAATTCTCTACAAGATAAAGAGCTCAACATACAGAGGTAAGGGCGTGGGTAATCTTAATTCTTTTTTGCTTGGTTTTGTTTTGGATTTCTTTCTAATGAGACACTTGTTGATTGCTTAAGAATAGAGTCATTACTAATCCATTTTACTGCCTTAATAGCATTCCATTAGTTTCCTAAACGGATTTTTCCTTAATGGCGTTGTAGGAGGTGTAAGCTTATAAAAGCACCTACACTCTTCATCTCAAAAAAGAGAAAAAAAAATACAGAGTTTCTTTTTCAAGTCCTTTTGGGGTTCTTTTATTCCTTTGGGGAATATCATCAAAGATGGTTCATAGATCTTTGTTATTTGCATGTGCACGCTTAACAAAGATAGGTTGTATATTGTAATCAGCCGTCCTAGTAGAGTTGGAGCAATTCAATAGATTTTGCTCTGGAGGTGAAAGTTAGCAATTAAAGGTTTTCTTTTAATTTTTGGTGCATGTTAGCAAGATTTCCGAGTGAGATTGTCTAGGGTTTCATGATCAACCCTAGGGTTGTTGGCGGTGGGGAGGGAGATCCGTCCTCCAAGCCACCGGATCCTCCTACCTATGCAGTAATGGTAGGCAAAAATTCATCTTCTCAAGTGGATCCTTCTCAGTGTTCTATTCCAATCAAAAAACCTGGTTCTTTCTGGGGAGAACCAATGATTTTCTTTTCTGAGGAAGAATCTTCTCTTCTAGCTACCCCCGTCGTTTATCACTAGTTGCCAAGTGTTCTTATGGAAGACCTTCGTTGGATTTTATTAAAGTTCATATGAAAAAATCTGAAGGTCTTAGGTTGGCGTTTTCGGTAGGGATTCTTGACTCAAGACACTTTCTTTTCAGATTTTCCTCTGAAGAAGATTTCCTTATGATCTGGATTAAAGAAGTTGTTTACATAAAGGGATATCTTTTTCAGTTCTTGGAGTGGACTCCTTCGTTCTTATCGGGCATGGAACCATCAATCGTTCCGATTTGGGTGAGTTTTCCAAACCTTCCCCTCCATCTCTTCAATAACTTAGCCCTTGCGTCCATTGGAAGTATCATTGGCAGGGTTTTGAAGATCGATGGTCCCACGAAAACTTTTACTAGACCTAGTGTTGCTCGGGTTTGCATTGAGATAGATCTTCTTAAAAAAATTCAGATCGCTTTTGGTTGGGTACAGGGGACCAAGGTAGATGGCAACAAGTGGAATATGAGAAGAAGTTTAGGTTTTGTCTAAATTGCAAAAAGCTAGGCCACGATGATAAAACTCTATTCCGTGGGCAGATCCAAAGATAGGTACACCAAGAATAGAGAAGATAATGTTGATCCTTCTAAGTTCAAAAAACAGCAATGTGTCTTGAAGTATATGGAACCGGTAGTAAACCAAGAAATAGATCCTTCTATTTTGGTTCATTACAAGGATGCTAATATAGATCAAAGGGAGAAGGAAGATCCTATTTATGAAAAGGAAAACGAAATAAGTGAGATCTTTCTTCCTATAACCGACAGTTCCAAAGCTAATCGAGAGGAAGACGCCGATCAAGCCAATAACCAAACAAGGCAGTGGGTTATGAAAGTTTTCAGTACGGTGGATCCATGCTCTAAGGTTCCATCTTCTCAGAATAATCCTAACGAAACTATTACGGCTTCTACTTCAGTCCAAGATCGTGGTATCTGGTAGATAAAGCTTCTTCTTCACCGGTAGATACAAGGGAGAATGTTGATCCGGTTATGATTAATGATTCAAACTCATCAACTTCGTTTCCAGGTATGATTATTGCTATTAATTATGCCGATACTGTATTAGAAAAGATAGGTGATCATAATTCTGTTGGATCAATGGAGAATAGATTAGTTTTAAAAAATCATAGAGAAACCCAACTCTCGGTTTTGAAGGAGGAAAGAAATTGGGCATCACTATAATGGAAAATAATTTAGAATCTGAATCCCTAGGAACTGAAACAATATCAAAGAGGACAAATATCTTATCTAATTCTGACATAAAAGGTCTTCGGATGAATGAGAACATCTAGTATAGATACAATTTCCATTATTCTAATCGTTATCGTATGTAGAATAGGTTAGTTGATACTATAGAATAAAATGATTCTACTATTGATAGTCTTTTTCATCATAAAAACTTAGGGAACAATTTCAAACAATGGAATTTCATTCAAAGTTTGATCCTTGTCTATTAGATAATATAGAAGAATTCAAAGAAGATGAGGAAATTTTTTTCAAAAGATTACTCAAATCTGATTTTTTTCGAAATAATCCCCTGGAAAATCAAAAAAGGAAAAATAATTTCAATAAAATTTGTGTATCAACAAACAGATTACTCGATCTAGAATTGCGGTTCTATCTAAAGACACTAATCCCAAAAATATCATTAATGAATAATTTTATAATTTGGAATATAAGAGGTGTTGTAATTTAGCATCTAAAGCTAGACTAAAAAAATTAATTTCTTCAAATCAAGTTTCTTTAGCAGCTATTATTGAACAAAAAAAAATTTTTGATTCTATTCATGAGATATGTTCTTTTATTGGTATGGATAATCATTTTAATTCCAATCAAAATCATGAGAAGATTTGGTTAATTTGAAAAAATAATATTCAAGTATCTTATATATCTGCTACTGATCAAATGTTATTGTCGATGTTTTAATGATGTTATGGTACATATTAGATGTGTAACGACCCGGATATTTTTAGAAATAAAAATATTAAAATATACAATTTAATTAAGGTATTACCTTGATTATTGTTTTAGAATAAAGTATATACTATATATTAAACTCAATATTAATACATTATAATTAAGAAACATTACTTAAGATTATGACAAGTGACGATATCCTAGGGTGGACGCCCAAGTTATTAATAGGAGAATTGATCATGAGCTAAGATAAGGACACGTGGCAAGTGCCACATGTCAACACTACAAGTGGGACGTCCAAGATTAACCAAGGTTAGGGTCAATTAACTATGTAGAGTTAATCAAAGGATTAAAAGAACCATGATAGATGTAATGGACGGATAAGATTCAATCATGGGAATCAAGTGCCACATGGCACCTTTATTTATGATGTTCATGAACCAAAATAAAGGAGGAAGACCAAAAGTCTCTTACATGGAGAGTGCTCCATGCCCACCTATGTTAATTATGGTTAAACACATCACCTTGTTTAGTTAAGTCATAAAATAACCTTGGTTAGTTGAGTTGTGTTCACACTAGCTAATTAAGATGTGCATGAAGATATTTATAGGATTCATGAATCATATCCATGAATATAATCAATTAATAGATGAACTATGGTTAATGTATGAATCTAATTTAAAGTGTGTTACATGAAAATAGATAATGGAAAAGAACCAAATCCCATACCAGGAACAAGGTCACGCCTACTTTAGTTAACCTAAGGTACAAACCCAAGTTAAGGTATGATTAGTTGAAGGGGATGAATCATGAGTTTAGGGACTTAACCCTTGGTCATGTATTTAATTAAGAAGCATGTATCTTATTTTTACTAACTAAGGTTAGAGAAGTAACCTTAGGGGTTAACCATGAATCTAAATTAATGAAATTCATAGAATTTATGTAATACATGAACCATGATAAATATGGGGAATATAACACACATCAAACCATGGTTAGGCCATGAGTTAAAAAGGTCTACCTTAGTTAAATAATTTCTGGAATAAATTAGTAGATAAGAGATACATGTATTGTGATGATTAACCATAAGTTAAAAAGAGAACCATAGTTAAGTTAATACATAGTTAAGCGATTCATGTATCTTAAGTTAGATGAACCTAATCAAGGGTAATGAACCCAATTAAAAAGATTCATGAAATTTATGGAATACATGAATCATGATTTCATAAAGGAGTGCATCTAAATTTAATGGAGCCTAAGCCCCTTGATATAAGGATCCCACGACCACTCTTGGATGCTCATCCCATTTGGTGCGAAGCCATGAAACATTAGAGAGAAAGAAAGGAAAGAGAAAGAGGAAAGAAAGGAAAAAGAAAGAAGGAAAGAAAAAAAGGGAAAAAAGAAAGAAGAAAAAGGTATCGGTCGATCCGACTTCGGACTCTGAAAAAGTGTAAGTAATATTTGATGATATTATTCTAAATGGTATTTTAGAATGAAGGTTAGTAAAATCAAGTATTTTCAAAATAAGATGAAATATATAAGTAATATTTGATTATATTATTCTAAATGGTATTTGTAAGCACCCAACTTTTACACTCTACCTTAACCAAGGTATTCCCAGTTGAGTCCCCAGTCAAAACCCTAAACCCTAAACCATACCCTAGCTAAACCCTAGGTAAATCCTAGCCATGCCCTAGGTGAAACCCTAAACCCTAGACCATACCCTATGTAAACCCTAGACCATAGATCAAACCCTAGGCTAACCCTAGGTCTAACCCTAGATAAACCCTAGCCAAGCCCTAGGTGAAACCCTAAACCCTAGACTAGCCCTAGGTAAACCCTAGATCAAACCCCCCCATAAGCTCAAGGCCCATTAGCAAGCCCATAAACCCTAAACCCCAGTCAAACCTAGGTAATACCCCAAAACCCTAGTCAAACCTAGGTAATACCCTAAACCCTAGACTAACCCTAGGTAAGCCATGATTAAACCCTAGGTAAATCTTAGGGTCCATCCAAGCCCATCTCAAGGCCCAAAAACCCCCAAAATCGAAGCCCAGAACCTCTGTGGGCCCAAACAGGGGCCCACAATGCCCTAGGGACCGTTAGGATGGGGGCCATGATTTAAAATTTTTAAAAAAAACCTAATTGGCGGTATTCCAATTACCGCCAATTCAAGAGTGGCAATGGCACAGTGCTTTCGGCCTGCATATGTGAGGACTGGACCCAATTTAGCAAAAAAACCTAAATTGCAATAATCTAATTATCGTCATTCACCATTTGGCTTAGCTTGGTAATGGCGGTAATTCGATTACCACCACTACCTGAGTTTGTAGAAACTCATATCAGCACCTCATGTACCGCCCTGGCTCCTCTCCTGTTGGTTCCCCACGTGTCCGGTATTGCCTAGAACACCCCTGGCACCTCCCTTCTCTCCTATATAAACCCGCCCCCATAAGTTCATGGCACTCCGAATTCTCATACTCAAACGCTGCTCCACCTCAACCAGACTCCACATTCTTCAGTGACTTCCCCCAGAGCTCCTCAATCCATCCCAGGCCGACCCCAACAGCTCCACCAGCAGTACCACCTTGCCGGTCAAGCCAAGAGGGTAGCAACCCTACCCCTTATTTCATTTTGTTGTAAAACTGTTGTATGACCCCTTGGTCCAACTCCAGGGGTCCTTATTTCCTATTTTTAATATTGTTAGTGCTTCCAAGCCAAGGATAGGGTACCCCCACCTTCCTCATAGGTGGGGGGGATACCCTTAAGGTGCTAACTCAGGTTTAATACACCCTCCAGGCATGACAGGTCTCCTCTAAGCTTCTGGGGTCCTTCAGATCATGAGAAAACCCCTGAAATCCAGCTGGTGCAGCCCCAGTGGAAAAAATCGATTTCTGGGAAAACTGGGTAATGGCGGTAGAATAACTACCGCCATTTCTTAACCTCCCTTTTGTAGCCTCTTAACCCTAGTTAGGTTGGGCCCTGCTCAGGTCCAGGGCCATGGTTAGCCTCCCCTGACTTTACTCTACCTACCTGGTCCTTCCAGGCCCTACCCAGTACCTTAACCCGTTAAACCAACCTCAAACCCATGGTTAGTTAATGACTGTAGAGCATGTACCGCCATTTCAGTCTTTTGAGCAAGGCCGCTTTAGCTCACTGTGAGGACCACATGCGACCTCCCTCTGAGCCTATCAAAGGCCCAGGGTGTTTCTTGTAGTCCAGGCTATACCTCTGTAGTCTCAGTTTCCCCTGGGTCACCCCTAACTCTAGTTACAGCCCTGCAAACTAAGGTTAGAGGAATGACTGTAATGGCGGTAATCCGATTACCTCAATTTCTGAATTTTTAACTCTTAGGCTTTGCACAAGGCCCAGACCAGATAGGAGGTCAATCTAGGCCCCGCCATGCTCCCTGGGCTCAATTTTAACCTGGGCAGACCTTTAACCATGGTTAAATCTATATTTGGTTAACATTTAACCATGGTTAAGCACCCCTTAACCCACAAAATTCTGAAAAAATGCTCAGAAAATCAGAAATATTTCAAGGATTCCAAAATAATCCTCTGTGATAATTTTTACCCTGGTTTGGACCCTTAACCATGGTTAAACTCCATCTTTTGGTAACTTTTAACCATGGTTAAGCAGCCATTAACCCACAAAATTCTGAAAAAATGCTCAAAAAATCAGAAATATTCTGAGAAGCCCAAAATGATCTGTTTCAGCCATTTAACCCTGATTAGCAACCCTAACTATGGTGACCTTCCCCTTAACCATGGTTAAGCAATCCTTAACTGGAAAAAAATCTGGAAAAATTCTAAAAATATCTAAAAAATCCAAGAGACCAAAAACAAGCTTTTTGGACCTTTTTACTGTGGTTAGAAATCTTAACTATGGTTAATTTGACCTAATCTCAGTTAGTAACTCTAACCTTGGTCAAACTTTGTCATAGCCTACGGGTTCCTCTCTTGGCCTACCGGGCCCAAACCCTAGTCTACTAGACCAAGCCCTCGGCCTACCGAGCTCAATACCTTGCACCTCACCAACCTCGGTTAACTTAATTCTAGTCTACCGGACTAATTTGTTAGCCACCTTGGTGCACACACACACACCCTAGCCTTGGCACGGGCTCACGTGCTAGAACTACGCTTGGTCTGATCTCACCCAATGTGAGTATGTAGGCAACCCAACCCGAGTTCGACCCTAATTAACTTTTCTTTCTTAGATTAGCATTATCTTAAAAACTTAGGCATTTGATTAAAATTGAACTTAATTTGGCTTAACCCTAACAAGTAAGGAACCACTGAAAAGTGGATGTGCCGAGGTGCCTAGCCCCTTCCCCGGACTTAACCGAACCTCTTACCCTAATCTCAAATTGCAGACCAAAGACTTTATCCAAATCCCGGGGACTTATCCATTCTGAATGAATAACTGACGACTCTAAACTGACCCGTGAGATTTAAACTAGGGTTTCCCTGAAACCCACGCTCACAGTATTTTAGAATGAAAGTTAGTAAAGGCAAGTATTTTTGAAATAAGATGAAATAAGTAAGTAATATTTGGTGATATTATTCTAAACGACAAGTTAGAATGAAGGTTATGAGTAAGTACGGTAATGTATATTCTACTACATGCTGGAAAAAAGTATAATAATATTATGTTAAAATGCTGAAAAATAGTATGATGATACTATGTTAAAATTCTGGAAAATAGTATAATAATACTATATTAAAATACTGAAAAATAGTATAATAATACTATGTTAAAATGCTGAAAAATAGTAAGATGATGCTATGTTAATGTGCTAAAGATATAAAGTGATGATACTATAATAGTATGTTATATTTTATGCGTATATTACATTCTAAAAATATGATAAGGAAATGGATGTAATTGAAGTAAGGAAAATGATTATTCTAAATTATAAAATTATAGTTATGAGATAGCTATAATAAAGATAATTGAAATTGAAATTATATAATCATAATGTTATGATATGTATGAAAATATTATCTTATAATGTCTTAATGAGAAGACAAGGAAAAGATAAATAATGTTTATTTTAAAAAGACCTCAAGATATTAGTATGGAATAGGAAAGCCATTCGGCAAACAAGAACTCAGGATGGGTCAATGAAAACTCAATGAAGGATTGAGCCTAAAGAGGTGTACCTATTGGCGATTATCTAAAAAGGTAGGAATAAAATAAGTCTGGAAAAAATAAAAGAAAGATAAAAGAATATCTTTAAAAGACCTCAAGATAATAGTGTGGAATAGGAAGACCATTTGGCAAATAAAAACTCAGGATGGGTCAATGAAAACTCAATGAGGGATTGAGCCTAAAGAATACCTATCGGCGATTATCTAAAGAGATAAGAATAAGATAAGAATGAAAAGATAAAAGAAAGATAAGAATGTTTATCTTAAAAGGTCTCAAGATAATAGTGTGGAATAAAAAGACCGTTTGACAAACAAAAACTCAAGATGGGTCATTGAAAACTCAATGAGGGATTGAGCCTAAAAAGGTGTACCTATCGGCGACTTATCTAGAGAGGTAGGAATAAGAAAAGAATGAAAAGATAAAAGAAAGATAAGAATGTTTATCTTAAAAGGCCTCAAGATAATAGTGTGGAATAGGAAGGCCGTTCGGCAAACAAAAACTCAAGATGGGTCAATGAAAACTCAATGAGGGATTGAGCCTAAAGAGGTGTACCTATCGGCAATTATCTTGGAAGACAAGATTAAGATAAACTGGACCCAAGTAAAAGATGTTTAAAAGAAATGACGAAAGAAATATTGAAAAAGTTTTAATAATATATTCTGATGAAAAATTATTATTAAATGTTATATTATGCTTATTCTAATTTATCGTCTAGCATAATGTTGTTGAATATTCTTATTGGGCTTCATAGCTCACTAACATTTTAGTCACCAGATGAACAGTGAAGGAACGATTAAAGTGATGTTTGAAGAATGACGAAGTCGCTTTAATTATGCTTTTTATGTTTTTTATTTCCATTTGATGTAATTAAATTTGGTTATATAGACCTTAAGTTTATTATGGACATGACATGATGGCTATTGCGAATGGAAAGAAAAAAATGGTTTAAAAAGTTTTAAATTCCCTTGATATTATACGCTTTCCGCAAATTATGAGAAAAGATGTCGGATTTACACTTAAATTTCATTAGTGAAATGTTAAGTTTAAGTCGAGTCGTGATAAGATGTACGTTTATTTATGCTAAATGTACTAGAAGGGAAATATTATCCCTCTTGACAGATCTTTGTGCTGCATTCTATTCTTTTACAGGTCCTTTTTTCATTGGCAATGACTTTAATGCTATTTCAGCATCTAATGAAAAACGGGGAGGTAGAGATGTTGTAAAACCCAATTTTACACCCCCTTAACTGTGGTTAAGATTTTTTAACCATGGTTAGCTCCTAACCGAATCCCCTTAACCCTAGGTAAAGCCCTAACAATCCTTAGGCAAAATCCTAGCAAACCCTAGGTTTTAACCCTAGTTAAACCCTAACTTCGCTTAAACTAGCCGAGCCCTAGCATAGCCTAGCCTAGCCTAGCGAGCCCTAGACCTTTAGGGCCTAAAATCCGAACCGAAGCCCTAGTAAGCCCTAGACCCTTAGGGCTTGAGCCCTAATACCTAAAAACTCATAGGGTATCAAGCCTCCAGCCCATGAAAATTCAAAAAAACCCACAATTACCGCGTGCCTGCCCTAGGCCAAGGCCTGCTGGGCAAAACCCCTTGGTGTCGGTAATGGGATTACCGACACCTAGAACTTCCAAAGCCTTGGGGATGTCGGTAATCCTATTACTGACACCCACTGTGTTTCTCTTCTGCAGCACATCAACCCCCTAGCGCAGTCAGGCACGCCTGCTCCACCACTCCTCCTGACCTGCAGCAGTCTCTCCAGCTCATGAGAGCCCTTGCCAACCACCATCCTAATACCAGGGGTGTCCCCCAACCGTTGGCCTATAAAGGGACACCCCCATGGCTGTAAACCCACCTGCAAACTCCTCATACCCGACCCCCTGCTCATTTTCGGAGCCCAAGCCCTTCCCTTAGGCGTTTCCAGAAACTCCCCAAGGTCCCAGTAGCATCTTAAGCTCTTCCCCAATCTGTGCAGCACCTCCACAGCGCCACCAGCAGCCACCGAGCTCCTCCAGCACCTATAACGCAACCACCAGTTACCATCAACACTCTGACAGGGTAGGGCTTCCCCTACCCATATTTAATTCTACTTTGACATCTCATGTGAGCCCCTGGTCCATTCCAGGGGACTATTGTTTTCTTTTTGGCAAAAAAACCCATTAAAGGGGCTCCCCCACCTTCACCATAGGTGTGGGGAACCCCCTAAGGGAAAAACACAACATATGGTAGCCTCAGGATCACCTGGGGGTCCCTCACATCATAAGAGAACCCCTGGGTTCATCATCATTGCAGCCCAGTAGGACATTTTTTTGAATTCTAAAGATTTACAAGGTGTCGGTAAATTCAGTACCGACACCCCTGATGCTTTCTGTTTGAGGGCCCGTGGGCCCCACCTGAGGACTTTTTAGACCAATCCAAGGCCTGGGTTATCACCTCCTGGGTCTCCCCTACAGTTTACCTGAAGACCTCGAGACCCATAGTTAACTCTAACGAGGGTTAAATTTCAAAAAAGCAAAAACTGCCACAATGTCGGCAATCAGATTGCCGACATTCATCATTTTATGCAAACTGTGACTGAGCCACCTTTGGCCCACCATGGGGCCCAAACCAGGCCACCCCCGAGTCCCACCTCAGGCTTAATTTCTTCATGGGATTTCCCTCTTCAAAACCAGGGGTCAAGCACCCCCTAACTCCCCCTAACTCAAGTTACAGGGGAGCAAAGTTGGTTAAAAAACAGTCATACTGTCAGTAATCCATTTACTGATAGTATGGATTTCTGGTTTTCTTTTGGGCTCTACAGTGGGCCCACAGCTTATGGGGACCCTCCTACTGACTTGTTGTGACCCCTAGGGTCCACCCCAAGTTTGACCAGACCTACCCTTGCCTTAACCATGGTTAACTCAACCATGATTAAAGAGTTAATCAGGGTTAATTCATCAAACCCCTTGAAAAAATTCTAAAAAATCTCTAAAAATTCAAAAAATTCTAAAACTATAGAAAACTTCATTTTTGGATTGCATGCTCATGCTCAACCATAGTTAGATGAGCTTAACCATGGTTAACACTTGGTTTAACCATGATTAAGTCCATTTAAACCCTGAAAAATGCCCAAAAATCATGGAAAATTCAAGAAGGCAATATAAATCCAAATCCAACTCTGTACATTGCCTAACCTTGGTTGTCCAAACTAACCATGGTTAGACCACTTAACTTGGGAATTTGGAAAAAATCCCCAAAAATGCTAAACAACTCTTAAGGACCATAAACACACCTTGGACCTTACCCAACCACGGTTAGTAATCCTAACCACGGTTAAATCCTTGGCCTACTGGGCCCAACTTTTGGCCTATTGGGCCCAACTTAGCCTATCGGGCTTACCTCGGCCTATCAAGCCCAGTTCCATATCTCGTCGGTTACTCACCTGTCTAGAGTTGTTTCGGATCATTATCCTCTTTTATTTGTCTTTGGTAAAGATAATATTAGAAGACCCTCATCCTTTAAATTTCAGCAAATGTGGATTACTCATTATGATCTTTCTAGGATTGTGACTGACTCTTGGGGTCTTCCTATTTCAACTAACCCTCTTATATCTTTCTTTCTCAAGCTTAAAAGATTAAAAGCTTCACTAAAAATCTGGAATAGAGAATTTTTTGGTAATATTTTTAAAAGATGAAAGATATTGAAAGTCAAATCGATCGACTGGAAGAAGATGTTCAAAATTTTTGGGATGATGAGAAAAAATGCTAATCTATCTAATCTCAAAATTAAGCTGCAATTTGTTCTTCTTCAAGAAGAAATTTACTAGAGACAAAAATCTAGAGTTCAATGGTTAAAAGAGGGGGATAATAACACAATTTTTTTCACATGATCACTAATTCTAGAAGGAGTCGGAATGACATATATAGAATAAAAGACGCTCATAGTAACTGGCTGGAATCTTAGGACATAGGTAAGGAAGCAATTTCATTTTTTCAAAATTTGCTTACTTCTGATAACTCAATGATAGATCCTAATATTTTGAATTTCATTCCTTTCCCTTATTACTGAGGAAAAGAATATTTCTATATCTATATCTCCCCCTATTGAAGAAATTAAAAGATTGTTTTTAGTATGTCGGCTGTTATTTCCAATCTTGTTGGAATATTATTAAAGATGATCGTTTTCAAGCTATACATTCTTTTTCTTGATGGCCGATATGCCTAGAGCTATTATGCAATTGCGATTGCTATTATTCCAAAATGTAATTCTCCTACTTCTTTTTCGGAGTTTACACCAATAAGCCTATGTAATTTTCTATATAAGATCATTTCTCGAATTTGGTTGACATAATTGATTTATTGCTTCCTAACATTATTCTAATGATATAGTACCTTTGTGAAAGGTAGACATATTATAGATAATATTGTATAGCTCAGGAAATGGTGCAGGATATTGATAGAAAAACTCTTGGAGGTAATACCAAATTTTAAGCTTGATATGTCTAAAGCATATGATAGAATGGAATGGAATTTCATTTTTACAGTTCTGGAAAAATGAGTTTCAAAGAAGAAGTTATGAGATTAATTCGGGGTTGCTTCTTAATCAATCGTTTTTATTCTTATTAATGGTTGTCCTCAAGGTTTTTTTCAGAGTTTCACGTGGCCTTCGTCAAAGTGATCTCATATCTCCTGCTCTTTTTATTCTAGCGGAAGAAGTACTTAGTAGGGGTATTAAACTATTTATGGAGTCTTTCTTCTACCTATAAATTAGGAAGATTGGTAATCCAGTTTCTCACCTACTTTTTGCAGATGATACCCTTATTTTTTGTAATGGTAAGAAGCAGAATATTAAGAAAATATTTAATTTTATTTCTTCTTATGAAAAGTCTTCAGGTTAATTGATTAATAGAGAGAAAAGTGTTTTTATTGTTCTGATAAACCATTTAGGAGATGATCAAATTCTATCTCTAACTGGGTGGGTATTCCTAGGAAAAATTTCCCTTTTATTTATTTAGGGGTTCCTCTTTATAAAGGTCGTCTTAAAAAAAAATTTCAACTCTCTTATTAATACTATCATTTCTAAGGTGGAAGGTTGGAAAGCAAAATTTTTATCTTCAGGTGGGAGATTAATTCTAATCATGTCTTATCTTCTATTCTCACTTATCTTTTAGCTGGAATTTATGTTCCTAAATCATAACAAATCAAATTGATAGAATAATGGCAAAAAACTTTTGGAATAACAATAGTGAAGTCAAAAAGCGTCACTGGATAAACTGGAATATTTGTTCTCTTCCTCATTTGGAAGGTGGATTAGGTATTCAGAAAATGAATGATTTTTCAATAGCTCTCAGAATCAAACAAGCTTGGAAACTTTACCAATCTTCTAATCTTTGGTCTAAATTTTTCAAAGATAAGTACCAATTTAATCACATTTGGAATGCTTCTTATCGGACTAGTTCTTCTAAAACTTGGATTAAAATTAGTCTTCTCTGTAAGGATTTGATTTATAATTCCACTTCTTTATCAGTGATGGTACTAAGATAAACTTTTGGCTAGATAGATGGTTTGGAGAGGTTTCTCTTATTGATCATGCTACTAATACTCATCGTTCTTATCCAGTTATGCTTAATAATAATGGTAACTAGGATTTCACTATGGTTAATGATTATTTGCCTGACCATTTTTAGATAGCTATTAGAAATGCTGGTTTTTTCCTTTCTGAGACTGATGATGCTTTTATATGGAATCTCAGCCCTAATTGTAAATTTTCTGTTACATCTGCTTAGGAAATCATCCGCCATTCCTACCCTCAGAAAGATTGGAGTAAGTATATTTGAATAGCTAATCTCCCAAGGAAAATCCAAATTTTTGGGTGGAAGGTAATGTATGGAGCTGTTTCGACTAATAATAAAGTTCAATCTGTTGGTATTCCATTTGTCAGCTGTTGTTTCCGTTGTAATATTGGTCATATTGAAACTTTGACTCATCTTCTATATCATAGTGATATTGCAGCTAGTATTTGGAGGTATTTTACAGGTTATTGTTCCATTGGAATTCAGTCTAGCGATACTATCTAGTGCTTTCTTATGAGGTGGTTCAGAGCATATGACAATATTCATAATGAGCTTTTCATCTTACTTCTTCTCTTGATCATATGGGAAATATGGAAAGAAAGGTGTTCGCGCTGCTTCAAAGGTGTTAGAAAATCTTCTGGTTTAATTACTGCTCACATCATGGTTTGGATGACGAATCTGGGGCATCTCCCAAGAAAGAAGAGACTGGATTTATCTATTTTCGATGTTATGATAGATATCTCCTCAAATGCAAAGAAATGTTATATCCATTGTCAAATGGATTCGGCCTCTTGTCGGCAGAATAAAACTTAATGTGGGTGGAGCTTCAAGAGGTAATTCGAGCTTAGCAGGTGGTGGGGGTATTATTCGTAACCATGATGGAGATTTATTAGCCTGTTTTTATGTTTTTTATGATCGATGCTCTAGTTATGTTGCTGAAACTAGAGCTCTCCTGGATGGTATTATGCTTTTTCAATCTAAAGGGTATACGCAGATTGAGATTGAGTCTGATTCTAAGTCCCTTTGTTAAAGCTTGGAATGAGACTTCTCAACACCCCTGGAATGTTTGGTATTGGAATCAAAATATTAGCAAATTAATGAGCATTTGTTCTACTATATCTCACATTTACAGGGAAGCTAATCAGGTGGCTGACTTTCTAGCTAACTATGGTTATGATCTTCATCACAATGGTACTATCCTCTCTAGACAAAGGAGCCCTCCTCGCCTCAAAGCTCTTCTTTTCCTTGATAAATTGGGCTTAGGGAATATCAGATAGTCCTAGTGTGTTTATTTGTCTTGGTTTGTTTTTTTTTTAGTGTCTTTGTTTAGGGTTGGGGGTTTTTAATTCCCCTTTGCCTCTTGTGTCCTTTAAGGGTTTTGGTTTATGTCACCCCTCTCCCCCTTTGTTGTGTTCCTGTAGGGGTAAGGTTTATGTCCCCATTGTCGTGTCTTTGTAGGGGTAAGGTTTTATGTCCCCCCCCCCCCCCCCCCCATTTTTCCTCTTATTAATAAAAAGGTAGGGGTCGGCCAAACCCCCCACTCCTTCTGATTGGATTTTCTTCAAAAAAAAAAAAAGATAGGTTGTTGAATCCTGGAGAATGGACACCATTTATCCAACTACACCAGAGAATACTCAGTGGGGGCGAAATTGATTTCAAGGACAGTGGTCTTCGACCATGCCTCAACCTTTCATCGTTTGGTTATCTTCTCTTCCTTGTTTTGCAGATACTTGTCTGAAAGCTGTTTGATTTTGGATTCGGTTTGGGGTTGTTGGGCTAACAGTATTGAGACAAAATTCTCAGGTCAAATCTGGTATATATAGATATTGTTATCATCTCTAGTTATTAGTTTTATAATTGAATTGTTGCTATTGGATCAACATTGATACTATAGAAACTCAGTAGACTAATCTGAGTTCATATATATATTGTCACACCCCAAAATCCCCCTAGGAGGATGTGGAACTTTGGCACGTGATTTACTTGGCTTAATCCATTTAATAAGCTTTAAAGGCATACCAAAATCAGAACTTAAAATTTTTTTCATTAAATACTTCAACTAAACATCAATTAAAAATCTGTAATTAAACTGAACCAACATAATCTGAATCATACTCGTGATTCTCAACTCTTTAATTAACCGTATCAAATCTAAATATCACAAATGATGATTAGAACATAATAACTAGTTACAATCTCTCTGGAATTGAAAAATTTCTAAGAAGCTAAAATAATAACAAAACCATCCATCGAAATCCAATTCCTCTTCGGAATGATCACCTACAAGATCTTCCTTACTCCTCTTCAACTCAAGGCTCATGTGCACAATATTTGAAATCTCGAACCTGCCGACAAAAAAAGTCATCGGTTGAGTAACAAGTTACTCCGTGTATATAACAGACTATAGTGAACAATATAATGAACATTATATTACATGCATTTTACAGATTCATACATCAGTTCACAATGCATAATCAGAGTGCGGAAACAACCAGATACATTGCGTCAATTTCTTACTTTTCTTACTTTTCTTTTCTTTTTCTTACATTCTTACTTTTCTTTTAGATCTTTCTTGAAGCCAGATAGCTAATACCCTTGGAAACTTATCTTGAAGCAAGGCACTAGCATCTTTGGAGATCTTTCTTTTCTTACTTTTTATACTTCATACGTTATTATTCCATGAACAACACATTCACATGCATTAGTAATAACTTAAAATACCGCTTTACCGTATAAGGAAATGGGTTACTATACTTTACTTTACCGAGATACCACCCTTCGTACATTCTCCAGTACGGACGACTTAGTACATTTTTCGGTACAACGGCTTACTTACTTTGGCACACATCTCGCCCTTTCTGATGGTATCCGGTGGTGCACAACACAACATGCATTATCACTTTCGTGTGTCTTTCTTTCTTACTTTCTTACTTTTCTTACTTTACTTTTGGTCTCACTTACATCTTATTACTTTCTTTAATTCTTTCTTCATATTTTTCGCGAGTGCACAATGATATACTTTTTGTTTAAATTACACCTAAGATTAATCGTCAAATGTCATAGGACATCTCATCACAGCGTCTCATACCACTATGTTAACCAGGCCTAGGCAAGCTTGACTTTCATCAATGGTTTGTTTACCCAATAGCATATCATGTATTACGGAGCATAACAGACAACACACAAACTCTCATATTTCCTATAATCCGACAATCAAACATCACAGTTGATATTAAAAGTATTCATAATTACGATCTAATTTAAATGTCAACATCTCCTTTTTGTTTAATCAAGAGCAATACCCTAATTATAACACATTTAATCCATAAAATTTTCTCATGAATTTTAAACATAAAATCAAACTCACATATCATTAAAATATCACAATTAATTCACCTATTCAATTTCATCCATCATCTCATTCTCCTCATAAATCTACATACTTCAAAACTTTCCCAATCCCCTTGTTGAATCAAAATTAATTTAAACCTAATTTTTCACATCCTACTTTAACGATTTCAGATTAATGAAACAATATCATAAATAGGTTCTTCCCTGCCTATTTTAATCATCAATGATAATAAAAAAAATATCATAAATAAGTTCTTCACATCCTAATTTAACCATCAATGATAATAAAAATAATATCATAAATAAGTTCTTCACATCCTATTTTAGCCATCAGTGATAATAAAAACAATATCATGAATAGGTTCTTCACATCTTATTTTAGCCATCAATGAATAATAACTGAGATCATAGGTATAGTTCTTCACATCCTACTCATTCCTACCTTTTTACTTAGGTTTCTTACTTTTAATTTATCATTTAGGTTAATTATTCAAAATATTGAATACTAGATCTATTATTTACCTCTCTTGATCATCTCCGTACGATCTATCGCTTGCGAATGGAGTTCTATCTTGATCTTCACGCATCTTTCTCCTTTTTCTGGCCAAATCTGTGAACTCCTTCAATTTCCCCCTTTTTTATCTCTTAAAAATTCTCCATTTTCTCTCTTTTAGGTTTAGAAGGCCTTAGAAACCCTCAACCCTCGTGTATAAAGAGTATTTATAACATTGGGAGCCCTAGGAACTCAAAACCTAAACCAACATGCAGCCCATCGCCGAAACGGCGTTTTGGGCGATCGATCCCCCTCCTCGAATTTTTTTTTTTTTTCGAAACAGTTTTCGGTATTTTAGCCATAACTTTTTACTCGTTTATCAGATTTTAACGATTCAACTTGCATTGGACTTTTCATTCAAAGAGGAACAACTTTGATGCTTTGTAAAATTTCTGCTTCTTTATTCATGGACTAATTTGCCCCTAAAGCTGACTGGGCTGGAAATGGATTTCAGCAGCCTTGGTTTCAGAAATCCAACTATTAACCTAACTACGACTAAGAATCTGGAAAAATGGTAAACATGAACCTTGAAGAGGGTTCCAATACCTTTCCAAAAATTCAAGAATTACTTGATTCCGATTTGCGGTGACAAAATTATGACTTCTTCAAGTTGAAGGAATGTTAAGGCATCCATTTTAATTCATCTTTTAGGAACGCATGCATTTAAAATCGAGCACATATTTCAAGAAATTCATGTAAATGGCATGAATGCCGATGAACTAAATTTTGGGTCTCTACATATATATATATATATATACAACAATCTTGAAATCGATCATGGACTTTGTTAAACCTCATGAGAAAGAAACAAAGAAACTTGAGATTTTTAATGGGACAAATTTTAAGAGGTGGCAACATAAAATTCTGTTTTCCTAGAAACTTTTATTGTTGGCTCCGTTCTTTCTAGTCAGAATATGACTAATGACTTGGAGGAACCTACCAGATCTGAACGCAATAGTATTTGAGATAGCACTAATTACCTTTGCAAGAACTATTTTCTGAAAGCGTTTTCAAATGATATATATGATGTATACTACAATTTTTAATCATGTGTAAGAAATCTTGGAAGCTTTGAAAGAAAAATATGTATTTGAAAATACTTGAAATTAAAAATAAGTTGTAGGAAAATTTCTTAAGTTCAAAATGGTTAATAATAAGTTGATTATTTCTCAAGTACATGATTATCAAATAGTTATTAGTGAGATTTTAACCGATGGAATGAAAATAGATGAGGCATTCCAAGCAGCTGCTCTAATTGAGAAGTTGCCACCATCTAGGAAAGAGTACGAATAAAACTATTGGAAACACAAGAGGAAGCATCTATCATTAGAAGACCTAGTGGTGCATATTCGACTTGAGGATAACAACCGAAACATGATAAAATTGAGAAAGCCAAAGAGATATCCTCCAAGGCTAATTTAATAGAAGAAAAATCTAGGAAAAAGTTTAAAGAAGAAAAAAGGGGACTACTTTGTGCGGAAAACCAAGGCATTATGTAGCTACAGGAAGGAGAAAGACATAAACTACTGAATGCCTTAGGCAAACTTGACTAAATTAGAGGTTATTGTTTGTCAGGCCCCAAAATCCCCCTAAGGAGAATGTGAAACTTTGACACGTAACTTACTTGACTTAATCCATTCAAGAGCATTTAAAAGCATACTAAAATATGAACCTAAAAATTTCTCATAATCATTAACCTCAAACAATAATAATAATTTCAATAATTAAATTCAACCTGTCTGACCAATCATAAATATCAAGTAAACCCGATCCTTAAGCATTATCAATGATTGAAAATAAATCTAAATAATATAATCCAAAATTATCTTATTATATCCCTTAAATAAACTAAAATAAATAACTAATCATCTAGACTCAATAATAAGGAAAGTAATCTAGATTGACTTTCTCTTCCTGGAAATCACTTTCTTGCTCTTCTGTGTACTCCTCATCTATCCAAGGTAGTGGAGCACAAATGTCGAACCCTCTTAAAATTACCGACATAAAAAGTACAATTAAGTAAACGAAAGTCTAGTGTATGCAAAGTCTAGCTAACAATATATCATAACATATCTATATGCTCATGCTTTAACATAAATAACATATCTTACAATTCATATGCGGAAAACATGAAACATACAATTATGCAAAGCATATAATCAAACTCTTGGCATTTGCAAACTTGTGAGACTTATGAGATATATGTCAATTCTTTTTAGGTTTCCTTATAACCACCTGTTACTGTGCTTGTTATACCATTCTTGTCACCACATGTTGGCATGTTTATTAGGTTATTCTTATTCGTCACATGTTGTCATACTTGTTCACCACATGTTGTCATACTTGTTAGACTATTCTTGTTCACCATATGTTACCATGCTTGTTAAGTCATTCTTGTTCACCTCATGTTGCCATGCTTTTTGAGTTATTCTTGTTCACCACATGTTGTCATGCTTGTTAAGTCATTTTTGTTCACTACATGTTGTCATACTTGTTGAGTCATTCTTATTCATCACATGTTGTCATGTTTGTTAAGACATTCTTCTTCACCACATGTTGTCATGCTTGTTGGGTCATTCTTGTTCACCACATGTTATCATGCTTGTTAAGTCATTCTTGTTCATCACATGTTGTTATGTTTGTTAGGTCATTCTTATTCATCACATGTTGCCATGTTCGGTCCTCACAACCAGGGTCTTACAAGTTTTGTTAGTTCATGTGGACTTATGACTCATGATCTTATGAAAACTTATCAATTATCATACCGTGAAACTTATGCTTGATCATGTAATGATTAATCTTCATCTCAGTTATCTCTTAGGTTTCGATATCAAATAACCGAATCCAATCAAAGTCACCCATATAACTAAGGTTAGGGGATTCAGGGCATTGATATCATCCTCTAAGTATTCACCTATCCAAAATTCAATCAATCAATAAAAACATGCATAATTTCATATGAATAACATGCGAGATTCATATTAAAATCTTAATCATATATAAGAATAATTCATAATATAAAAGTCAGGTTTAATAATTGACGAAGTTAATTCATAGCCTCAATAGAAATTACCAATTTCTGGCATTATTTATAATTCATTATATTTCCATGATTATTCTCATTCTTCTTGTTTCAAGCATAAATCAAAATGTTAACAAGGTTATTCACATCATACTTATGTTATTCACATCCTATTTTAATAATTCATGAATCCATAATCTAATATCTTCCTTTGTTAACAATCATAAACATAGAATCATACATCCATTCATTATAGGTCTCATCCATGAAATTTTTTTCAATTCATACAAGAAAACATCACAATATGTTTATTCAATTCACATAAACTCATAATCAACCCTAGATCTTGATTTCATGCAAACTCTTAGAGATATCATTAGGTTAGACAACGTGTTAGCCTCAAGGTTATAACCTTAGGTACCCTTGATAATTTTGACAATAAGATAATAATGGAATGACAATTGTACTAATGATTCTTCTAAATGTTTTATTAAAATACAGATTATGAGAATATTAGCACATCTCTCAAGGCATAAAGAATGGAAATCATTCAAGGCAAATCAAAATATATCTATTTAAGCAACTCATCAAAAAGAATGATCAACTCAAGATATTGGATCCTAGTAAAAGATGAAGATTCAAGATCATACCCAAAGTCCAAGTCAGATCACAAACAAGAAAAGAAGATCTTACAGTCAAAGCCAAATCTAAAGATTCAAGATCAAGTTGAAGACCAACTCTCAAGAAGACATAAGAGTTTAAATTTATTGTATGAGAGTGTTTAAGACTTAGGTAAGAAGTCCTCGAAGTATGGTTAGTTAAATGCTCAAATACTTAGATTGACCATATGAGCCTAAAACTTTATTAGACATCATTCTAAGGCCTTAGAAAATCATAAAAATCATACTAAAGGAAAGCCAAAAGACCAAAGAATTCATTCTCATCATTAAGGTCTTTATACCGAGTGAAATTAGAGTTTTTACTCTGATTTCGTCGACGAATTCACAGGGGAGTTTTGAATTCGGCGATGAAATGGGGACAGTAAACTCACTGTTTTCACTGTTTTTGATCTCGGTGACGAAATGAATTGGGGAACCCAATTTCGTCGACGAAATCATACGAAGTTCTAAAAATGCTGTAATTGCTAGTTTTCAATGACCTTTTTTGCATTTAATATTTCACAAATAGCCATATTAGATGAAGAGCTATAAAAGTAGTTCATAAATTAACCAAATATAACTCTTGATCAGTGCAATAACTCTCATCATCTACTTTAATACACACTTTGATTTCGATCACACATTAGAAATCCTCAAAAATCTCATTTGAGTTATTCAACTCCTTTCTTTGAGAGATTTCATTAGAGTGTTATTCAACTCTTATCTAGCTCATATCAGGAGCTTTATTTTAGACTGTAAATCCAAATCTTTATTTGTAAATAAAAGTCAAGAATCTGTGGATTCTTGCAACTGAAGTTGTAGCTTTGAAGAAGTCAAGAGAGGGTTGTGCTCTTGCAAGTGAAGGTTCTATCTTGACCTAGAAGATGAATTATAAGGGTTTGGTCTCGACCTATAAGAGAGATTGTAAACGGTTTGGGCTTTATCCAAGAAGAAGTCCGTACAAGAAAAATCGTGGTGAATTCTTGAAGCGGGAAGCTAAAAGGCGGGGACGTAGGCAGGTTGCCGAACCTCGAGAAAAACATCTTGGTGTTTGCATTTTCTAACTCTCCACACTATTCTCTTTATTTCTTATATTTAGAATTGCTAAGTTGCATTCACTTGTTAATTTTAATTCCGCATAAAAAAGGATAATTAGATTTTAAATTTGCTAATACCCTAATCACCCCCCTCTAGGGTCAATACTTGGGCAACAGCTGGTATCAGAGCAACGACTCTATATCTAGATTTTGTCGTGACCCAAAATATCCACTAGGAGTTAGGGATACTTTAGCATTTGACTTATCATATATCAAACCATTCTGTGATAATACACAAGGCATAATATAGCGGAAACTACAGTGTAATAACAAAGCCCATAACTGGGTTTCAAGTCTGAACCACCAGAATATAACATAAGTATGAAGTGGATAAGTCTCACTCTCAAAATACAAATCATAGCTCTCCTTTTCTCTCTCAACATTAATGTAGATGGGGCCACCTATCTAGAGCTCCATCATCCTAGTGATGATCCATGGTGGGTTCCGGCTCGTAGTATTCCTCCTCGACCAAAGGCTCAAGAGCATACACGTCAAGAGATCCTGCCGAAGTCAATAGTACGTTCAGCTGAGCATGGAATACTCAGTGCCTACAAACTACTAGTTAACAATGTAATAATATCATTGAACATGCAAAGCCATAGAGACGTAGAAATCCTTAAAAGCATAGTTTTCAAAACCATTTTCTTATGAGTTTCCGTATGAAATTTACCATATGAGTCATATGAGTTCGTATGAGAATCAGAATCTTATGAGTTCTTAGAATTCCTTATGAGTCATTATGACCCGTATAGACTTAGAGCACTTATGAATTCTTATGATTTTCTTTTGAGCAAGACGATAGCACCCTTTAGAGACTTATGAGCTGGGTATGTAAATACCCTTCAATGAAGGTACTTAGAATAGGCGTGCCATCATCCTTGACCAACCCTCCATTTGGCTATATCGTACTTATGAGATCACTTTTTTCTTGGAGCTGGATGTGACATACCCTTAGGTATACCCTATCCTTGACCAACCCTCCGTTTGGCATTATCAATGCTTTTGAGCTTCATAGCTTATGAGTTCTTAGAATTCCTTATGAATGCTTCAATAAACCTGATTATGAGAAAACCTTCGAATCATGCGGGACATGTAAGATATAGAGTGCATAGAGTGTTTGTTAACATCATACTATACTTAGAAAGCTTAAAAACTTGGAACCATAGTCGGAGAAATTCAATAGTAATAATAGCTTACAAACACATAGAATTCATCATCCAATTTATCCAAGAACACATTGTAAAACATGGTTTTTTTATTGAAAGAATAGCACAAGGGTGGATAGTAGAGTATATCTACCTTTTAAAGAAAGCTTTAAACCTCTGTTGGATGGGAAACAAGCTTGAAGAAGCTTGGTCGAAGCTTTGAGAAGCCTGAACCTTAATTAGAAAGCAAAAACCAAACTTGCAAGAGAATCCCCTCCCTTAACCTGCCACGATCTTCTTCCGGGTGAAGATCAATTACAATGAAGCTCCTCACTTCAAGGACAAGAATCCACCGATTCTTGATTTCAAGCACACTTTGTAGAAAAGTGATTTACATTCATAAATTTCTCCTTACATGAGCTAAATGATCTCTTTAAAGTTCACTGAAAATTTCTCAAAGATTGGAGTTGAATAGCTCAAGATTTACTTTTTTGGGATTCTAGGGTTTTTACTCAAAGAATTGATCAATGAATGATTGAGTGCGTAATAGAATGATAGGAGTGATAAGAGTTATTGTTTTAGTTCATAAATCATTCCATTTTATAGCTCAAGAAGTTTTATAGCCGTTGGAATAGCATTGAATGCAAAACTAGTCGTTGAAATCTAGCCGTTATGGAGCTTAAAAGCATTGTCCCGCACAAATCAGTCGACTGGTTTTGTGTGGCTCCACAAATCAGTCGACTGGTTTTCAGCCAGTCAAGTCTAGTAGCTTCTGGATCAAAATCATTTGACTACTTTTGAACACCATTAAGAACTGGTCGGCTGATTTTAGAATTAGTCTATTGGTTTTGAGAATTAGTATACTGTTTTTTACAACAACAAAAAAAACTCCTCTTTAACCAACCTAGATGATATGTATGATTTGATTGTCAACTACCTTATCTTTATCAAAAGTATTATCATCCAAAATGATTTCCTAGGACCTTAGAATGATATGCAATTATGTTCTAAAAGATCTTATGAGAATTAGTTGATTGGTTTTGAAAACTAATTAACTAGTTTTCAGTTTTTCACGAGAAAACTCCTATTTATCTAACCTTGATGATATGAATGATTTAGTAAATCATTAGGCTTTACTAAATTAAGGTTTTCAAATTGATATTTTAGATCCTTAATTAGAATGATATGTAAAGTTGGTCTTAAGGAACCTAAGGTCATTCTAGGTTATGAGCTTTCAAACATCCAACTTTGAGGGCTTTTTACAAAAGTCTTAAACACTCTCAAACTAAAATATAAAACATTAAACCTTCTAAGAGAGTCTCCAATTTTCTTCAAACTTGATCTTGATTTGACTTCATTGATTTCATCTTCATGATCAATCTTAGTCTTCATCTTCATATCAAGACTTGGTATGATCTTCAAGATCTTCAACTTGTTCTAATGGCTTGCTTATGACTTGATAATGAATCCCTTTTATGCTTGCTGTCATTTTCATGTTTTTGCCTTGAATGGTTTGTCAATGCTCTTGGTAGACTGATTTTCACATAAACTCAACCAAGACATTAGTAACACAAAAAACATTACATTATTGTGTTAACATTAAAATCATTAAGGAAACCTATGGTTGTAACTTATAGGCTAACAATTACAAATATCGACAACTCTCCCACTTGGGAGGTCTCCTAACATTAATAAACAAGAAGCATACCTACACCAAAGCTACTATTATATTTATGCCTTGCATTTTGGTTGATCGTCATTTTGGACTGTACTCTAGGCTCAACTCTGCGGATCCAGAGAGGATTTTATGTTTTCCTAATTAATATATAATAGCATTTTTGCTAGAATTTTCATTGAGAGAAAATAAAAAAATTGAGGAGAGATTAGGCATTTTGCCAAACCACATAAATTCGATGTGTCTTAATTTTCTTTTATTGCATATTTTTTTTACCACTATCATTCACAGAAAATCTCAGTATTTTTAGAAGATGATTTATTATAAAATCTTGATCAATTATGAGTATTTCACTACTCCCAAGTTCCAGCATATGAATATTGCAAGAAATGTTTTTGAAATATTTACTTTAAATCTAGCCTAGAATAATCTCAAATTATTGGTTTAAATAAAATCTATAAGACTAACAGCAACACCGATTAAGTTACTCACCTTATACTAGATGAATGTTGGCTTCTCACTCATTGCTACAGCATTAAAGAAAAATCCTACATAAAAAAATAGACCTCTTGATTGAATTTTGCTGAGCCAAACATCTTTGGCCCAAGTCAAAGGAGGGAAATGAGTTCTAATCGAATCCCAACAAGGTCCAACGGATAATATTTGGAATGGTTCACCTTTCCAAGCCAACCAACTGTCCATGTCTGAAGATAAAGTAATATTCGAGTTAACAAAATCAGGTAATATCCCATTAAGCAAAAGATGCTCTAAACCTTGAAGAGAAGAAACCATCTTCCATTAGAAAAAGGAGATTCTTTAGCATGACTATGGATGAGAGGTGTGGATATGAGATTTAGCATCATTTCAAATCGGAAAACCTAAAATTAGGAATTTATAATAGAAAATACAAAAAAAGAGACCATCTTCCATTAGAAAAAGGAGATTCTTTAGCATAACTATGGCTGAGAGGTGTGGATATGAGATTTAGCATCATTTCAAATGGGAAAACCTAAAATTAGGAATTTATAATAGAAAATCCAAAAATATGGAGTAGCCTCCAATTCTAATTTTTTGGGAGATAGGAACCCTAAATCTAATCAATGGTTAGGGCAAGTGGTCTATAGGCTTTTTTTTTTTTTTTTGGTTGAACTCTAATCACTTAACTCACTCCCACACACGATTAATTAGGCCAACACACACACAGCCCTATGAGACTAAGCCCAACACACCTCTTCAAAAGGGCCTATCTCTTGAAGAGGGGGAGGAGCCTTATAAGGCATAGGGAGCACATCAACTTTGTCGATGTGGGACTAGGACAAGTTGGTTATTGTCCAACCGTCTGGGCAACAGGGTAAGTATAACTCACTCATGTTTTTTTGGTTGAACTCTAATCACTTAACTCAATCACATACACGGTTATGCAACTTTTATACACCCGCAAAAGGCGGTTATTCATGCCCAAACTCACATTAGACTAAATGGGAAACCATATTAAAATTTCTAATTTAAATAATATGCTATTTTTTAATCCTGTTTTAAAAATGAAAACATGCTAATTAGGATATTAAAAAATGGAAACATACTATTAGGTACTTTCAAAGTCATTCACCCAAAACACAAACATGCTAACTCACATGAGAAATTCCTAAAATCAATGTGAAAACTATCTAAAATATTATTAAAGGAAATTTGAAACAAATATCAAAAGGGAACTAACCTAAAGTTTCTACCTAAGACAATTGGACCCGATCAGGATTACCTATGTATCCACTAAAGTAGAATCAAGTCACACGTAGTTCCAAAACAATTCTACTACTTCTTTTTTTAAAAATAATTGGGTTTATTATTATTTTGTTATTTTATAGATAACCCGAAGTAGTTTAGGCTAATGGGGATATGGAGCATGGAGATAGCAAGCTTAGCTTAGATCAATCACCTAAGTGTGTAAGTGTACTCTAAGGAATAAGACCGAGTATGAAAGAAAATTAGAACATATAGCGAAAAAAGAATATACAGACTTTTGGCTTAAATTTTTCATAAAACTAAGGATAGAAGTGTAGCACAGCATAACACCCCCACCTCTTGCGCCAATGGTGGGGTGTGGCTTCTCTATTGAGGGAGGTCTAGGGATCCAATCGCTCCGCGGGTGATGAGTCTGCAAGAGCTCCGATCCCCAAACTAACCACAAACTATACTAACGTAGGTAAATGATATCTAAAACAAACAAACAAACAAAAAAAGTGCAGCACAGCATACTTAGAGAGAATGCCGCCGGAACAAAATATATCTCAAAATAGATTTTAGCCATAATCTCCAATATGCTCTATAGGATGAAACAGTACTTGGTGAAAGGTCTTCCACCAGTTACAATTTCCTGTAATATGAAACTGGGCTCAATATATTAAGTATTAAGTTACAGCCCAAAACTTAGTTGGGCCATAACATGGGCTGCACTCAAGCCAAGCTAGCTCGATGTCTTGACTCGGCTAGGCTCGGCTCGGCTCAACTCGTTTGAGCCAACTCCAGTTGGAATTTCAGGCTCTAATATATGAATCAAGCCAACCTTTTATTTGAGATCGAATGTTTAAACAAACCAAGCTAAAGCCAGACCCTGTTTGATTGGCTCGGCTTGGTTCGGCTTGAGCTCGACTCAGCTCGAATATATATATATATAATGTTATTTATATTAATAAAAAACTGTATTTTAAACTTTTCTTTATTAGAAATTGTAATAATTTTTAATAAATAAATTAAAGAGATAATAATGACAAAAGGGTTAAGAAGTTAAAAGCAGAAACTATGATCTAACTCTCTACTCTTTGGACCAATGGACTACTCTCAATTCTTATATTTGTATATGAATGTATTATTCTTTTGTAGTTTCTTGTATTATATTTTATTAATAAACACATTTATTAAAATTATGTACAATTAAACAAAATATTTCCAGTGAATCAAGCTTGAGTCATCCCGAGCTTGACTCAGCTTGAATAAAGTTCGAGCTCGATCAAGCTTCTTCAAGCGAAGCTCAAGCCTAAACATTTGAGCTCGAATAGAGCTCAAGCCAAGCTCCAACATGTTCAAGCCAAGCTCAAACTTGGCCAAGCTCGGCTCAGCTCGACTCGAATACACCCCCTAGCCATAACTTTCTCTTTCAATAAGAGTTTTTTGTTCTCTTAATCAGATGGGAAATCTTCTGGTAGAGTTTGAGGTTCAAATTCAATCAGAAATTATCATAGTGTCTAAATCAAGTTTTGGTGTATAATTATACGTACCCTAAATCAGTCTAAAAAAAATATAAGACAATTGATGAATTTAGATGGTAAAAAACCCTCTGAATACTAAATTTTAGGGTTAAAATCATCTGCTGAGGGGCGATCATACCATATTAATAACAAAATCACAGCGTATGGCATGATCAACTGTGTGGACACACCATATCAGAAATTGCCTTGGACAAATTTGTTATCTAGCTAAAATCAGTTTAGGGACTATTTTTTTAGGCAATTCTACTCTAACTTTTTATCTATTCGAATCGAAATTCATTGAATTAATTCAATTATTCTCAATGTCAGTTTTAGCATAAAAGTCCATAATCAACCATCAACATAACACTTCAAATTATCTAATTAAGCATTCAACTATTTCCAAACTACTCATGTAATCCCTTAGTTAATTTGCCTTTTCTAAACCAACATGGAATAATATATTTGGAGATTGATATCTCCATTTCCTCCCATTGCGATTCTTGTTTTCATTCCCATAATCTGCAAGTGTTAGTATCATCATGTTGATATAAGAACATGAGATTCTTTTAAAACATCAAAGAGGAGGGTCCAATATCTATCATATATGCTCTTATCCATATTTCAAGATCCTAAGTACCACTTCTCATGGCATGTCGAACAAGGTTCTTTCTCAGTGGTGCACAGCTTGTTGCTGGGTGCCTGAAACACTGCCTCAACAGCATAAATAGTGCTACGTACCAAGTCCAATTTGTATAGGGTATCAGCTACGCATCCATGTTCCCTTCTTGCCATAGTTGTGGCCATTATAAGGACGGTGCAACCACAGGGTCATGACACCAAAATTCGATGATTTTGACATCAAATCCATTCAACGATCATAGCCACTTGATAATTTTGGACCATTTGCTTTCTTCATCATCCAAAAGAATATGTAGATGACTCGTGATTCTCTCCAGTTGTAACCCGGCTCATGGGAGTCCGGTTACGCCACTGACGCTGTCATGTGTCCCTTTTGACACCCTTAAAACACCCACCTCTAGGGTTCACCCACCTATCCTTGGTTTTTAGAAAACATTATTTAAAAAGAATTTAACCCCGGATAAAATTCACTAACTCTAAGGTTATTTTTTTAAATATAATTTTTCTAAAAAACAAGGATAGGTGGGTGAATCTTAACCACAGTTAAGGGATGTCAAAGGGACATGTGGCAGCATCAATTTACGAGTGTATGTAGATTGATCGTTACTTATGACATGAGAGTTATCCCAGGTGGTAAGTTTCGCCGGGGCAAGTTTATAACTCGTGGGGTACAGAGGCGGAGCCCCCCCCCCCCCTCGAAAAAAAATTAAAATCCAATTACATTATTGGTATAATTTTTTTTTTTAAATACACAATATCTAAATTTTGTATAGAGTGCCCCCCACCCCCCAAAAAAAAAATTGTAATTTTTTTATATGTATAATATAAAGGGATTGATTCTTTACTCATTGTGTCTCTTTTAACCCTAGTTAAAATCCACTAACTTAATAGTTGATTTTTTAAATAGAAACCAAGGGTGGATGTATAAACCTTAGGGCCGGGTGACTGAATCTTAATCACGGTTAATGGGTGTTGAAAGGAACATGTGTCGAGCAGGGGAGGCATGCATGTTCTACCCAGTGGAATGCCCATAGGAAAAAAAAATCTCCATAATATAAAAATATAAGTATATACAAATATAGTTAAATTTAGAGTAGTGATTAGCGTACCCGCATTTGACTACATAATCAAATGTCTTCCCATATCATCCCCTTTAACCGTGGTAAAGCTTAACCAACTTAAAATTATTATTATTTGTTATTATTTTTCAAAAAACCAAGGTTAAATGGATGATCCCTAAGGGTGAGTCAATCTTAACCTTAATTAGTGGGTATTAAAAAGCTGGGCAGGGACTAATGAAGACCGGCATTTTGTTACATAGTGGAAATGCGTGGTAAGTTAAACATTTTCTTTAATTTTATTTATATAATGGTTTTATCAAAAGGGAGGGCCCATGTTTTTCTTGTTATGGCCCATTACTCAAAAACAATTCTCCCCGTGCATGTGTGACTGATCAAAGCATAGGATGTGGGAGTCATCTCTAAGGAGCAAGGGCGCGTTTGGTTAACTAATTTGGGATGATTTAATCGCTTTGAGGAAATTTAATCGTTCTTCTTCTGCTGCAGGTTTGGCTAGCATATGAATAGGAGCTTTTGGAGTAGGCAGTTATAGAAATTCTACTTAAAAGTTAAATGGGGTGGAATTGATTTTTTAAATAAGAAATGATTTTTTCGAAATCATATAAAAGGAGGCAAGAGATTATCTCTGGCAGATGCCCGAGGTTAGACCTCAAGCACCTCTCTTTGCATGAGCGTGGGAAGACATTTAACTGAAGAGGTGATAGCATGCATGCACATGTACCGATGGTCGGTACACACACCTCCAAAGTTTGCCACTTGTCCTCTTTGACATTCATTAAATGTGATTAAGATTCACTCATTCCAAGGATTAAATAATCTAACCTTAGTTTTTGGGAAAAAAATATTTTTTAAAAATTAACCTTGCTTATGATTTACGTTGTTAAATTAACCATTGGATAGGATTCGGACTCTTGGTTCTCAGATGGTCTCGCCCCCTTTTCGGTGTCACCCTTTTTTGGTCTCACCCCCTTTTATAACAAAGTAAGAATATGTATACATTTTCCAAAAGTTTAGGAGGGCAACTGCTCCCTCCAGCTATTCCCTTGTAGTATCTCTAACAAATAGAATTTTATTTTCTTGTGGGTAAATTACATTACCCTCTCCTGAGGTTCAGCGAAATTATAGAAACCTCCTATCTTGTTTTTGAAATTACATTGTCCTCCCTCGATGTTTGGCAAAATTGTAGAAACCTGCCCTCATATTTCTAAAATTACACTGTCCTCCTTGAGGTTTGACAAAATTGTAGAAACCTCCATTCTTGTTTCGGAATTCATATTGCCCTCCTCTATCAAGCTCGACAAGTTAATGTCGTAACGATGGACCAGTTGTGAGCCAGCGTCTTGAAGGCAGTAGTAGTAGCATTGCCTAAAATGAGATATTCACCAAGGTGATGGGTCCAGACGGACATGGGCACGTCCGCACATATGGATTAGGTGTTTCTCCTACACAGTTTTGTGCTCCATATGTGGATCACTAGAGGAGGAGGAGGACAGAGGAGGTTGAGTATGCGAACCGGGCTATTTTGGCCCACCAAGCGACTATGGAGGCTCAGATGGGTGATATGAATAGGTACTTCATGGCCCTTTCAGATTTCTTCCGGGCGCAGTATCAAGTTCAGTCGTTCCCATCCTTTCCCACACCACCATCTCAGTGGCAATCCTAGAATCCTAATGCAAACCAGCCTCCAGATGATCCCATTGAATGAGAATCATGTTTGTTCCTTATGTTTTAGACAATGTTACTTTTTGTTTATAACATTGTACAAAAATATTTATGGATTTGATTACATATGTTGTGTATTTGACTACTGTGAGTAGTTTATGGAATGGAATGAACTAATTTATGTTGTGTATTTGACTAGGTTCTAAACATTGTTACATTATGTTGTCTAAGAAATGTATGGAATGGAATGGACTAGTTTATCTATGAATAGTTGGAAGTTGTTACTGGTTGAATGTGTGAATGAACATGTTACAGGTTGAATGTGTAAATGAACAGGTTACATGTTGAATGTGTGAATGAAAAGGATCCAGTGTGAATGAACATGATACAAGTTGAATATTTGATGAAACAGGCTACAAGTTTAAAATGAACAAGTTACAGGTTGAACATGTACACCAACCCTTTAGATTTTTTTTTTAAAAAAATAGGCCATTAGAGATGGAATAATTTCCGTCACTATTGATAATTGACATTTAGTGATAGAAAATTTTCATCACAGTTGACCTGTTAGATACGGAATATGTTTCGTCACAATTTACTAATAGTGACGGTTTGGTCTTCGTCACTATTGCAATATTAGTTACATATTAATTTCGGTCACAATTGACATATTAGAGACGGATTGATTTCCAGCACAGGTAAAGAATTAGAGAGATTGTTTTCCATCACAAATAGACACTTTTGTCATTCATTAGTGACGTGAAAGGTGATCAAATCAAGGCATTAGAGATGGAAATCTTCGGTCACTACTTAGTGACGAATATTGATTTTCATCTCTAAAAGGCATTAGTGAGGCTTGTATCAGCAACAAAATAGTGACGGTGAAGTTTTCTGTATCTAATATTATTAGGGACGAAAATTGCATTAATAGTGATGGAAGTTTTTAGTCGCTAATCGGTAGATTTGTTGTAGTGTGTTAACGGTGGATGCTCTTTTACGATTTCACTCTCATTTATTTACTCGAAGAAACGGCGTCATATAACTAAACTGCCTAACTTCAAGAAGGGTAGTTCAGAATTTTTAAAATTTTAAACCATAACATAATCAAGATCCATACATGTCTAATGGCATACTAGCAAAAAGGGGAATATGTTACCAACAACTCATGAAATAGAGGAGGGGCAATGTAATTTCAGAAACAAGATGAGAGATTTGTGTAATTTCATCAAACCTCAGGGGAGGTCAGTATAATTTCAGGAGCAAGAGGGGATGTTTTTACAATTTCACCAAACCTCAGGAGAGGTCGTGTAATTTCATAAACAAGAGGGGACGTTTCTGAAATTTCACCAAACTTCAAGGGAGATCAGTGTAATTTACCCTCTTTTTTTTTTCTTCAAAAGGTCTGCAGGGGGCTACTTCCCCTACTCCAGGTGGCTCCGCCCTTGTTTACAAGGACTGCATACTGCATTAGTCATTCATTCAAGTGTTATTATTATTATTATTATTATTATTATTTCCTTTTCGACATTAAAGATCTCTGTGTGACTATTTCCATCTTATTAGAGAGCCAGTCATTCATCTCTTGCTTGCAAATCTCTAGTTAACCCTTTACACGCAACTTAGCAACTGGGTTTGAGCTTCTAAATTCGTAAGGACAACATCACAGCAATTTCGTTGGCTTCATCTGCAGTGAGAAGCAACCATGTTAACCACCCTCAAAGCAACCAAAAGTCTATGGTCTAACCCCACATATTTCACATATAGAAAACTATTATATGTTATATATTCAAATTATATTAATTCCTGTATCATCCCATTCTTATGATACTAATGATTATGTATGAAAGAATGGCTTCACATGATGGCACATGCATGAACATTCTCGTCGCTGAAAAGAGCAGCTGTATGATCATCTATGATTGTAGAGTATGCAGGATCCGGGAAGTATCCATGTACGCTTTCGTTATACCCATGCATATAGTAGTTATAAGTAGATGAGTACGTAGAGTCTTCGAGATACTGCGATGCATACGGATGATACTCCCCATCATACGGGTACGGCCAAAACTCCGCTTTCCGGCCGGTGCGTCTCACTACTTTGAGTACCCGTCTCTGATCCACGTATCCGGTCACCGTTACTTTCTGGTTATCCATGTCGATATCCAGGCTATCAACCCCTGTAGCCATTCATCTTGATTAGTATTGAATTAATAAATAGACCAGTTAATTAAGACATCTAGTTTGAATCATATGGACAGATTAAGCCTTAGGGATGGAGTATTAGTGTGTCAAGGATGGAGTTGATGATGGGTCGGGTCAGGTAATGGGCAAGCTGACCCGTAAGCCAGACACAACCTAACCTGACCCGTTTACAAACGGGTTAAAAATAAAGACCCTAACCCAACCCAGTAAGGACTTCCTCAATCCAAATCTGCCCCCTAACCTATTTATTAAACTAATCAAATAAGTGCAAGTCTACGTGTACTCGTACTCCAAATGTACTCTCAAATGTACTCCCAAATCCTTACCTTTAAAGGTCAAGATTAGAGCTGCGTGTGGCATTAGAAAATACAAAATAAGTCTGACCCTTAATGGTTAACCATACTAAGTTAGGATTGGAGAGTACTCAAGACTTGGCTCATTAATTTTTTTTTTTTCTTGGTAATCAGTCATATCATTTATCTATCTATGTCTATGTCAGGGGTTAGGAGGGTTGGAGGTTAGAATTCAAGGGTGGGCGCTCAACGGCGCACCAGGACTGAACACGAGTCACTCCTCCCCAAAGGGAGATGCACTACCACTGGGACAGACCCAAGCGTGTTACTTGGCACATTAATTCAATGACAGGTTTATATCTTAAATGATAATTATACGAAATTTAAAATAATACTTAATATAGACCCATTTGGGTCAATTACTCGATCCCAACCCATGTGTCCAAATCCATACCCTCATCCCTGTCCCATTTCCGGGTCGGGTCTGAAATTGCGACACCCTGCTCAAAGAGATAATCTCCTTGGTGAGGAATCCAAATTTACATGGAAAAATCATACCATCTAACTTGGATATTGCTTTTCTTATCCTCCTTTCACAACCTTCACAGTCCATATGAACTAGAAGCTCCACGATCTATCAAACAGACAAAAAACATATAATCCCAGAAATTAATTAATCTTTGAACCCCGAAATAATTAATACTACCTAGAAAATCAAGTTAGTACAATATCAAGATGGTTTTTCCAGACTCCAATATTACTTACAGACAATGCATTGGATATTTCTCTTCGCCCGAAACGCCAACGAAACATGGTAGAGCTTGAAGAACTTGATCGCTCGTACGCATATATATATAACCAAAGAAGAACAAGAAGAAGGAGGAGGAGAATCTGAAAAATCGATTTTTGGCAACTCTTGATTTTGTATAGTGTAGCTTTCCCGAAAAGAAACTTTGTTTCTTGTGTTCAAAGAAGATGGGAAATGGGGGATCCTTCTAGTTTGAGCAGAGTATTTGATAAGCTGAACAAGATGTTTCATGGACATATCAAGCGACTAAATTGAGCAGGGTGTGTGAAGGGCTTATCCTACACTGCTACACATGCCTGATAAAGAAGAAGTACAGGAGGTTTTGCAAAGACTACCTTATGTAGAGCTAGTTTACGTATGGGTGCCTAGGTTAGAATATAGGTATTTGGTTCCATATTTTCTTGACAACTTGCAGTATTTTTCATTTATTTGGGTGATTATTGTTTGGGTTACAACCTTTGGTTTCTAAGTTTGGTCATGGGTTCTGCAAGTTGAGGGGCTATGTTCGGGAGGGGAATATTGAAGGAAAGCGCCATTTGCATGGGATTTTGGCATCGCAAATTGCTCCTGCGTCCACCACAAGCCAGGAAGGTACATGGACCTCTCACCGTCCATTCCTACCTCTCTCTCTCTCTCTCTCGCGCGTGACAAGTGGTAACCCTTGAGCAGAAACATCTTTGTTTACGGACCAAATCCTCTACGCTTATAACCGGAGTCCAGTTATGCCGCTGCTGAGGTTGCCACGTGTCCCTACAGACACACCCCTTAATTGTGGTTAAGATTCACCCACCCTTAGGGTTTACCCACATATCCTTAGTTTCTTAAAAAAAAAAAAATTAAAAATTAAAAATGGTTAGAAAAAATTATTAAAATATTTTTTGTATTTTTTTCTAAAAACCAAAGATATGTAGGTGAACCCTTGGGGTGATTCTTAAAGGGGTGTCAAATGAGACACGTGGTGACCTCAGTGGCGCAACTAGACTCCCCAAAGGATTTGGCTACTTTTGTTTATATATAGCCGCTTATTGGGATCTTGTTTTGTAAAGGCCTCTACAAGGATTAGAATACATGAGATTATGCCACCTAACCAACCATCTAACTTTTTTTCTTTTTTTTTTTTTTTAAGAAAGATGAAAACACCATTCTTAATCGGTGTTGTTTCAAAAATGTCATGAAAAGTTGACACGTGTTGCACTCTCCTCTATTCTACCAGGATTATCTGTAGAGGTCTCCAAAAACGATCCTCACTCTGACTTATTGTAATTCCATTCAAATCAGTCACTAAGATGGAGTCAAAAACCGAGGGGACCGGGTCCATGCAACAAAAAGAATGCTTTGTTGGATTTTATTATATGACCCTCAAAATATTTGTGTTTGAAATAAATTGATGCATCACCAAAAAAATAAATTTGATGCCTGCGTATAAACATGGTAATCTTATGTACATCATTTATTATTCAATTATCTAAACGATGATCAGAATAGTGTTATTAGCCCATAGTCAATGACAAGCCCTTTGGGGGGTGGTTGCTTGGACTTACCCTTATGGCACCTTAGCGGCTACCTCCAAAGGTGGTTGCTTGACTTACCCTTATGGCACCTTAGCGGCTACCCATTTCCACCAAAAAAAAATTTCATAATCATAGCCCTGCAATATATGCCTACTCAAAGGCCCAATTATAAGTAAAAATCAGGGTGATTCACTCTAAGATCTTTCCACACAGGTAATTTCTGTTAGGCATGAAATCCTCTAACCGGACTCCGGTTATGCTCTTGAGGTCGCCACATGTCCCTTTTGACATCCCTTCACTATGGTTAAGATTCATCCGCCCCTAGGGTTCACCCGCCTATCCTTGGTTTTTAGAAAAATATATTAATTTTTTTTTAACCCTGATTAAATTCACCAATTCCTAGAGTAAAAAAAAATTAATCTTTTTTTTCTAAAAATCAAGGATAGTTGGGTGAACCCTAGGGGTGGGTAATCCCAATTACAATTGAGTGGTGTCAAAAGGGACACGTGGCGACTTCAGGGGCATAACCGGACTCCATGAGTGAGTCCGGTTATAACCGTAAAGGATGCCATTCCTTTCTGTTAATACTGATGTATGATTATCATGATCAGGGTAACCTCATTCACGTAGAGCAAATAGCAATTAACTGATAAGTGGGCTTTAATAGTGGATGGTAGTCCATCACCATCTTTCTTATGTTCCTAGATCTGAAATTGACTATTCTTTTTAAATGGTATAAGATTCTTTTGGGTGACAGATAATCATGTTAATAACAGTTTTAATGCATCCGGTCATTTTGAAAATTTTGAAAGAGTTTGTATGTTACTCTAAAAAGTATAGAATAGAATTACTCAGAGAATCTCATTCTAGTGTCAAATATGTGATCTTGTGAAAGTTCGAGCAAACCTAAAAAGTGTTTGAAAGATCTCAAAATTGAATTGATGTATAAAATTGATTTCATTTCAATGCATTATTTGTACAATCTATTTTAAAACAACACATTATTTTGTAAAAGGTAGTTTAGTTAGAAGTTATTACCTTGTGAGAAATATGTGCCCCGGTTCCATGTCTTTGGAAGATTGCTGAGAGTGTTTGCTCTTATTTAGAAAGTTGAGTGCATGACTGAAGCTTTTGGCTTTGACTTAAACTCTGAAGAGGGAAATTGATTTAGAAGTTGCCTTAGAGAGGAATGCTATCCCTGGACGCAAATTAAAATTTTTTTTTCCCCAAAATCTCATTGTGAGTGTAACACCTGTCATTTTAACCCTTCAAGGATAAAAGTACGAAAGTTTGTGTTAGGATCTAGAATTTCTGTTGCCTTCGATTATGAAACTTTGTGAGGATTAGGGATGATGGCCCATGTTAACTATATTTAAAGAAAGATACATAGGTCTCCCTCCCTATAATTTTTGTCCAAAATTCTCTTAGGTGGCATTTGGATTGGTTTTTTTGGCCAAAAATCAATTCTGATAAAATTGATTGTGTGGAAATTCATAATCAAATAATCATTTTTTCAAATAATAGTGTTCGGAGAATACGAACTTGAGAGACTCACCTAAGTATTCTCCTAACACTATTATTTGAAAAAAAAAATGATTATTTGACCATTAATTTCTACACAATCAATTTTACTAGAATTGATTTTTGGCCAAAATAATCCAATCCAAACACCCCACTATAGAATAGTGAATTAAGGCATTCCATCAAGATATATGGAGTAAAGTAGTAAGGGAGATATCAAGCTTAAAGACCATATTAGGCATCCTAGACCTTAAAGATATCTTATTATTGGTACCTGGAAAATATCTTTTGAGATTGTTTCATTTGATTCTAATGATCTAAATTAAATTTGAAATAAGTATGAGGTTGTATGATTTCATAGTCCATAGAGTCTACAATGCGATATCAAAGCATTCTTCAAGTGTTTCCATGTTTTACAAACAACCAAAATTGATATTAAGCAAAGGGGTGTGTAAATAGTTAGTGCTGATCTTTGACTTATTTTTATCATTTTCGGAATAAATTTTGAGAAGATGTTTATGAGTGAGATCATCTCATTTAGTCTCTCAATCCTATTTAATTTTCACTCAATTTTGGAGCTATCCATTTGAAAATTTTATTGAACAAATGATGTGGATATTTTATGCTATTGTGATTTTGTAGGCATGTTTATAAATGATTTTAGAGATGGTTAAGAATTATATTTCAGATTCTTTGGTCTCATTTTATCTCTTGTCAGACCCTTTATTAGGAGTTCCAATTTTATAGAAAATGAAACTTGTAGAAGGGTTAAAAATTAGGCCTAAACCCCCTTCAAAAATAGATTTGTCTCATTTTCTAGGCTTCAGGCACACATTAGATTTTTGTCCAGTGAGTTCTGTGTTAGCATCACCTTAGTATCACAACACCGGGATTTTCTTCTAAGGGGTTAACGATGATTGATTGATAAGGTTAGGGGGTTCGAGGGTGTAATCTCAAGAAAATTTTTGAGGACCAAGTTCATGACTGATCATCTCATTTCGTACGTTTCATACACATCCTACAAGTATCGTTTCTCCTTGTTTAGGGAGTAGTTTCCCTCTTGCCTCATGATTATGCCAATTTAAATAATTAAATGACATAGTATAAAGATATTTTGTTCAAAACCTTGCCCCGGGGCTATGCCTGTTAAAAAATTAAATAATATAGTATAAAAATTTTCTCTTTTTCAAAAACTTAGAGGAGCAGCTATTGCACCCCAAAATCTCACCTAGGAGAATGTGGAACTTTGGCACGTGACTTACTTGACTTAATCCATTTAGAGAACAAAAAAAGCATGTTAAAATCTGAATTTCATAAATTAAATAACATTTGATACCTCAAACAAACTTCAATTAAAATTCATAATCAACTAAACATAAATAAATTGAATCATCAATCGTGATCCTTAACCGTCAAACCAAACTAAACATAAATCCTTCATAAAATCAATTACAATCTCCTTGGAATTCAAATAAATACTAATTAATCAAATTCAACAGTGAAGTCATCGATCAAGATCCCGTTTTTCTTCGGGATAATCACCTGTTGTTTCTTCAATGTGTTCTTCATCTTTCCATGATCCGGGTGCACAAATGTCAAATTCAAAACCTGCCAACAATGAAATTATCTGTTAAGTAACAAAGTCACTCCGCGTATATAATAACATATAGTAACAATATCATAAACATTGACATGTATATAAGTAAAAATTTAACTTAGTTCACATACATAAATCAGAGTGCGGAAAATATGTGTGTTCATTATGTCATTTTATTTCTTACTTTGTTACTTTATAAAATATAACAACATGCAATGTGTATAACTTGAAATATCACTTTAACTATTATGAAAAGGGGTTACTATACTTTACTTACCGAGTTACCACTCTTCGTACATTATCCAGCACAAATGGCTTACTTAGCACATTATCCGGTGTGACGACATACTTTTTGCCCTTAGGCCATTTTGTATTAGAATTATTGGCTGTAATAGCCATTTAGTTTAATCATCAAGAAGAGATCTGAAACCATTGACTAGATAGTGTAGCAACAACCATAAAAGTGTCGGTTACAGATAGTCATAAAGGCATCGGTTACGGGTAATTCTCTCTATATAAGAGAGAATAGAGTATGAAAAAAGACTCTCTCTAATGGTTCTAATACCCGGATCTGGCTCAAGGAGGTCGATCATGAGTTATTGGCTTACATCCACAGTCGGATCTGGCTCAAGTAGGTCTCTCTAATGGTTCTTACAATTGGTATCAGAGCGCAAAAGGTAGTTTATTGGCACAAGATCCTTCCAAAAGGATTTGCCAAAGGAATTTTGGGAATTCCAACAAATTCTAGCGAGATTGAAGGGCACATTTCGTGAACTTTGAATTTCAAGTTTATCACGCCAGTATTTCATGAGTCAAGTGGTGCGGTGAACTGGAGACCCCAAACTGGTTGTCGTCGGGTTGGTGGAGTTTTGGTGCCACGCCACCACTGGATTGCAAGACAGAAGAAGGAACGGCCTTATCGGATCCTGATATTGTAACCATTCTTTGGAAACAATTTTCAAACATCTGAATTTGAATTTCATGAGGTTCAAATCCTGCCAAGTCAAGGAAGGTGGGAGCATGTATTGTGAACAAGTATTTCTCCTCTACGAGCCCTGAAAATTGATACAATATGAGCAACGATTTAAGACCTATGGGATTTCGATCTGTAGATATGTTTTGGGCTGAAGAAGATGAGGAAAACATGGGATGGTGAGCTTGAACCTCTTTTATACGGGAAGCAGGAGTTGGGCCCCAATAGTTTGCTCCAATCCAATGGAGAATCACTCAAAGACGATTGATTGTCGAACCTTTTTTGATTGATGGCTCAAGAAATGTATTAAGTTTATCAACATTTTGGTAGTCAAAACATTAGATCAATAGGAGGCAAACAGTTTGGACTTGGGAGAAGTACTTGTCGCCCACGTAGCTAACGGTATCTACTTGACGTAGCTGCTGTGTCGAGTACCATTTAGAAGGGTTTAGGTGGGCAGCCGATTCTGACTCGGGAGAAGTACTTGTCGCCCACGTAGTTACCGCTACCTTGACAAGTTTCTTGGTCTCAAGCAATGGAAAAGAGCTTAGGAAATGTTGTTGCAGACGTTTCAGATGTTGAGGAATTAGAGCAACATTGTTTGGGTGTGGGACATAACATATTTTTCTGTATCATCTATGGAGTTGCTTGGGTGATGTGGGAATAAGTAATTATTTTTTGGCTTTGTTCTCAAATCTCAAGCCATTAAACTTTGTTTGTTTTGGGCTTTATCCTTAAGCATGTTTTATCTTGAAACCTGAGCCCAACCCAACATGGGTTGTGCCCAAGCCAAGCTATGAGTTGTGCCCTTCCGACCTAAACTACTTTCCTACCCAAATAGCTTTCTGGATCTAGTCGTGCTCTTGGAGATGCAGGGAACACAATAAGAAATAATAAGTTGCATTTCAGAAAATCATGTGGTGCACAAATACATATTGGTAACACTTGCCGATGAACAGTCAGAGATTTCTAGAACTCGAACTCTTTAAGTTAAGTTATTGTGACCAAAAAAGGAACTCTTTAAGTTATTTGTTTATTACTTGTGATTTTACATGCTATGTTAGTTAGTCATATATGACTTTTATGACTAGATAGAGTACACTAGTGTTAAATTGTTGAACACAAATACAAAACTTAGGAAGTACAAAAAAAAAATAGTATATAACATTGGTTTCAAAAGCTATAACCTTAGCTTGATCCATATTAATTGATATTTAACAGATAAGATTAGCAAGTGGTTGATTAACAGATAAGATTAGTATGTGGCTAATATAATTAACAGATAAGATCGTAGCATGACCCAAAATCCCCCCTAGAAGTTTTGGGACTTTGGTTTGTGACTTATACTTCAAACCATCTGGCAAGAACATTTAAAGCAATGCTAAAAAACAGAAGCTAAATTTTTTCTTAACAAATAACACTGCATCGTATTCCAAGTATAAAAACAAAACCGAATAAAATAAAAGTTTAACAAGTAAATCAGTCTAACACAATCAAAGTCATAGGTGGACATCCCCACCTCAAAGTAACTCCAAGTGTCGCTAGTTTGAGCTTGACTTGAACATGCTCAAGCTTGATTCACATAATTATTTTGTTTAATTTTATATGATTTTAATACACGAGTTTATTATTAAATTATAATATAAGAAACAAAAAAAATGAATACATTCATATACAAAATTAAGATTTGGGAGTAGTCCTTCAATCACCAAGAGTAAAGAGTTAGGATCAGGGTTTGTACTTTTAACTTCTTAACTTTGTTATTATTATCTCTTAAACTTATCTATTAAAATTTAAAAAAATATTATAATGCATTATAAAGAAAGGTGCAATGTTATTATATACATATAAATAATATTATAAAAAATATTGTGTATATATATATATATCTACTACTTATACTATACAGAAATAAGACTTTCTCTCATTGCTCTCCAAACTCACATCCCTTCAATCCTATAAGTTCTATTTTAGAGATAACACATGACTTCTCTTTAATACTCACCGTTCAGGTTTGAGACCCACTATCTCATCCTAGAGCCCTCTCTATCTCCACTATTGTAGAATGCTCCCTTATCTCTAACTCTTGCATGTAGGTTGGGGACCACTATCTTATACTAGATCTCTCTCTATCCAATGTTTTAAAACCCAGACCAGACACTAACCCGGTCAAGGGGGTGGGTTGGTCCAAACCGGTCAGACCATCGGGTCAATCCGGGTTGACCCAATGACACTAAGTAATGTTATAAAAATAATTAATATAATATTTTTTTTCTATTAATAGATTACCGAATTTTATTCGAGAAAAATAATTTTTTTGGTAATTCAAGAGATTAAAATAATACATAACTTAAATAAGATAGAAGCTAACAAAGCTAATAAACCACATTATCTAAGAAATCCTAAATGGGTATGCAAGTTATCCTACATGTTAGAAACCAATCCGTTTACAAGAGAGAACTCTTATCTTGTTAAAAGTTATCCTCCACTCGTTTTACCTTTGTTATGTTGTAAATGTAATCATTCTTCAATAAGGGTTTGAGTTCTCTCTATCTCCAATCTCTTTTCTTTCCTACGTAGTCTTTTCTTATTCCCTAGGGTTTTGTTTTAAAACTCTTACTTTTATTTAATATATTGTGTTTTAGGATATATGAGTCAAAAATAACATTTTTCCATGACCCGGACGGTTTAACAAAAACCGCCCGGGTCAACTGAGTCACGTCAGTTCGGACGATTTTCATTGGGTCAACTCGGTTTTGATATTCAACCCATCATTAGATCAACCCAACCCAATAATGTAGAACCCCGAACTTTAATTTCATAGTGCTATGAATAGTGTGTGAATAGTATCTGTGAACAGGGTATGTAAAGGTTAAGGTCTTCCATTTGACCTTGGTGTTGGTTTAATTGGGAATGAGGCATCTCATTTAAAATGAGTGTTATGGTATTGATTTGGTGTGTGGAACATATGATATGATGTATGTGTGTTTGGAAACCAAATCGAGAGTATAAAATACTGTTTAGTGTCAAGGAAGGGAGAGGTCTTAACATACCATCAACTTTGGGGATCTCTAGTTTCGTCGTCGCTTATTGGAATCAAGTGATTATTGAACCATTGGAAATGTATTGAAACCCTCTTCGAGGTTCATGTTTATCACATTTCCCGATTGTGAGTCAAAGCTAGGTGAAATGTGGGTTTTCCGAAAGCGGGTCTACTGTCAATTCAGCAATTACTTTGGACTAGTAACCTTTAGGGCCATTTTGGAATATGAATACAGAAGAATTAGGATTTGTACAAAACATGAAAGTTGTTTCCTTTTGAAAGACAAGTCCAACGCAAGTTGAATTGTCAAAATCCAATGAGTGAGTCAAAAGTTATGATCGAAATACCACAGCATGAAAAATGGGTGAAGGGATGACCAAAGGATAGATCCATTTCATGACTGATCTATCCTTGCTAATGAAGGATAGATCTGTGCCCACGACCGATTGATTGGTCAAGCCAAAAATTGTATGGGTTTTTTTTGGCAAAGAGGGGGTTTTCAAAGGATCTATCGGTGCTCATGACAGATAGATCTGTGGTGCTTGATTTTGCATTGTAACCGACTCCTTTGAGATATTTTGGGTTGAAGGGGGATCCGGATAAAAATTATGCGGAAACTGGATCTCCTAAATCTTAACACCATAAAAAGCATCAAAAACTATCTAAGAGTTTTAGTCATATCACTTCGGTGAATGATGTTCACCGGTGAAGCTTAATCCACTCAAACCGTTAGAACTCTTTGTAGAGATTTCTCCGAAAAAATACTAGAAGCTCAATCCTTATTCTTCGTGATCCTCACGAAGCTTTAGAATCTCATTTGAAATTATAGAAGCAAGAAGAAGAAGATGGAGTGATGGTATAGACCTTCTATCACCAAAAGTACTAAGGTTCAAAACCCTAGAATAAACAAAACCTAACTTGCTCCACCAATGAAGCTCACGAAAATCCCTAGGGGTATCCCCTAGGACTCACGGTTTGGAGAGAGAGAGGAGAGAAGAGAAAAAATTCTGAAAGAATTGAAGTTCTTAATGGTCTAGGGTGTTGGGGTATTTATAGACTATGATTATATCCTAATCCTACTCCAACTTGATCTTTTCTAGTAAGATTTATTAATTAATAATAACTCTTACTATTAATTAATTAAACTTCTACTTAATCTATAACTACTTTAGTTATAGTAATCCTACTAATTAAATAATCCTTATTGCAAGAGGATTCCTTAATTAAAAGAGATAAATCAACATCCAACAAAAAGAAGGAAACCTAGTCAAACTAGGAAACCCTACACAAGGGTGGGCGTGAGCTTTAAGGGGCATGGACTTTGGGGAGTTAAACACTCCATGTTATAATCCAATTACAACTTATCCTCATCTTTATTGCAATCCAACAATTGGATTTTAATTCCATAATTATAGGAATTATATTTCAACAATTATTCAATTAAACAAATCTTAATCCAATTAGGATTACCAAAATGGGCGCCCCACCCTAGGGTTTAAACCCATGGGCTTTGGCCCATATTAAAGGTTCATATTAAATGAGTTTATAGATATGGGTCAAACCCATTTCCCCTTTAATTATGTTAATTAAATAATTATTAAAATAATCCATATATTTAAATTAACAATTAATTTAAACCATAGATTAACTTTTAATCTATTTGATTAACTTTTAATCACTTAAATAATTGATTAAATTTTAATCAATTATTGAGCTTGTATTTCTTATGTGAGCACCTCCACAAATTGCTCTATGACATTCTTTCCCTGGCTTACCCAATGTTATCTCATTGACCCTAAACAGGAAATACATCAGAATTACAAGGTGCGTGTGGAGAGAGGGCTCTGCACGTGCCCGGGGGAACTAGTCGGGTGCTCTAAGAGGCCCCGAATACCCTCGTCACCAAAAAAAAAACATTAGATATCCATGTTGCAATTGAATCCCAATGTATGAACATTAACCATTACGGATCCTGCCACATGAACTGTTAAATTCGATTTATCTTTCTAAATACATTATCTCTAACGGGCCTTCGAGATTGACATACTATCTAACTCATAGTCCATTGCAAATCATCCAGGTTTCCAAGACTTATGATTAAGACATGAGAAACAATTTCTCATGAAAATCCTTTTATAAGTATAATACCTTTTAATAAAAGTATATTTCAAAACTTATTTTGTTTTAAAAATCACCTGCGCAGGATTTGAACTTAATCAACTGTCTTACCTGGAACTTAGATAATCTCTCAAATTAATGAGCATAAATTTCTTGTTTGAAATTCATCATAACTCGAAAAGCTTTCTAACTATCCAACTGTCACTGTATTATATTTCCTAAGTTAGAAAATACATTGGTGGAATCAAAACAGTCAGATCATTGCTCAGTCATAGATAAACTCATCAGATCTAAGGATCATCGAAATTGTTCAATGTGAATGAGAGACCAACTATCTGATAGTATGTTTATGCAAGAAGTCTCTCATTGAATGCAATAAGTCAGTGTACATTTAAGCACCCATATGCTGATGTGTAGTCTCCACTACAATAATTTGAGATAGAACTACATCTCAACTATTAAGAACATCTTAACATTCTAGCAGCCATATAAGTGAAGTGTCCAGCCTCACCCACAGCTGTGACTATATAAGGTATAAGGAACCGGAAAGTTATATCTGCCTGTGATAATCTAATCACATAACTTTCCTACAATATATCCTATGGACCTTTATCGATATCTCATATAGTATAGATAATCTCATGATCATGGTCAATTACTCATAATGAATACACAATAGATTAAGAAGATGTCCTTATTAATCAAATTAATAAAAGTCTAACAATCTAAATGACTTTTCTAGGCATCATGTCTAACATGGGGGTGTAAGGGTCTTTGACCAACCCCCCTTGGCCTATATAAGCCCACAAATTCGTGGCTTAGGGTTACCACAACCCTAGAGAGAGTTTTTGGGAGAAAGTTGATAGAAAAGAGGGAGAAGAGTTTGGGTTCTTCTAGACTTTGTGCTAGTGATCAAGTGGAGTTGAGTTTTCGCTTCAAGCTTTCTTCCTAAACTTGGATCTTGCTACCAAGGAGTATTCTTAAGATATAAACCGTAGGGATTCGGTTTTTGAAAGGTAGATACACTCTAACCTTATGTTATTCTTTTTAAGAAAACTATGTTACAAAGTATGTTCTTGGATGAATTGGATGATGATTTTGCTATGAGATGTAAGTCATTACTAGTATTGACTTTCTATGAATATGATGCTATGTTTACAAGCTTTCAAAGTTCACTATAATATTCACAAGTATTATATGCACTTTATATTCGCAAGTCTAGCATGATGTTCACAAGTCTCGTATGATTCGATGATTTCTCACAAGAAAATGTGTTTTTTAAAAGTTCATAAGCAAGTTTTTTGTAAAAAGAATTATCACAAGCTCACAAAAATTGATAAGGCCAAACTATGAGTTGGTAAGAGCATTCCTAGCAGCCTCACCAAAATAACTTTTTGGTTATTTTGGTGAGCCAAAAGACTAAAAAGGTGTTAAAATGACTCCCAGCAGCCTCAACAGAATGAAGAAATCCATTTGGTGAGTCTACAGTACTCACCAAGTTTGGTGAGTACTGTAGACTCACCAAAGTTAAATCTTCTCACCCTTGGGCCCACACAAATAATAAAATAAGGTTTCTCTCTCTCCCTTTCTTTTTTGTGGTCCCACACAAATAATAAAATAATATTTTTCTCTCTCTTCCTTTTTCATTTTCCCACACAAATGATAAAATATTGTTTCTCTCTCCTCTTTTTTTTGGTTAAAATGGTGAGGCTGTTGGGAGTGTTTTAAAAAAGTGGCTCACCAAAACCACTTTTTGTGGGTTTTGGCTATTTTGGTGAGTGAAATTTGGTGAGGCTGCTAGGAATGCTCTAAGTGACAAGGCCAAACTTTGGGTTGGTGTTCTAAGATCGTTTCAAAGCTCACAAGGAATCCCACTATACATGGACTCACAAGTAGTCATGTCTCACAAGCTCACAAGTTCACAAGAAATCATGCATACTTAGATCTCGCATGCTCAAAAGGAATCCCAACCCTCGTAAGAATTCACAAGAACTCACAAGAATATGATTATCACATGACCTCACAAGATTTACTTGGTTTTGATTTCACACAAATACTGTTAAGAAAAGGGTTTTGAGAAACTACTTTCACGTATGCTATACTCTAAGATTTTGCATGTTTATGATATTCACTGTTAGCTAGTAGTTTGTATGTGACTGGGTATTTCATGCTCAGCCGAATTATTGACTTCGGCAGGTGCACGTGTTCCTTTCGACGTCTGTGGTTTGGAGCCTTGGATAGAGGAAAAGTACTACGAACTGGAGCCTACCATGGATCATTATCAGGATGAGGGAGCCAGAAAGAGAGATTTTGTGTAGGTTGAGAGTGGGAATTGTCCACTCCATCTTTTTGGATATGTTTGTTGATTTAAACTTGAACCTAATGATAGGAGTGTTTGATTAGAAATTGTTTCCGTTTTGTTTCCGCTATGTGTATATGTATGCCTTATGTGTCATATGGGACGGTATGATACGGCAGTCACAGGATAAAGTATCCCTAACTCCTAAGGGGTATTTTGGGTCGCAACAAATTAAGTTACGGGTCCCGGGTTAACCGGTTCGACCCACCGGTCTGGTCTGGGTTTTAAAACACTCTCTCTATCTCTACTATTGTAGAGTTCTCTTTTACCACCAACTCTTGAGTGTATTAATTTATGTTTAATAGTAAGAGACTTATGATTTTCTATTAAATATTATTATAAAATCAGTTAATTAATACTAATAATAATGCCTATTAAATAAAAATAAAATTATATTATTAAAAATAAAAATCACTTAATTATTACTAATAATAATGTTTATTAAATAAAAATAAATTATATTATTAAAATAAAATTTATATTAACATATATTACTTAATTTTTTAATAAATAAATAATATTTTTTAATTTAAGATATTTTTAAATTATTATCCATGCATCCCATGGGCCTCTACTAGTATATATATATATATATATATATATATATAATATTTCTACCCAAGTTGAGTAAAAGCCGAGCCGAATCAAACAAGGTAAGGTATGGCTTGGGCTTGGGCTTGGGCTTGGGCTTGGGCTGGTTAAACATTTCAGATAAAACTAACATTTCAAAGCATGTCGCCATCAGGGGTAGAGAGGCAGGTGTTATTTCGGTTCACCCTCCTTCCAATAAAACGAGATTTCTCTCTCTGGTTTTGTTCTAATCAGCTAGAACAATCGAAACGTATACCTAGGTAAGAGATTTCTCTCTCCATCTTCTTTTCATTTTATCTTTACTTTCTGTTATCTTCGCATTTCTAGGATTTATAGTCTATTTTCAGTTATATAAATCATCCTGGAGATAGAATAAACTCCTGAATTAGGGTTTAAGAGGTCTCAACCTCGAGTGGCGAAATTTTTGTGATTTGTTTCACAAATTCTACTCTACACGATCATTGTAATGGGGAAAAAAGAAAATCCAAGTATGGGGTTTGTGAATATTGAAGAATGCGTTTTCTCTTTCTCTTTTAGATGATCCTAAATAATTTCAATTTCTAAGTTGTTTCTAAAATATGGTTTAAGTTTAATTGGATTACTATTAAAAGTAGGGTTTAAAAAAAAAAAAAAAAACTGAAGCGTCTACTTGTTATTGGGTTTTTATGGTTAATTGGATTTTACAAGGTGAGAGAGGCAAACCCCATGTCTTTTTTTTTTTTGTTCTCAGTTTCTTTTTTTCTCTCTCCCTTGGAGGATTTAGATTTAGCGTTAATCAGTGCTAAACTGTATTGAAGGAAACAAATTTTATATAATTGGACACCCAATTCTAGTAAATGAATGGTGGTTTATGCAGATTTATGACTATTTTTTTTAAAGTAATGTGTGGGTTGTTTCTTGTGGTTGCAACAAACTTTTTATTAGCAAAGAGGATGGTTTCTGTGTGGGTAGGGTTTGTACGTAGGTTCTAATTTTTATCAGCAAAGAGGATTGTTTCTGTTTGGGTATGGTTTCTATGCAGCTTCTAATTTTCTTCCCCTCGGAGTCTGGTAACCCATTGCAAAATAGTCCTATTTCCCAATAAAATATATTTTTTTCAATACTGTCTAGTGATGAACATTAGAACATAGTAACAAGAGGAATGCTACCCACAGTCTCAACATTTGAATATTTTCCAAATTTGTAGCCTGGTACTTCCACGAGTTGTAGCTTAATTGGTTGCTTTTACAACCAGTTAAAGAACACTTTCCCTTTTATTTTATTAATAGTCTGGGTACTTTATTAAATAAGAAAAACTTTCAATGAGTTAACATCACATCAACCAAAAGCCCTCTCTCTCTCCCATGTTCCCACCATCGTCTTTTCTATCCGTTTCCTGTACGCGTCGTCTTCTTCTCTTTTTGCACTCTCAACTTTTGTTTTTTTTCTTAAAAGACACACGATCAACATCTCAAATTAAACACGGTTAAGGTGTGCATACTCTTGGTGAGATGTGTTGGGTTATGAGTCTTATGACTTTTGTGGTCCGTGTGTGTGTTGTTGATCAACGTGTGTTGTGTATTACCTCTTAACGAAAAAAATTTGTCCGCGCTCTTCTCTTTTCCTCTTTGATATAATGCAATAACAAATTTACCGTAGAATAGATTTGCTTTGAGATCATTTTTTTATATTGAAACCTCAATTTTGATATATTAAAAAAGAATTAAATGTTAATAAAATTTACCTTTATATGCCAATATACTATTTACCTTTTTTGTTTATTTTGTTATTTGATGAATGCTATTAAGTATCTTTTGTTTATTTTGTTCTATCTTTTATTTATTTTGTTGTTTGATAAATTATATTAATTATATGACTAATATTTTTTATGTCAATTTTTATTGAAACAGGCTCAAGTAGAAGTTTAAAATTGTGGGCAAAATAATTTTTCGCAATAGGATTTGACGATAATTTTTGTTAAAATCATGCACATTATCATAAGTTTTATGTATTGTACTGTACTTTTTGGTACATATAAGATTGATTTTTTACTTTTATGACTTCAACTTAGGCTAATAGAATATTGATCTTTGCTTGTGAACTAATTATAAGTTGTATTTTAATTTGGGGAATTGAACATTTCCGCGTGCGCCTCTACAGGCTACCACATTCGCACCCACTAATTGTAGTTAACCCTTAGGGTTCATCCATCTAACCTTGGTTCTTAGGAAGAAAATTTTAAAAAAATATTAACCCTTGGTTGATTAAGCTTAACCTCAGTTAAAGTGGGACGGAAATGAGACACGTTCACATGTCCCTTTTAACACCCACTAACTAGGGTTTAGATTCACTCACCCCTAGGTTTCATCCGTCTAATCTTGGTTTTTAGAATAAAGATAAAAAAAATAATATTAACCTTAGGTTGATTAAGCTTAATCACAGTTAAAGTGGGACGAATGGGACATGTGGCAGCCTGTAGAGGGGCGCATGTTCCGTTGGATGTAATGTTCGCGCGGAAAGAATTAGGACCCTTAATTTTATTGAAAAATTAACCTTAGGAACAGTTTTACAAATCTTGTTTTCGGGTTTGTGTCGGAAGATTTTCAAATATGGAGTTTTTTTGGGGTATTTCCCGCCTAAATCTCGGCAATGATTGAAATAATAATTAAAATTACAAAAAATAGTAATAATTATCACCAATTTATAAATTCATCAAACTAACAATATTGGGTATTTTTCGCTATATTTTTAAAATATCAGCTAAATATCGGGATATTTATTTGATAAAAAGAAAAAAATTGTATTTCTCATGAGTCTTTTAATACAATGCAATAAAAATGGAGTTTTAAACTTTAAATGGTTTTCTTTGTATTTTTCGTGAGAAATTAGGTATTTCTCGGGAGATTTTGAACAATGCTTATGAATGGTATCAGGGGCGGGGAGAGGCCATGGCCTCCCCCTTTAAAGTTAAGTAGATTTAAAAAAAAAATAGTATCAAAATTTTGTGTAGTGCCCCTCCCCACCCCTCCCCCCCCCCAAATTTCTATGCATGCTTAATAAAACTGAAGTTAATTTTCTTCTTCTAAAATCCAAGATTAACCTTAGGGGTGACTGGTGAGTGAATCTTAACCACAATTAGTTGATGTTAAAAGGGACACATGACAGCTAGTAGATCCTCCTTCTTTAACTGTGGTTAAGCTTAATCAACTTAAGGTTAGATGGATGAACCTTAGAGGTGAGTGAATCTTAACCAAAGTTAGTGGGTTTGAAAAAGGGACACGTGATGGTTGTAAAGGCCCGCGCATTCCACCGAAAAGAATAATTTTCCTTATATATAGAATATAAAAAAATTAAAAATATAATTAATTCTATTTAAATAATAGCTCTCCCGGATCCCTTGGCCTTTTTATTTTTCAAGGGCTATGCCCCTGATCCCCCAAGACATACTCCAAATCCATTAACTTTCTAAATACATTTACTTTGACACCCCTCCCCAAAGAAAAATTCCTGCCTCTGCCCCTGAATGGTATAGAATAGTGGACAAAATTTTTAAAAAATATTTATTTATTAAATTTCTGAAAATAATGCAGTATTACTTAAAATGATGCACATTAGCATGTCTAGTGCACGCCCGTGCACTTTAGCATGGTAGAAAAATGGAGGAGGGAACGTGGGAGATGAGGAAACGTTTGGTTGCTGTGATGTTAAACCATTGGGTTCTCTTTCTAATTAATTAAGTATAGGGACTATTAATAAAATAAAAAGGAGGAAGTGTTGCTTTAACCGATTGCAAAAGCAACTAGTTAAGGCTACGACACATGGGTGTACTGGGTTGCGCATTTGGAAAATATTCAAATGCTGAGACTGGGGGTAGCATTCCTCTAGTAACAAAGTTTTCTTTTTTCTTCAAAAAGTCTAGAATAATTCACCACTTTTTTTGTCAAACTATTAAATTACAAAGTATTCGCGGCTTTTTGCGAAGTAATAGCCTTGCCTCGTGATTTTCTTGGCAAGCATTTGGCTGCTGATGTTTTCCCTTAGGGTATGCTTTGCCGAGAAAATAGGTGAAAACATGGAAAATAAAATATAATTTTAGATTTCTAATACAACTCGTAGCTGTATTTTGTTTAATTTTCTTTTCTTTTCTCTCTTTTCATTTATTTTCTTGGCAACCAAACATAGGATTAGACTATACTCTATAAGGGCGCACTTGAAGGAGCTTGTTCAACAATGTGCACTTGGGAAAAAGTCGCGAATCTCATGAATTAAATGCCAATTATTCACAATTTTTTTAATAAGTTACAAATTAGCTTTTAATATATGAAATATATTGGTTTATAGTTTTACATAGTTAGTAATCAAATTTTTATTTTATTTTTAATCTGCTCTAAGACACCCCCCCAACCTTTTGTGAAATTTTCTATTTTTTAGTTTTTACCCTATCCAAATAATTCCTGAACTCCGACATGGTGAATATGCCAATATGGTGGTGGATATAAATAATTTTGTTGGGTCTTGTGAACTCTCTCCCTTTCTCTCCTTTTGTTTTATAATAAGTATAGATTAGAAGTGGATACTAGTACTTCAAGTTTTTTCAGGGGAACGTTTCAGTTCTCAAACATATTTTTGGAGTATTAATAAACTATCACTGTTAACATAAAAGATAGAGCTATTAAATACTTTATCATGTTATTGTCGATTAAAGAAAGTGTCCGCATTACCACCGAACATAGTTTATTTCTAGAAAGTTAGTACTATTGGTGTTGCTTATGTGGTAAAATGGTACAAATGATGGTTTAACCATAAAACAGTGTCACTGAACTAATTTTCTGCATTGGTGAAGCTATTAATTCTGTTTGTTTTCTTCAGATTCCCATTACAAATTACGGCTTTGAGAGTTGAACTGTGTTTTTTGGTGATCTGACATGTGAATTTCTTACGTCTTTCAGGGAAAAATGAAAGGCCAAAGCAGTTACGTACCACCGCCTTATATTCCCTTGGGACAGTCAGATTTGGAAGCAGAGATTCTTCCACGAAATGATGACCTTCCTACTCATCCCCAGATAAGCAATGGGCCGACACAGTGGTCTTCTGGAATCTGTGCTTGCTGTGATGATATGCAGAGCTGTATGCTACTTTCTGCCCTGTGACCCTAGATTTATCAGAAGGAAAAAAAAATGTGAAAGGTGCAGCTTAAGTGTTTAGAAAAAATCCAATAATCTTTTCTTCTGTTCTCTCCTTCTATACCCTTATCCTTGTGACATGCTGAGGTTTCAAAATTTTCAATCCGATTGGGTTTTTGATTTGGATTCTGGCCCAGCTTTCCGGCAAGCCTTTTGTCGCTGGGATGTGTCCCAGTGAGAGTTCTATGTCATCTATCAAATAGTATAGTCAGCTATTAACGGCCAACTGGTACATTTTCTATAGATACAAGTATTTAATTGGTGGGTTATCTCATGTGATATATCTAATAATTACTATTTAATTGGTGGTTCAATGTTCTACCTGATTACACACTCAATTTCAGAGTCATTAAAGCTACTAGAAATTGGTCCACAAATAGGTACATTTGTCCAATGTTCCAACTACCCGATTAGACACTCAATTTCAGATCGTCATTAGAGCTACCAGAAATAGGTCCACAAATATGTTCATTGATCGAAGACTAGGTCATTGTATGGGAATCATTTTGAGGCTATGAGGTTGCTGATCAATTGGAGATCTTAATAGCTTCTACATGGTTACTATTTTATAAGCAGGATCCTAATTACTATTTACTTTTATGTCAAAACGCTTAGTAGGGTTGGGAGCTGTACATAAGGAGATCTGACGATTTTTTTCTTGTGTGTGAAATTGCTAGAACTTAGTGTTTAAGGATAATTAGCCCTAGATTGCTGGAATAGTGTTTGAAGAGTAACCTGCCCCTAGAGTGCAGAAACTTAGTGTTCTTAGTGTACCAGCCCCTATTTTAACTATTCTGATCATTGAATCTTTCAGGGGTACCTTTCTACCCTATATGCAGGGGTGTAAATGTGGCTGGGCCGAGCCGGGCTTCTGGCCTATTGTCACCCCTACCTATAGGCTGAGAATATCGCCTGCTGCTACTGCAAGTACTATTCTCTTCATCAGTTTCCTAATCATAACTTGACTACAAACTTGAATCAGTAAGACTTGAAATAGAACTTTAAGAAAATGCAAGATTGAGCATTACTAATTAACACTAGGGCTTACTAATTGGGACTCTGAGGGCAATTAGGATTTAGGAGGCTAAAATAAGAGGATAAAAATAGATAACCATGAACCATAAATTCTGCATATTAAGTTATGGGGCCCATCCATGGGCTGGAAAAATTGCAAGACCAGTCCATGGATTGGATAACAAATAGGGCCCATCCACGGGCTGGAAAAATTGCAAGACCAGTCCATGGATTGGAAACAAATAGGGCCCATCCCCATGGACCTTGTTTGTGTGTGCCTGTGTGGGCTCTCTTAGGCCTGTGACTATAGATTCAGTGATCCTGTGAATGAATGGTATGGTCAGTGAGTTGTTGGGCCATATGTACAGTGTGGATGTAGGATGTAAAGGTTTGAATCCATAATGGGCAGAATAGGCTTCCCTGTGTCTAATCTTATTTTAAATAAAGTAATGATTAAATAGCTAGAAAGTGTCTGAGCATACTTAGTTGGTTACAGACTTTTGATATCCTAGTGTATGCTTGTCTGAACCTTAGTCTCTTAAGGTAACTGCAATCATTGTCCGTACTCGTCAGTAGTATGCTTTATCTCCATTTTCCGTTTTAAGGGAATAAATAACTCATGAGATAGTCAATCAAGTAATCAATCTACTATACTACAAGCCAAATATATATCAACTAATTACATTTATCATCTTTTTACAGGTTGTATAGGTCTTATTTGCCCTTGCTTCTTGTTTGGAAAGAATGCAGAGTTTTTGGGTTCTGGAACATTGGCCGGATCGTGCATGACCCATTTTATTTTGTGGGGCCTTGTTAATGCTCTTTGCTGCCTGTTGACTGAAGGCATTTGTTTGGGATTACCAGGATGCCTAGTTGCATGTTATGCTTGTGGCTACCGCAGAACACTACGGTCAAAGTATAATCTGCAGGTAGGCCATTGACTTCTACTTATCTTTTTATGGTTTGACTAAAGAGAAGAACTTAGACTTAATACTCCTTTTTTTTTTTAGTTGGGAAGGAAAAGATTGTGTTCTCATTACTATACTGTACACTTTCCCCCAAAAGTATGAACTGGAACTCTTCCAAAACAAGAGAAAATGAACACTGCATACTCCATGTGTAAAAAAAATAAATTTTTAAGTAGCTTTTTCAGGCATTTCCAGTAAGTTTTTCTTGCAAAATGGATGGAATATAGAAAAACTCTCTTGGTTCCACTGGGTCTGTTAACCATTAAAATAATTCAGTCCCCAGCCAGGTCTTTGCTACCCATGCAGGTCACTAGCCCTACCTCTCTGACCAACCCAGGTCATCCCATCTGGTTTAGCAGATCACAAGTCCATTTGATCCAGCTTGTTAGCTGGTATTTGTTCATTGCCTGAGTCGTTTATCATCCTTGACCTGTTGTTGGTCCAGGTTCCTGGTTTGGCTGTCCGGTCTCAGTTTGATACATTGGTATCCTCTTTTAGGGGGTATGGCTTAATATTCTGCCCACCATTTGAGTGTCCCCATTGATATGCAAAGACGGAACACATGTAAGCACAACATCAAGGGCACATAAGTACTCATCAGAAAGACAACAATTTCATATAAACTTATTATATTATAGTGAGGGCTAAGTGCATTTCACATAAACTTGTTATATTATAGTTAGGACTAAGTGCAAAGTGGCTTCTTCTTTGCAGCAAAAAAAAATGTGAGCTTCTTCACAGCTCTTTGTGTTATAAGTTATTCAATGTGGTTGAATTTCTGGTATTAAATAGTGGAAATTATGGTTTGAATAAATAAAGAATAAAGAAGAAGAGAAATATATTAGAGAGAATGAGGGGATTGTGAATAATGAATCAAGATCCCTTCCTTGTCTTTTTTAATTTGATATAAATTAGGGTGATAGAAATACCCCTTTGACAAAGACATAATAACATAAAGACCAAATAAACATAGTATGACCAAAAAACCCTTACAACGCTCCCCTCAAGAGGGTGTATAACTATCTATGATGCACATCCTGTCTAACATATCTTGCAAACGACTACTATTGACCGCTTTAGTAAGGACATCCGCTAGTTAGACAATTTGTCTTCATGTAAGGAGTGCAGACTTCACCTGTAACAAAATTTTCTCAAATAAAATGATGATCCACCTCTGTGTTTTGTCCTATCATGTTGGATTGGGTTATGGGCAAATGCTAATGGCAGCCATATTGTCACAATTTAGACTCATTGATCCCTTAACAGGAAATCCAGCTCTCCAACAATGATTTTCAACCACAAGAATTTACACACACCATGTGCCATGGATCTAAATTTTGCTTATGTACCCAAACAAGCAACAACTAGTTGTTTCTTATTTTTCCTTGTCACAAGGTTGCCTCCTACAAAAGTAAAATACCCCAAAATATAGATCTTGGATGATCTGTAGCACTTGCCCAATCTGCATCGACTTATGCTTTCACTCTCATATGCCCATTTCTCCAAAACAAGAGGCCCCTACTAGGTGAGGATTTGATATACCTCAATTCTATATTCTGCTTCTAGATGTGAAGACTTGAGGAATTCATAAACTGGCTTACTACGTCAACTTGTGTATGCTATATCTCACCTGGTAAGAGAGATAAATCAACCTTCCAAGTTCCAACTAACTGCTAAAAATTGATAAAATCTGCAAAGCCTCACCACATTTTCCATCCAACTTGTGATTTTACTTAATAGGCGTATCTGTCGGTCTAATCTTAGGCTTCCGTGTCTTGTGCTAAATATCTGTAACATATTTTCTTTGGTAAATGAAGATTCCCTCGCAGGATATATCCATGTGAATTCTTAAGAAATATATTAGAGAACCCAAATCTTTAATCTCAAACTCATTGGCTAAATGTCTCTTTAACTACTCAACTTCCAATATATTGCTTCCTATCACAGTGACATAATCTATAGATGATAAGAACTGTGGTTCTGCCTCTGGTATGCTTAATAAACCAAGTATGGTGGCTTTGAGCATATCACATCTTCTTCACTACTTCACTAAATATCTCAAATCAAGCCCTGGGAGACTATTTCAACCTATACAATGCTATTTTTCAATCTACACACATTTTCTCCACCCCCATCAAGGTGGAACCTTAGAGGGGGAGCCATATACATCTCTTCCTTTAAGTCTCCATAAGAAAAAAATGCATTCTTCACATCTAGCTCATACAAGGGTCATGATTGATTCGCTGCTAAGGATCAGATCACATGTATAGAGTTTATGTTTGCCACAGGGGCAAAGTTTTCCTAATAGTCAATCCCATATGTTTAATTGTTACCTTTGGCAACTGGTCTCACCTTATATCTCTCTACTGACCCATCTGCCTTGAGCCTTTCACTTTGCAGTGAACACCCACTTCCACCGTATAGGTTCCTTCCCTTTAGGAAGGTCAACTAGTTTCCATGTATCATTTTTTCTAAGACTGTCATCTCCACACATTGCTTCTCTTTATTTTGGCTATAGTAAAATTTCTGCAACTGAGGATGGAAGGGAAACCGAAGACAACAAGGAAACGTAACAGCTCTCTTGATCACCTCAAAGAAAGAGGTTGAAGGTTAGCAAATCAATGCGTCTTATGCATGGCAGCCGAAGAAGATGTGGATCATTTACTCCTACATTTTTTATTTTCCTTTCGTGTTTGGAGTTTAGAATTTCTTTTTGCCCCCCTTTGGGGTTTCCTTGTTCCTTTTAGGGCTTCTTATCATGCTGGCACTCGGTTTTGCCGGAAGCTCCACTAGATGAGGTTTGGGATCTCCTTCTAGAGGCCATCACATGGTCCATTTGGAAGGAGAGGAACGAGTGTATCTTTCATGATGTTAGGCTCTCCCATCCCAAGGTCCGTACTCCGGTTCACCATATCATGGTGCTCCTCCAGGGGGATGTGATTGAGTTAAGGGTGTCAATTTGTTGATCGTCGATGAGAATGTGAGTATTTGTGCGATATGGGCCTCCCCTTTAGTTAGGCTAGGAATTTTGTTGTCTTTTCTTTATACGTTGAGCATCTTAGTTCACTCGCTGTGAACTTCTGGCTCCTTTTGTTGTGAACTGTAATATTCTTTTGAGGGTTTTTGCATATCAGCTGCTAGATTTGACCCCACTTTGCATATCAAGTGTTTTGGGTTTCTATTTTGCATAGAAACTCCTGGTTTTAGTAATGTTTTACATAGTGTTTTTAAAACCTGACTCTACTCGAAACCTTGCCTAGTAGAGTCAACACGAAAACTCGGTCAAAACTCGTCCAAGTAATGACACCTAAAACTCGAACAACTGTAATATTTTTCTAATACTATATATATGGTATAAATTCAAAATTAATGATAAAACATGCCTAAAATGAGATATATAATCTAATAATGAATAATTGTACATAATATATAATTATATATTGATGAATTCAAATTATAAGACTACTTCAAATATTAATAAATTATTGAATTACATATAAATACAATTCATCAATGACCATTCATAAATAAGACAATAACCATCCATTATTGTTAGTTCAAGAGAATCATGAACTAGGAAATATGAATTATGACTTTATTGTAATTTATCATTTCAAGAGAATCATACCTAATTACTTATTCTTTTATTCTAATTGCAAGTCTCTCTAATAGTAGGTCTCTATAGAGTACAGACAAATAAAAAAAAATACAGTTCTCTATAGTCTGTACACTCTACACGCAAAAAACTTGGCAAATGATGAGAGCTTTTGAAATGGAAGAACCACCCCAACTTAGGCCTCATCAATCGATTCCTCAGTCTGCAAAGAAAGAGGAAGATAGAGAGAATTAGAGAATAAACAAAGGAGAGAGGGTAGATTGAGAAAATAAACAATAGGTTTGAAAATAGAAAAGAGAGAATCATACATGTGTTTGATTTACAAAGAAATAATGAGAGAATATACGTAAAGTATATGAAATATTATATACGCGGGGAAAAAAACTAGCAAGGCATTAATGCTTCACAACATTCAGATGCAAGGAACTGCGAAATTCTCAGCCTCAGGTTGAATTTCAGAAATAGAGAGAAGAGAAAGAGAGAGACCTACTATTAAATGTCATTGAACGTCGGTCGCTGTCATCGATCGCCGAGGAGTGAGAGTTGAGAGGGTGGGGGTTTGGGAGGAGTTGTGTGCCCTAAACCCCACCCCTCTTTTGTTACGCGCTTGATGTCGGACTGGGTGTTTAAAAAAAAACCAAAAGAAAGGGTTAAATCAGTTGAGCCAACTCGCCCGAGAAAGTCGTATTTTGCTGTCTGTTCTGAGTTTTTACGTCAAGTCGGCTAGAAACCTAGCCGAGTCGCGTCGAGTTTTAATATCATGGTTTTGTATATACCCTCATTGTCACTTTCGTTAAGATTTAAGTTGATGTTGTCAATAAAATGACATAATTATCCCCCTCCCCCCATACTTTGATTAATTTCTCTATTTAAAATGTCATTATAGTTAGATGACATATAAAATAAAAAAATTAGTATATAATTAAAATCATTATTACATATATATTTATTTTTATTTTGATAAAGGTAAGATACTTGAAAGATTAAAATAACCAAAGTATGGAGGCAAGTCTGTCATTTTACCAACAGTGTTGGTTTAAATCTTAACAGAAGTATCCAATGAGGGTTATGCAAAAGTTTGAATAAACCATGCTACAAAATAGAAACGAAAACAGCTTATATGCAAAGTGGGTCAAACCAATCAGCTGGTATCAAAAACCCCTAGGCAGGGCCGGAGCTAGTAATTTTTCATTGGGGGAGCCGAAATACATGGTATAAAAAAATTAATAGATTTGTGGGTATGGATCTTGGGGGTTCGGGGGCGTAGCCCCAGAGAAATTTTTTTTTGGGTAATTTCTTTTTTTTTTTAATTATTTTTTTCTTAGTTATGCCCTTGAGTTCACCACGCATCTCTATTGATACTCCTTAATTGTGGTTAAGATTCACCCACCTATCCTTGGTTTTTAAAAAAGATATTAAATTTTTATTCATTAACTCTTAAGGTTAAATTTTTTTTAATAATGTTTTCAGAAACCAAGGATTAGTAGGTGAACCCTTAGAGTAGGTGAATTTTAACCATAGTTAAGGGTGACAGTAGGGACGTGTGGCGACCTCAAGGGTATAACCGGACTCCATTGGGGGCCACTACATATGTGACAAAAAATGGGGTTGGGGGGGGGAACTAAAATATTTGGGGGGGCCAACTATACTATTAAATTTTTAAAAATTGTGGGACCCACTGTTTTAATACCAACCGAAGGAAGAATTACAAAAAATTTCGGGGGGCCATGGCCCCTCCCCGCTCCCCCAGCTCTGCCCCTTCCTCTAGGAGACAACCGTTTGTCAAGACAAAATTAGCAATAGGATATTAGGTACAATAACATCTTCCTTTTCGAAGAGTGATTAGAAGATTGGACTCATCTCCTGAAGGATTATCACTATAATGCAAAGATAACGGAGATGAAACAAAAGTACGAACAAAATTATCTTGATCTAAGGAATTGATTTGGCCTTGGTCTTTCATAGTTGTGGTTTTCCCATCCACTTTACGACGAATTTCATAAATTTTAAGCTCCCATGTCTTCTAGTTCCAGTACAACTGTCCTGAGTAGTAACAAAGTTATCAAAAGGAAAAGGTATATAGGGAATCATTGACCTCTCTTCAATCTCGCTCTTCCTTTAAAGAGAAGGAGGATTACCCGAGGAGAAGAATAGGACAGACTAAAAAACGTGACATCTATGGACACACTTTCTTTTGGTGGGGGGATGATAACATATATATCTCTTTTGAGAAGATGGATACCCAAGAAAGATACACTTAAGAGCTTAAGAGCTTTGACGTGAACATAACACGCACATCCAAAGACTTTTGGAGGTATAGAGGGAATAGAGGACGATTTAGTTTTAGAACTTGATATGGAGCTTTAGTATTTAACACACGAGAAGGAAAACGATTTATAAGGAAATCTGTAGTGAAAACGACTTCAGACCAAAAAAAATTGAACATTATAATGCAAGAGAAGGGCCTTTGTTATACCTAGAAGATGTCTATTTTTTCGCTGAGCTACTCCATTTTGTTAAGGGGTATAAGTAGTGTTACAAATCTCGTTCTTGGGTTTTTATCGGTTAGAGTTTTTCTCGGGAGATTTTCAAATCTGAATTTTTTTTAGGCATTTCTCGCCTAAATCTCGTGAATGGTTGAAAAAATATATTGAAATTATAGAAAATAGTAATAAATATCACCAAGTTATAAATTCATAAAATCAACAACATTGTGTATTTTTCATGATATTTTTTTAAATTTTCGATTAAATCTCGTGATATATACGGGATAAAAAGAAAAAATTATATTTCTTGCGAGATTTTTAAAATATTGCAATAAAAACGGAGGTTTAAACTTTCAAATGTTTTTCTTGGTTTTTCTCGGGAGAAATTGGGTATTTCTCAGGAGATTTGTAACAGTGGGTATAACAGTCCTTTCATCATTTAAATACTCTTTCAAGCCCCTATACATATACTCTCCTCCTTGATCAGACTAAAGGACCTTGTTTTTGTCCTCAAATTGGGTCTGAACCATTACATGAAAGGTTTTGGAATTGGAGTAGACTTCATCATTGGATTTCATTAGATAAATCCAAGTACATTTAAAAAATTCTTCAACCAAGCGTGCAAAATAACATAGCCAAACACAAAGATAAAAGGGGAAGGTTCCCAAACATCAGTATGAACAATATCAAATAAAGCAGAACTTTTATTATTACTTGGAAGAAAATAAGTTCTATTATGTTTTGCAATTTTTATACACTTTACACTGAAATTCTGATGTAGACAAAGAAGAAAACAAGTTTAAAGGTAAGTTGCATAAATACTGAAAACACGCTTAAGGCGAGCATGCCAACATAGAACTCACTCTATATTTACTCTACTACTATTACTAGAATGAAGTGCATTTGGAATAGTTGGAGCCATGTCCAGAAGGCAAAGATCATTAGTTTCATGACCAGTGCTAATTGTCATCCTCATCTCCAAGTCCTGAAAGACACAATAAGAGAGAAAAGGAATGACGTTGCAATTCCAATGTTTTGTAATTGCACTGACACGAGATTAGTTGCAAACTTGGGATCATGTAATACAGAAAATGAAAATTGAGAAAAAATAATAATACTTCCTTTCCTAGAATCCCAAATACAAAAGAAAGGGTCCCATCTGTAATCGTAATCGTAATCGTATCTCGACCAGAGAGGATGTGGAGAGAGTTTCTATGGAATGTGAGAAGGTACATAACAAAATATCATTTAATAGCATGGGTTCAAGTATGTTGTCTTGTTAGGAATGGTTGGATGAACTTGAAATCGTTAGTAGAAATGAATAGAGCTCTGTTGGGTAAAATGGGTGTGGTAGACTATATGGCGGTTTGGGGAGGAGGGGAAATTTTTGGCGAAAGGTAATTGTGGCCAAGTATGGGGAATCATTTAGGTGGGATCCAAGGGAAATGACAGTCCCTCATGGGATGGGGCTTTGGAAAGGGATAATGAAGGTAGCCAATTTGTTGTCACCCTTCATTAGCTTTGAGGTGGGTGATGGGTCTGAGTTTAGTTTCTGGTAGGACAGGTGGAGTGGTTTAGAAAACCTAAGGAAACATTTGGGAGTATATTTGCACTTGCTAGAGATAGGGAGGCATCGGTAACCGAGTTGTTTGAGATGATTGGGAGGGGTGTGGTCTGGTGTCCTAGATTGAGGCGAGGTCTAAATGATTGGGAATTTAATAAATTTCTTAGGCTCTTGAAACAACTTAATAACGTTAAACCCTACCCACAGGCTAGAGACTGGAGGATTTGGTCTAGAGGTAAAAATAGTCGTTTTTCTGTGAGATCATTATTACAGATATTTGGCTCAGCACCCTCGATTCATTTTCCTTATAAGTCTGTATGGATTCCTCTAATACCATCTAAGGTATTTTTCTTCCTTTGGGTTGTGACTCTAGATAAGATCCTCACGTGTGACCATTTGAAAAAATAAGGTGAAGATTGGCTGATTGTTGCTATATGTGCCTTTTTGCGAAGAGTGGGTGGATCACTTCTTGATGCATTGCTTGGTCTCGACTGAGATATGGGGACTTTTTCTTTCTTGTTTGGGAGTGTACTAGGTGTTCCCTTCCTCTCAGAATTTTTATCTTGTTTGTCTACAGTAGGATGGGATAGTGGTAGGGAGGCAATATGGTCTGCTCTACCCAAGGCCATTACATGATCTATCTATAAGAAAAGGAATAAGAGTCTTTGAGCACTCTCCCTCTCCTGTCTCACATGTGAGCATGCGAGTTTTAAATCTGATTGCAGCATGTTATGATCCACTAGAGGGGTAGGAGGCAGGAGAGTTCTTTGGGTGACACCAGTAGATGTCAGACTCTCTCCTTAGAGGAAGCAAATCAAATGAGTTATAGGTACCAAATATAAAGTCCTGGGAAGCGACTCAAAAATAAAGTAGGAATACACAATGAATTAAAACATAAGTAACTAATAAATAATAGGTATCGCCCATTTCGTATCAGTATAAATACCGTGCAGGGGATTACCAATACCTATACATATCACTTGTTTTGTACCGGTTTTGACGATTTTTATTTCCATGGTCAAACTACCGATTAAAAAATAGGTTGTCAAACTAATGCACTATGAACTATAGTACATAACATGTGATATTTTTGAAACACTGTAAGTTTTGACCTCTAATATGATTCTGAAATTCGAAATATCTTCTTTGGTATTCAAGTGGGAGGGATCCCTTCAAAATCAAACACTTCCTGCAGGGATTTACTTGGGTTTTAAACTTTGGTGGATTTCTTCTACTTATTCCAATCTAGCCTGAGTTAATTTTAGGAAATGAATGGACCTTTTATCAGTATGTATGCCTTTTGCTTCCTTAAAAAGACTTGTTATTGCTAATTTACGTAAATAATAGCAAGTATGTAACTCTACTTAGGGTTAACAATCAAACTAGAAGAAGAAGAATTAGGGTTAGAAGATGAGAAGGAAAGAAAGAGAGAAACGAAGGGAGAAACTTGGGACGTACGACTTAACCACTAAGAGTGGTACGGCCCTTTTTAATGTACTCTAATTCACAGAGTTAAAACCAGCAAAAGTAGGGAAATGTCAAAACTACCCCTATTACTACAATAATGAATGTCAACATAGTTGTCATACTCTAATTAACGGATGCAAGGGGACAAAAGTAAATCAAAATAATCTCTATCAGATCTTTCCAGTAAGTTAACGGAAATGGCAACCTACATTCAGGGAAGTGCTCACATGTAACCTGCATTCAGGGTAGTGTTCACATGTTTTGCTTTATGCTTTTATAGCCCTTTTCTGTAGTTCTTGTACAACCTGCAAAATGTACTTTGAATGATTATGATCAGCCAATCAAGTATTCAAGTTTCAAGATAGCTTATCTTGTGTGGAACCTATTGAATGGGGTGGCTCTTAAATCCTGTACTCTCCTGTCTTGCTACATATTCTGATATCCCATTTTGTAGATGCAGTTAATACTTAATTCTATATAATGTGTAAGCAGTAGATTTCCTCCTCAACTAATTTCGAGATAAATGGCTGGTAACTAATGTGAGCATGTATGTGTTTTTTATATTTAAAGCTGTATTTTGAAAATTTAACAGGTGCCACGGGTTTTATTAGGAAAAGATACTTATAAGCTTTCTTGTAACTTTGGTCGGGAGGTTGTACAATTATTTTGATTGGAGAAATATATAAACCTGTCAGGTGGACCCTAAGGAGTTAAGGATGTTATCCTATCCCATATCATCACTCTTGGTGCACTGGAGGTTGGGATTTATCTTTCCACTCCAAATGCCAGCTCAGTTGTAGTCCATAACCATTCATTCTTTTCAAGGATTAGAAAATATGGTGATCATCTGGAATAATGTCTGCAGAAATATTGTTACAGTCATCTAATTGGGTAGCTTTCTGCAGAAGTAAATGGGAATCATTGGATGGTGGATCCCACCCCCTTTCACGTCCACTATCTGAAGATGTTCTTATTTTAATCTAACCATTGCAATCTAAATTGACTATGTTCTTTCTGACATTTTTTTTGTCTTTGTTTTGGTATCCTACCCAGGAAGCACCATGCGGGGACTTAACAACTCATGTATTCTGTCACTTGTGCGCCATTTGTCAAGAATATAGGGAAATCTGCGAGAGGTCTAACAATTCCAACCCATACGATCTTAAAATCGCGGTAGTCACAGCCCCACCAGTCCAGACAATGGAGTCAGCTCCCCAGGAATAATCTTGTATCTGGTGCTGTAGGTTTAACTCCCTCTTCACATATAATTTTCAGGCAGGTTATATTTTACTCTTATCACTTGGTGGAAGGTAAGCATCCAAAGGGCTTTATTTTTTTGTCAATGTGCTGTACTCTATATAGTATATTCTCATTGTACCAGAAATGCTCCAGTTCCTACTACTAGGTGGTGGTTATGTTTTTCCATGGATTTCTTTAATTGTGTCGAACCCACTTGGATCCAGGACAAAGTGTTTTCCGTTACTCATGCATGAACAGTGTCAATTTTACATGAGAAATAAATGTTATATTCCGTTAAATTATTTTTTTTTTTTTGTTTTTGGTGGGAAGATTGTGATGCAAGCAGCTAGTGGGATTGAAGTATTTTCTTATGGGTTGTACTGGGGGCACATGGGGGATGGGCTCCATCTAGGATAGGGAGATATCCCTATGCCAAAAAATTTGAAAAATCATTATATATATTTGATTAGGATAATGTTAGGTCCATTTTACTTCCCATCCACTTTCCCTTTTTTAAACAAGACAAAAAATTGGTAGGCCTCATTAAAAGCTCACATTTTTTTGTCTTTCTTTTCCAAAAAAAGGGAAAATAGATGAGAAGGAAAATGGACGCAACATTCTCTTTCTATTATTATGTTGTTTGGTCATCTTCTGATTGTGTTGCAGCTGAAGAAAATTATAGTGGACTAACAAAATAACACTCTTGTTGTTTTGTGGATCCAAAGCTTGTGAGCCTGTAGGTGTCAACTAGTATTAGCGTCGTACTAGAGACATGGGATGTTGGGGGGTGTTTATGGGAGGGGGAGGGCTACCCTCATTGTGTAGCCCATAGGTCCATGTGGCCTCCAATGAACCCAAAAAAAATAAAAAATTTGTCAATAGAGTTGCTGCAAGGTGTTCTATACGGCTTTATAACTTCATTTGATGATTGGTTTAGATTTTCTTTGGAAAAAACTCTTTTATAAACTTGTACCCTTATTTTTCAGCATCTTAACTTCATCGTTTCATTAACCTTGTTAGTTGTTGAGAAAGTTGGAGAGAAAGAAAATAGAGAAAATGAGTCTTCCCTCTATTTGGTTTGGTGGTAGAAACCAAATTATGGAAAAGAACATCAGGGATTTTGATTCCAGCAATCTCAACTTTGGGGACTCAAGGATGATCTTGACTCTAGCTACTGGTTGACTAAAGTGATCACATTCATGATTTTGACTCCAATAGCCCATCAGACAGTTTTGATTTAGGTGATTTTGACTCCAATGGCCAATCACTTTGACTTGCTATCCCTTTGGGCTGCACATTGGAATGACCCGGACCGGCCCAGCCAAGTTAAAGGTAAATTGGGTTGGTTTGGGTTTGCCTTGGCCCAGATATAAACTCAATACTGCAATCTTTTCTCCCTCAAAAAATATTTCAAGTGGAGGAAACAAGACTAAAGCGACGGTCCTGAGTTTGAATCCCTTCCCTTTGTTGGCCACTCTCACGGATTTATCCCGTCTTTCTTGGGGGGTGTTCAACGTGCCCAGGACAAGTTGGATTCCTTAAGAGGCCTGGACATCCTCGTTACCAAAAAAGAAAAAGAAAAAGTGGGGGACTTCATTAGACGGCAATTCGATCAAAATGCACTACAATCCTTCATTAGATTCCCATGTGCTCGAGTGGGAAAATCTGGAAATGGAAGATTTTTTTTTAGCCGAGGAACAATATTTAAGTAGTTTTTTTATAAAGCTTGTGGTGGTGGTGGTACATTTCCAAACATCTTTATTCATAAATGTTAATAGTATGGGCTGAGTTTGGGCCGAAGATGGGGGTTGGCCAAACTGATGAGAGGCCCATATTAAGTCAGGGCTGGGCTAACTCAGGCAGCCTGAAATCGAAAAAAAATACAAGACTAGGTTCAGGCCCGTGTCTGGGCTGAATTCAGGCCTATGTTGGGTTCGGGGCTGGGATAAATAGACCAAGCTAGGCCCAAAATGGCCTTGGCCCGGCCCATCCCATCCCGACTTGACCCGGCCCATCCCATCCCGACCCGAGGGTGATGTTGACCATATTGAAACATTAGCAATTTTGATTAACTTCCATCCAACTTATGGTGACCTCGCCAGATGAAATCTACCCGGCCTCCGTCCCACATGTTCAACACGTGTCCCTCTTGACACCCCTTAACTGTGGTTAAGATTCACTAGCCCTTATGGTTCAACCATCTAACCTTGGTTTTTAGAAGATTTAAAAAAATAATAATAATAACTATAGGAGTTAGAATTTCATAACCTAGGTTAAAAGGGCAGTTAAAGGACTTTATGACTGGGCCAGACGGTTTTGGTATGGCGAGGGCCAAACCAAATCCGATCCCTCATACAGCTATATTGAATCCTTAATAATCGTTGGAAGATAAAAACTTTCTCAGTGACCAAAAACATAAACATGAAAAATGGCTTTTCTTTGTTTTCTTTTGTCAACCAAAGGACAGGCAGATAAATTTTCTTTTCTCCAATTTTCTCGACAGTCACGCTTACTTGTATCTTTCCTCGTTTGTTACTACTGCTGAAGTGAGTTTTTGTGATGAAAAATTAACTTTAATTTTAAACTTCAGAATCTTCTGCTTAAAGTTCTTTAAAGAATTCTTTTTTATTTTAAAAATATATAATGAGTTCATTATTTTTATATGCCTTTTTCAATAGAATATATATTTTTATAGGCCTTCACGAGCACCATTTTTTTAAATCTTTTTTTTAATAAAAAATTTATCCATCGATATTTTCAATACTTTAGTACTTTTGGATTTTGTCATATGTTCACTAAGGCTGGCAATTTAGCCCTTTGATGAGGGGGCCAACCTTTTAAAGCCCGCAAAATAGAGGTATACCATATATAATATTATGGTATACCAAGTACCTGGCCCTCCACTCTATATATTATACCATATATAATAGAGCTTTTTGCATATCAGCTGTTGTGTTCTACCAGATTTGCAAATACATTGTTATGAATAACAGTTTTTGCAAATTAACTCATTGTTTTGCAACCATTAGACAAACAACCTCAATCCCTAGATTCGTTAGGCTTCCGTTTGTTATTGTTAGGAAAATAACTATTATGCCCTTATGATGTTTCATAACCTCACAAAGCCTTTAACGTGTCCCCCTTTTAACTCCCTTTAATTTAGTTTAAGATATACTAACCTTTAGAGTTAAAGCATCTAACCCTGGTTTCAAAAGAAAAAATTAACATGTCCCCTTTGAACTCCATTTAATTGTGTTAGGGTCCATTAACCCGTATGGCAGGGGACAAGTTAAAAAAAATTTAAATACCAGGGACCAAGGTTAGATGCTTTAATCCTAAAGGTTAGTTGATCTTAACCACAATATAAGGGAGTTAAAAGGGGACAACTTAAATATTTAATTTTTTAAAACTAAAGTTAGATTCTTTAATCCTAAGGGTTAGTGAACCTTAATTATGGTTAAAATGAGTTAAAAGACACGTTGAATTTTTTATTTTATTTTTTCTAAAAACCAAAGTTAGATGTTTTAACCCCTAAGGGTGGGTGAGTGAATCTTAACCACAATTGAAGGGAGTTACAAAGGGACACGTTAATTTTTTCTAAAAATCAAGGTTAAATGCTTTAACCTTAAGGGTTAATGAATCTTAACCACAATTAAAGGGACTTCAAGGGGACACTTTAATTTTTTTTTCTTTTAAAACCAAGGTTAGATGCTTTAACTCTAATAGTGTATCTTAACCTAAGTTAAAGAAAGTTAAAAGGGGACACGTTTATTTTTTTTAAAACCACGGTTAGATGTTTTATCTCTAGGGGTGTGAATCTTAATCACAAGGATTAAAACTTATTAACCATAGCTCAAGGATAGTTAAAAGGCTTTGTGAGGTTATGAAATATCATAGGGGCATAATAGTCATTTTCCTAACAATAACAAACAAAAGCCTAAGAAAATTAGGGATTGAAGTTGTTTGTCTAATTGGTGTAAAACCGTTTGTAAAACTGTTACTCATAACAGTGTATTAGCAAAGCTAGTAGAACACAACAGCTGATATGTAAAAACCCCTATATAATATTATATATAATATATTACTTATATAATGTAATAACTTAACATTTACAAGTTATAATAGCCAAGGAGGCTATTGGTCTAGATGCGTAAGTTGTAACAGTACCACTGCATGTAGTCTATTACGATTTTCCTTTTTTTTTTTTTTCTTATTATAACAAGGTTATGGCACATATGTCATATGAGTATCTATTTCCAGAATCCCCCCCTCCCCCTCAATCTAATGGTACTATTCATTTACAATTCTAGCAACCAAACGATAAGAATGGGAGGTGTAGTTGTAATTTCACCAACCCCCTTTCCACTATAAATTAAGCCTAACCTAACCCTAACTTACTTCACTCTCATCTTGTCTCTTTCATCTCATCTGTGTGTGGTTTATGCAAAGCCTCTCATCTCCTGTGTCATGGTTAATTTTTTTTTTTTTACTTTGTTATGTTTCTTATTGAATTGCATTGTTGGTCCCAAGCCCGAATAAAGGAGGAGAGTTGTATGTATAGTCAATATAGAAAAAGATGCTAAAATATGATATATGATGTGTGTGTGTGTATTTTGTTCTTTCAGCCCGCCCTTGAGGGTGGGGCTTGGGCCTAGCCAGTCTAGGCCCTCTAAAGGCTAGGGCGTCACCTTGGTGAATGAGGACCAGACCCGATAAGACCTAGGCTCTTCCCTTTGATAGCTATGCATTTTGTTTGTCTTTGATTACGTTCACAAACCCTTTCTTTAGTTGCTGAGAAAATTGGTGAAAATAAGGAAAGTAAAAGAAAATTTTGGTTTTTCTAAGACAACTCTTAGTTGTGTTATTTTCAATTTTTTCTCAATTTTCACCTTTTCTTAAAATGCCATTAGTTTTGATTTTTCATTCCATTGATGCATTATTTCAAGTAGGGCTGTCAAAGGGCAGAGCTTAGGTCTTACCATGCCCAGCCTTCATTAATAAGGGTTAGGCCTAGTCTTTAAATTGGCTAGGCCTAGGCCCTATCCTCAAGGATTAGGGCCTAAACGAAGAGTAATTTTTTTCATACCCTGCCACCAAATACTAATCGAAAATCAACCCTCCTACTTTACCTATTCATGGGATGGGGGATGCAACGCAAATGACAACATGACAAAGTAATTATTTTACCTTTTTACTCGGTGGTAGTTAGAAAATAATATTTTTTTAAGTTAAAAAATAGTATAATATGTTTACTATTCTTTTATAATGTATTGTATATAAGATATTATGTATTTGCCGTGTGTTTTAGCTATATATTTTTTTCTTTTCATATATTTAATTTTGACGCACTACTAACATAAAACATATATAGATATTATATATAGTATAAATTTTATTAAAGAGTTAACATAAGCTATAATGCTAAATTTTGAGATAGTAATAGCATAAGGTATTTTGAATAGTATTTACATAAGGCATAGTATTAACATATATCTAACTTCAATAAAATATTAACATAAAAGATATTTTGACACGATACTAACATAAGACATAGTATTAAAGTGTCACTTTGTAAATAAAGTATACATCAGAGACATTTTGACATAATATTAACATAAGACATAGTATTGAAGTGTTAATATATTGTAAAATATATATAATTAAGAGTCGTGCTACACCTACTCCTAAGCATTTCCTACTCTCAATCAAAAACCGACACATGTCATTACTTTTAGCCAACAACTAACACATGTCCTTGCTTTAATAATTGTTGGTTTTTGGCTGAGAGTAGGCAATGCCTCATATTAGTTATATGAGGCTAGCACACCTCATATAACTAATATATGTATAATATTATAGATTTTATATATAATATACAATTCTATATATGTATAATATTGTGTAGTAGAGCATGTTGAGGATCGGGGAGGGCTTGGCCCTCAAATTGGAGGGCTTTCAAAAATACGGCCCTACCTGACCCATAGGCCATAGGAAGGGGAAAAATCGATCAAATTTGCAAGCTTAGAAGGGTTGGACCAGACAAGGCCCCTCATTGGAAGCCCGGATTGCTACCCCTAATTTCAGATTTACAAGGTCAGGATTATCTTATTTTCAAGGATCATTGTGCCAATCATGCGCTCAAATTGTATTGATGAATTTATGAGATGGTTAGAACCAATGGATAAATGCATGTGGGTGGCTCCAACTAATCAATCAGTTCTCTATCAAAAAGATAACATAAATGGAAATGCTAGCCTTAATTGCTAAAAAAAAATTGTGTCTATTAATGTTTACTCGTTCAACAAAAAAAAATGCATCCTACTGCTTTCAACCAATTGCACAAATAACAAGTCAAAAGCAACTTAACATTAATTTTTTTAAGAGAATTTGTTTCTTGGCTATATTAAGGCTAGCATTAATTCCCCCGAAAAGAGAAAAATAATCCATGAGTTGTTTCTTGGGCTATTAAGGCTAGCATTGATTCCCCCAAAAGAGAAAAATAATCCATGAGCTCACCAAATCAAAGACTGGTGCCAATCAATTAAGATGACAATGTGAAGCATCTTGTGACTCTGTTTCATGATATTATATCTTTATAGAGAGAGAGAGAGAGAGAGAGAGAGTGTGAGAGATATGCACTATTGTCATGTTAAAAGCATAATACATGGTTAGGGACTTAAGGGCTTCCCCTTTTGTGGGCAAGTCATGGGCTCAAAACCCCCCATGGTTTAGGATGGTAGACCTATGAAATTCAATACCGAAAAGAAATGGGAAAATTTTCAGGATTCTTAAATGTAACCTAATAAAAGTCCATTTTAATAATAAACCAAGAAGCTAGAATAAAGCTAAGGTAAATGATGGAATTAGTCTAAGATGAGGCGAAGTGGTCTTACAAATCCATATCCCTTCGATCTTCCCGTGTTCTTTTCAGTGTTCCACCCTCCATCTGAAATTGCAGACATGAAGAACAATACAAATACAAGCCCAAACAACAAGAACAAAGAAAACCCAGATAGGAAATATAGAGAAAAAATGGAGAAGAAGTCAATTAATAGAGCCGTTTGATCACAAGTATATATCAAAATCAACCCCATGCAACAAGATCTATCATCAACTCGTGCTCCCCTTCTTCTTGTTCTTCTTCTACTTTCCCCTTATTTTGCTAGCCGGTCAGCTCTCTCCCTCATTTTGAGGCGAGTGCAAATATGGGAGTGGAGCTAGCACTCTTCCTAAAGCCTGAGCCAATTAAGAAACCTCAAAGTTCTCAAACAACGTACCTTTTCACTGGTGGATTTTGATCGAGCTTTTTCAAGATTCATTCACTAATGGCGTTCGCTTCTGGTTTCCGTCGCGTTCTTGGTGGATCATCGACAGCTTCGTTGCTTCTGCAGTGGCGATTTGCTACAATCCGTCAAAACTCTACCTTGACAACCCCAAAGCTCTTCGTCAGTGTTAATTTCTAGTCCCAAGCCATTAAATTAGAGTTCTTTCCTCTCCTCTTTCTTCTAGATTCAGATTATTCCTGTGCCCTAATTTGACCGAATTTCTTCACATTTTAAAACTTCTTTTAGGGAGCTATGAATGTTGAAAACTCTTATTTTTCTTTATTTTCTTGTTATTTGTAATCAAATAAGCCAGAAATAGCCGATGTTCTGTTGTGTTCGTCATTGTTTACGGTACTTGCTTTTATTTGCTTCCTTGGCATTTAGAAAGCTTCAACATATATTTTGTCGACTAATTAGCTTGAAATAGTAGAGATGAATTTCAGATATTTATGAACCCAAAATGCGAAAATGAAACCCGGAAGTGTAAGATCCGATACCTACTCAATGTATGAAACCTAAATTCAGTGCGAAATCCAAGTATACTGCAAATGGAATGCTGCTTCTGATCCAATGACGAAACTGAAATCGTTTCACCTATCTCCAAGGAAGAAGGATGAATCTAACCTAAACTAACTCATCTTCTTTAATGGCGGATCGGTCGAATTTCAGAGAAACTTATGAAAGAGACGAAGTCTGTCATTCGACATATATTTTGTCGCCTAATTAGCTTGAAATAGTAGAGATGAATTTTAGATATTCATGAACCCTAAATGCGAAAATGAAATCAGGAAATTTAAGATCCGATACCTATTCAATGTATAAATCGTAAATTCAGCTCGAAATCCAAGTAGATTGCAACTGGAATGCTGCTTCTAATCCAATGACGAAACTCAAATTGTTTCACCTATCTCCAAGGAAGAAGTGGGTATCGGGGGGAAAGTATCTTGGAGTTACTTGAATTGGATGTATAGGTATGTTTCAAGTCAAGGACTTCCAAGACAATATGGTTCTTGGACAATGGATGCTCAAGACATATGACTGGGAATAAAGAGCTATTTGCATCTATCACTCCAAAGGATGGTAGACATGTGACATTCGGAGACAATGCTAAAGGAAAGATTATTGTCATAGGTAATATTGGTAAGAATAAATCTGTTTTTATTGAAAATGTATTACTTGTTGATGGTCTTAAACATAATCTCATTAGTATTAGTCAACTTTGTGATAAGGGATTGAATGTCTCATTTAAATCAAATATTTGCATGATTAAGGACAAAGATAATCTAAATACTTTATTTGTAACACATAGAAATGAGAATGTTTATACCTTAGATTTTGATGAACTTAAATCTTAAAACATGATATGTTTTTTTGCTATAGATGAAGCAAGTTGGTTATGGCATAGACGACTAGGACATGCTAGTATGGATCTTTTGTCTAAACTCTCTAAAAATGAATTAGTTAAAAGATTACCCAAAACTAAGTTTATTAAAGACAAAATTTGTGATGCTTGCCAACTTGGAAAACAAATAAAATTTTCATTCAAATCCCATAAAATAATTTCTACCACTAGGCCTTTAGAACTTTTGCATATGGATTTTTTGGTCCAAATGAAGTAGCTAGCCTAGCCGGAAAAACTTATACTTTTGTAATTGTGAATGATTTTTCAAGATATTCTTTGGTACTATTTCTTTCTCATAAAAATGAATCACCTTCTCTATTTAAATTTTTTTGTAAATGAGTTCAAAATGAAAAAGGTTATTCTATTAACAACATAAGAAGTGATAGCGGAAGAGAGTTTAAAAATAAAGAGCTTGAGTCATTTTGTGATGAGAATGGTTTTAACCATAATTTTTCAACTCCTAGACTTCTACAACAAAATGGTGTAGTAGAAAGAAAGAATAGATCTCTTCAAGAAATGACTAGAACTATGCTTAATGAAAATAAATTATTTAATTATTTTTGGGTTGAAGCCATTAATGTTTCATGTTATGTAATTAATAGAGTTGTTATAAGAAATAAGTTAAATAAAACTCCCTATGAGCTTTGGAATAGAAGAATTCCTAATATAAGTTATTTTTAAGGTGTTTGGATGTAAATGCTTTATACTTAATGATAAACATCTTAAGAAATTTGATGCAAAAGCTGTGGAATGAATTTTCTTAGGATATTCTACTAATAGCAAAGCCTATAGAGTATTTAATAAGAAAATCTTCCAAAAGAATTATCCAACTTAGAAATTAATAAAGAAAACAAAGATGATCAAAAAAAGGAACATTCAAAAGATAAATCTATTGAAATTGAAAATGAGGAAGAAAATGTAGATGAAGAATCCTATCGACTACCTAAAGCTTGGAAATTAATAAAAGATCATCCTAAGAATCTAATACTTGGTAATATGGAACAAAGAGTTAGAACAAGAAGAAATCTAATGAACCTTGCATTCCTAAGTCAAATTGAACCTAAAAAAGCCTTAGAAGCTATTGAAGATGAATCTTGGGGCATTGCTATGCAAGAATAATTAAATCAATTTGATAGAAATCAAGTTTGGGATCTAGTACCTAGACCAAATGACAAATCTATAATTGGTACAAAATGGGTATTTAGAAATAAAAATAATGAAAATGAAAATGTAATTAAAAATAAAGCAAGACTAGTAGCTCAAGGTTACAACCAAGAAGAATGCATAGACTCTATGATGAAACATTTGCCCCGGTTGCTAGACTAAAAGCTATAAGAATGCTACTTACATTTGCTAGTCATAAAAAATTTAAATTATACTAAATGGATGTAAAAAGTGCATTTCTAAATGGTTATATTAATGAAGAAATTTATGTAAATCAACCACCTTGTTTTGAAAACCATAAATTCTCAAATCAAGTTAACTAAAGCCTTATATGGATTAAAGCAAGCTCCAAGAGCTTGGTATGATAGGCTAAGTAGTTTCTTAATTAATAATGGATTCACAAGAGGTAAAATTAATACAACTTTATTCATAGTGATAAAAAATGATGACATGCTAATAATTCAAATTTATGTAGATGACATCATATTTGGATCAACAAATGAATCTCTTTGTAAAATGTTTGCTAAAACAATGCAAAAATAATTTGAAATGAGCATGATGGGTGAACTAACATTCTTTTTAGGACTTCAAATTAAACAAACAAAACAATGAACATTTGTTAATCAAGCTAAATATACTACAGAATTGCTTAAAAAGTTTGGAATGGAAAATACTAAAATAATGGATACTCCTATGAGTCCATCAACCAAGCTTGATAAGGATGAAAAAGGGAAAAATGTTAATGAAAAACTCTATAGAGGCATGATTGGAAGTCTTTTGTATCTCACTGCAAGTAGACCTGATATTATGTTCAGTGTTTGCATTTGTGCAAGATTTCAATCATGTCCAAAAGAATCTTACTTAACTGCTGTAAAAAGAATTTTGAGATACTTGCTTGGAACAATTGATTTAGGCTTATAGTATCCTAAAGACACAAATCTAGATCTAATAAGCTATTCAGATGCAAACTTTGCTGGATACAAAGTAGACAGAAAAAGCACTAGTGAAACTTGTCACTTTTTAGGACATTCTTTTGTTTCATGGTTTAGTAAGAAACAAAATTCAGTGGCCTTATCCACAGATGAAGCTGAGTATATGGCAACTGGACTTTATTTTGCTCAAACTTTGTATATGAAACAATAGCTAGAAGACTATACCAAAATTCCTATTAAGTGTGATAATTCAAGTGCAATTTGTATTACTAAAAATCTCATTCAACACTCAAGAACTAAACACATTGAAATAAGATATCATTTTATTAGAGATCATGTGCAAAATAGAAATATTATCTCGGAGTTTGTAGATATAATTAATTAGCTTGCTGATATTTTTACCAAACCTCTACAATCTGATAGTTTTAGTGCTTTGAGAAGAGAATTAGGTGTGGCTAGTCTTGAGCTAATCTACTCAAGAACAAAAGTAATCAAAAATCAAATCTTTGAGTTAATATGTTTATAACTTGTTTGATTATTTTAGAAGATTGATTTGAATGCCTTATAATGATTTTCGATGCCTTAATGAATCAATGGTTTGAATAAACATCTTTGAAAAATCTAAGAAAAATCAATTCTTTAAATTCAAGACTGAATTCGGCGACAAATTCAATCTGGAATTTGATTTCGGTGACGAATCTTTGGGTAAAATGGAAAACAAAATGTTTTCTGTACCCATTTCGGGAACGAATCTGGATGATTCATCCGTTTTGTTGACGAAATCCATCCGAAATTTAAAACAGTAGGTTTCCTGACTCTAATTCGGCAACAAATTCTGGGCTGAAACCTATTTCGAGGACGAATTGAGTCGTGGGTATAAATAAAAACCCCTAAATCCAAAATTTTCAAACCTAATTTTTTTCCCTCCAAGTTCCTATTCCATTGCTCTCGCACCAAAACCTTCTTCCAAATCACTCCCAATCAGTGAGAAAATGCCTCATAGAATGAAGAACGCCTCAGTGGAGCCGCTGAAGAAGAAATCAAGAACTGATAAAGGGAAGGAACCTACCACGAGCTCAACTCCAGTTCCTATGAAGTTCAAGGAAGCCAAATTCGAGAAGCTGTTCAAGGAAAAATTCTTACATCATTCCCCTTTGTATGGTAAGGTCGTTAATTTCGTCAATCTAGATGCCTATGGCCTAAAACCCATAAAAACCTTCTTCTTTGCCCTAAAATAGGATAAATTTCTTGAATCCAATAAACTAATGTTCCCTGAGTTAGTTAGACTCTTTTTATACACACTTTCACTTTCACTTCAATCAATCTGAATCTCTCTGTCAAGACCCAAAATACCCCTTAGGAGTTAGAATACTCTGGTGACATGAACTCATTACCAATCCATCCTATATAACCTGTAAATCCTGTACAACGTATAAGACATGTGATAGCGGAAGCGTAATACCAATCTATATATGGTAGCGGAAGTGTACTACAAAATTTCTATCCATACTATATGTCTCAGTTTATACATGACACAAAATAAAGAGTGAACACACTCGCTCAACAAAATTTATGTATAAGTCTCTCCCTCTCGTCACTTATGATGGGGTCACCTAACAAAAGCCCTCTAATCCTCCTAAGCCCTCTGCTGCTGAAGACTACCCCAAGTCTCCTCCTCCTTAACATACCCTTCCTCGACCCATGGTTCTTGAGGATGCTCGCCACAAATGTCAAAGGGACCTGCCGTCATAATATGTACGGCTGAGGATAGAATACTCAGCGTATACAAACCACTAGATAGTAATATCATAAACAAGAATACAACATACATATCACAGTTTAATCATCTCACATGCATTCCTGAAATCAGAGCGAGGAAAACAAAATCATATCATGTGCATATATCTTGGAAAATATTATCGAAAAGCTATCATCTTTTGTCTTTTACATCTTCTTATCATCTTTTGTCGAAAACATCTTCTTGTCATCTTTTATCATCTTGTACCTTTGCATATACGGGTATTTAAAATACATTGGCTTTTATCTTTTATTATCTTGTACGGGTATTTAAAATACCTTGGTATTCATCATTTGCTACCTCCGGAGTCGGACAACTAGTACCCGTACCCACGTAAGTTGGGTGGCCTAATGTTCTCCTCCCCTTCGGCTACCTTCGGGGTAGACGACCAGTATCCATCTCCCTTCCGGGCGGCCTGCTATCATCGGAGTCCGATGCCAGTATCCCTTTCCCTTTCAAGCGGCCTGCTATCGTCGCATTCCCGTCGGCTTTTTCCGTATACTTTCCATCTTCTTGTATTTCTTGTAACATCTTGTGCTTCTTATACTTTCCATATACATCTTGTGCTTCTTGTACTTTCCGTATGTATCTTATGCTTCTTATACTTTTCGTATACATCTTTTACTTCTTGTACTTTTCTTATACTTCTTTTGGTTCTTGTACTGTTCATTTGGTTCATTTGCATTTTATACTTTTCATGTGATTCATTTGCATCTTATACTCTTCTTCTTCTTATTCTTATATTGCATCTTATATACATATACTTCTTTTTTTGGATACCTATAATATAGAAAAACTCGATCATGCATATGCATATGTGTCCGTGTAGCAATTGTGATATAACATAGTAGACATTTAAAGGAAACACTTTGCATATGATCGTATAGTTAATGCTTAACATAATTCACCCATCACAATAATCCATATACAATAACATTACATCATCCAATCACATTGAAAATTAGGTTTTTCTACTTGTTTTTCCCAAAACTTGTGGCTTTTAACATGCTTTTCATCTTTGGATACTAACATGTAAAACATCTCAATAAATACCGTCTTTTATTTGTTGGTTGAAAGCATAGCATCATCACATTTAACTCACATCATCATTCATAGGATTTTATCTTAATATAGAAAGGGATCCATGAAATCAATGGCTAGGAAAGTTGATTTACACAAGTATAAGGCTATCTATGTCTATATTTGTCAAGAAAATCATATTTATCAATAATGGTTTATGAAATTAGAACCTAGTAGAGTGTATCTACCTTTTGGGATGAAATCCCTTTGATCCAATACTTGAAGAAGCTTGAGGAAGGTTGTAGAAGTGAAACTCAAGCTTGTGGATGAAGATCCAAGCTCCAATGGCGTGTGAGGATGAGATCCAAGCTTGAGGAAGCTTGGGAAGTGATGATTCGAGCTCCCCTTTGATCTACTACAAAGCCCCCTTTTGGAAACCTAAGTTTCCTCATTTTTCTCTCAAAATATCATTCTCTAAGTGTTAGAAACTTTGGTTCCCCGAAAATGAGGTATTTATAGATGTTTGGGTTGAGAAAAACCCTAGGAAAAACATTTCTGGGCAATCTCGCTCGAGCTAGCTTCCATCTCGCTTGAGCGGGTTGCTCCCGGGACTCAAAAATTCAGTTTTGGTCTATCTCGCTTGAGCGGGTTTGGATCTCGCTCGAGCGAGTTTGTCTGCAAAAATGTCATTCGGTATTTTGGGCATAACTTTTGACTCGGTGGTCAGATTTTGACGATTCAACTTGCGTTGGATTCGTCTTTCGAAGGGGAACAACTTTTATGTTTTATACATCTTCAAATTTTGAGTTTTAATTTTTCAAAAATGGATCTCAAGCCTACGGATCTGCAAATGGCGGATCGCTCGTATCCTTTAATGGCAGATCGCTAGAATTTCAGAGAAACCTATTAAAGAGACGAAGTCTGTCATTCGACATATATTTTGTCGCCTAATTAGCTTGAAATAGTAGAGATGAATTTCAAATATTCATGAACCCTAAATGCGAAAATGAAATCAGGAAATGTAAGATCTGATACCTATTCAATGTATAAACCGTAAATTCAACTCGAAATCCAAGTATACTGCAACTGGAATGCTGCTTCTAATCCAATGACGAAACTGAAATCGTTTCACTTATCTCCAAGGAAGAAGGAAGAATCTAACCTAAACTAACTCATCTTCTTTAATGGCGGATCACTTGAATTTCAGAGAAACCTATGAAAGAGACAAAGTCTGTCATTCGACATATATTTTGTCGCCTAATTAGCTTGAAATAGTAGAGATGAATTTCAGATATTCATGAACCCTAAATGCGAAAAAGAAATCAGTAAATGTAAGATTTGATACCTGTTCAATGTATGTAAATTCAGCTCAAAATCCAAGTATACTGCAACTGGAATGCTGCTTCTGATCCAATGACGAAAATGAAATCGTTTCACCTATCTCCAAGGAAGAAGGAAGAATCTAACCTAAACTAACTCGTATCCTTTAATGGCGGATCGCTAGAATTTCAGAGAAACCTATTAAAGAGACGAAGTCTGTCATTCGACATATATTTTGTCGCCTAATTAGCTTGAAATAGTAGAGATGAATTTCAGATATTCATGAACCCTAAATACGAAAATGAAATCAGGAAATGTAAGATCTGATACCTATTCAATGTATAAACCATAAATTCAACTCGAAATCCAAGTATACTGCAACTGGAATGCTGCTTCTGATCCAATGAAGAAACTGAAATCGTTTCACTTATCTCTAAGGAATAAGGAATAATCTAACCTAAACTAACTCATCTTCTTTAATGGCAGATCACTCGAATTTCAGAGAAACCTATGAAAGAGACGAAGTCTGTCATTCGACATATATTTTGTCGCCTAATTAGCTTGAAATAGTAGAGATGAATTTCAAATATTCATGAACCCTAAATGCGAAAAACAAATCAGTAAATGTAAGATTTGATACCTGTTCAATGTATAAACCGTAAATTCAGCTCAAAATCCAAGTATACTGCAACTGGAATGTTGCTTCTGATCCAATGACAAAACTGAAATCGTTTCACCTATCTCCAAGGAAGAAGGAAGAATCTAACCTAAACTAACTCGTATCCTTTAATGGTGGATCGCTAGAATTTCAGAGAAACCTATTAAAGAGACGAAGTCTGTCATTCGACATATATTTTATCGCCTAATTAGCTTGAAATAGTAGAGATGAATTTTAGATATTCATGAACCCTAAATGCGAAAATGAAATCAGGAAATGTAAGATCTGATACCTATTCAATGTATAAACCGTAAATTCAACTCGAAATCCAAGTATACTGCAACTGGAATGCTGCTTTTGATCCAATGACGAAACTGAAATCGTTTAACTTATCTCCAAGGAAGAAGGAAGAATCTAACCTAAACTAACTCATCTTCTTTAATGGCGGATCACTCGAATTTTAGAGAAACCTATGAAAGAGACGAAGTCTATCATTTGACATATATTTTGTCGCCTAATTAGCTTGAAATAGTAGAGATGAATTTCAGATATTCATGAACCCTAAATGCGAAAAAGAAATTAGTAAATGTAAGATTTGATACCTGTTCAATGTATAAACCGTAAATTCAGCTCAAAATCCAAGTATACTGCAACTGGAATGCTGCTTCTGATCCAATGACGAAACTGAAATCGTTTCACCTATCTCCAAGGAAGAAGGAAGAATCTAACCTAAACTAACTCATCTTCTTTAATTGGAGATCGCTTGAATTTCAGAGAAACCTATGAAAGAGACGAAGTCTGTCATTCGACATATATTTTTTCACCTAATTAGCTTGAAATGGTAGAGATGAATTTTAGATATTCATGAACCCTAAATGCAAAAATGAAATCAGGAAATGTAAGATCCGATACCTGTTCAATGTATAAACCGTAAATTCAGCTCGAAATCCAAGTATACTGCAACTGGAATGCTGCTTCTAATCCAATGACGAAACTGAAATCGTTTCACCTATCTCCAAGAAAGAAGGACGATTCTAACCTAATCTAACTCATCTTCTTTAATGGCGGATCGCTCAAATTTCAGAGAAACCTATGAAAGAGACGAAGTCTGTCATTCGACATATATTTTGTCACCTAATGAGCTTGAAATAGTAGAGATGAATTTCAGATATTCATGAATCCTAAATGCAAAAATGAAATCAGGAAATGTAAGATCTGATACCTGTTCAATGTATAAACCGTAAATTCAGCTCTAAATCCAAGTATACTGCAACTGGAATGGTTCTGAAACAATGACGAAACTGAAATCGTTTCACCTATCTCCAAGGAAGAAAGAAGAATCTAACCTAAACTAACTCATCTTCTTTAATGGCAGATGCTCGAATTTCAAAGAAACCTATAAAAGAGACGAAGTCTGTCATTCGAAAGGTTCGAAGTCGGTGGTTACAGACACCTGGAGGCTACTGGGAGGGAAAATGTTTCTCGAGTCGGACTATTTATAGGCGTGGATGGAGTTGGACACTTAACAAAACATTTAACTGAATTTGAGATATTACCTCACATCCGGGTTTCCTTCTTCTTTTCAAAGTTTTACTTGACTTAAATACCCTTGGGTGCCCTTCTTCTTTTCAAAGTTTTACTTGACTTAAATACCCTTGGGTGCAATTCGGTTCAGTTTAGCAAGGATGGGCTTTTAAGACAATCCTTTAACATCCAAAGAAAATATTCCCTTTTCCCTCTTCTTTTTGAAGCTTACTTCACTTGACTTGACATAAATGCCCTTGGGTGCACTTCAGTTCAGTTCAGCCAAGGATGGGCATCGAAGACAATCCATTATTAATGGGCCCTCAGGCAACACGCTAGGCACGCACACATGCTTGAATCTCCAAGATCAAGTAAAATATTCAGTTAATATGGGCCCCACTGTTGCTTGATACCATTAAACTTTCAATCAAGTGGTTAAAAGCAACGTAAGGAGCTATTCATTTTTACCGCCAGCTCCACATAGGCATCGGATTTTCTCTACAGATGCCCGAGTATTACACTCGAGCAATGCCTGTTGCAAGACGTGAGGATGCATTTAACTAAGGGGTGATAGGGTGCATTTCGGGTGGTACACGCACCTTACCTAAGCTCAGCAAGTGTCCTATGTGGCACCTATTAACTGTGGTTAAGATTCACTAATCCTTAGGATTAAATTTTCTCACATGGATTTTAGAAAACAAAATAATAATAATAACCTGGCTTATGAATCACTCACTTGTGGTTAAATTTTTTTAAAATATTTTTTTCTAAAAATAAAATTTATATTATATAACCCTAGGGAGGACGGATGAGTGAATCTTAGCTAATTGGGTTTCAAATAGGACACGTGGCAAGGGGGGGGGGGTAGGTATGCGTAGTTAAATGCCTTCCGGCCCACGCATCATGCAGCAAGCGTCGCGTCTAATAATCGGGCATTTGCTAGTGGAAATCCGCTGCAGTTGCTCTCCACTCACGTACATATGAGTAATAATCGGGCATCTAATAGTGGAAATCCATTCAGTTGCTCTCCACGTACATATGAATTTTTATAAACTAACCCTACCCCTTTTTTTTTAACCCTTTTAACAGTCATTAAGATTTACTAACTTTACCCTCCAAAGAAAAGATTTACTGACCTTAAAGTTAAATAATCTAACCTTATTTTTTCAAAAAAATTATCATATATTTTTTAATATTAAAAAGGACTCTTTCATGCATGCTTTCCATTCTTATAAGCTAAAAGGGCATGCCTTTGACATATTTATCAAAAAGGATATGCTATATATTTTTATAACCTGAAAGGGCATATTGTTTTCGTTATTTAACGAAATGATTGGTCCTTATTGGTCCACATCCAATTTAAAATACTCATTAACTGTAGTTAAGATTCCCTCATACCTAGGGTTAAGAAATCCAACTTTAATTTTTAAATGAAAAAAATCTTTAATTTAGGTATAAGTTTAACCGGTGCTAAAGGAGTGTTAAAAAGAACACGAAGACACGAGGTAAGATAAGTAGTGAACCCTAGGATTGCTAAGTACAGCTAAAAAAAAGAGCAGCAGACTCATGGGTCCGTTACTTAACTAACCCCTATATCCCGTGTTCCTTACCCCCCCCCCCCCATTTAACCCTACTTAAGCTTAACTAAATTACAATTACGATTATTTATTTATTTTTTATTTTTCAAAAACTAAGGTTGAATTGCTTAACCTGGCCTAGGGGTGAATGAATCTTAAGCACGGTCAGTAAGTGTTTAAAATGGGGCGTGGACCAATCAAGACTGGCCATTCCGTTACATAACGGAAAATAACTAAGGGTAAGTTAAGCATAAAAGAAATTAAATATCAGCCGAGCTTACATGAAGGTTAAGCCGAGACACCTTTTTAAGCATAAAAAAACACTAGTGAAGACCCCGTGCGATGCATAGATGTTTAAGAAAAAAAATAGAAGATTTTTAAAATAACCATTAATGATAAACATAAAGATAAAAAAAGAAAAAAGTTGTTTAGCTTGGGAGAGAGTTAATAATGGGGAGAGAAAATGGGAAGTTAAGAGAAGGTATTTATGGCTCTCACTATGTGATGATGTATAAAAAAGAAAAAAATTGTTTAGCTTGGGAGAGAGATAATAATGGGGAGAGAAAATGAGAAGTTAAGAGAGGGTATTTATGGCTCCCACTATGTGATGATGTGACATCACAAATCTTAAAATGGAGATCAAAGAGGATGCCACCTAGGCATCCTATTTCTATAGTATATAGTATATATGATATGATGCATGCATATGTCTAGCACATGCATTAAATGAGTGTGCCTCTAGTAATATTTTAAATTTAAACAAAATTAGCATAATTCAAGGAACAATTTATGTGTTACCTACACAACAACTACACTATATGCTATATAATGAAGAAGTAAATTATTCAACGCTTCAACAAAATCAACATTATGTTGCACAAGCACTTATATGAGTGTCAAAGTTTGACACAAATGCGAAGATTTAGTTTACTTATAAATAAGGGTCCAGATGGATGTAAAAAAATTTTGTATTCACCACCGGTAAACCTTTTGAATAATGAATTAGAACACATATCATAGTTTCCCTCATATAACTATTACTTGTGTTATTTTCAATTTCCTTTCCTTTCTCTAATTTCACATTTTTTTTTTGTGACCAAATAGGAGGAGAATTGTTAATAAAAGAATCGAAAAGGAAGATTTTATCCCAATTTGATAAGGTCAGTATTTTTTGGCTTGGAAGGTTAATATAAGTTATCTTATTTTCTAGTTTCATCGTGCAGTCAAGTGTTTTGATGAGTAGGTCCTGGATTATTATCATTAAGAAAAAAAAAATTAACTATATGAGATGGTCAAAACCAATGGATAAAAGCAAGTGGGTGGTCTCTAACTAATCCATAAGTTTTTTAACAAAAAGATAAAAGAATGGAGAATGCTAGCTTTAGGTGCTCAAAACAAACTCTCTTAAAGAAAATGGGCACATGATTGTGGCTTTTAATGTTTATTACTTGTTTATTCGAAAAAAAAATATGTCATACCCGCTTTAACCAGTTGCACAAATAATAAGGAAAATCAACTCCACTGTCATTTTTCTCAAGAGAGTTTGTTTCTTGAGCTATTAAGACTAGCATTCCCCAAAATAAGAAAATAATCCATGAGCTCACCAAATCAAAGAGTAGTACCAATTAACTAAGATAACGTGTGAAGCATCCTATGACTGTGTCATGATATTATACCTTGTAATCAATGAGAGGGGAGAAAGAGATTAAGAAGGGGAGAAAGAAATATAGAAAGGAGACAAAAACAAGGGGCATTTGATCCGTGCCTAATGTTGCACATTTAGGCACCCGAAAATACACTTGTTAGCTCTTTAGGACTTAATTCTTATAATTTTTAATTATGATTTGTTGTTTTCATTGTTTTTAGGACCAAGGAGAGAAAAGACCATAATTCTCAAATGATGAGAGCTTTCAAGAACTTAGAAGAAACCAGACAATGAAAGAACTGAAGAAAACAGGAAAAAAAAAGAAGCAAAAGTGTACTGCCACAAACCGCCCGAGCACAAGTATCCACTGCCCGAGCGGTGGCCTAAACCGCCTGAGCGCAAGGTAGTTCTGCTCGAGCAGAAGACCTTAATTTTAATTTTCCGAAAATTTTCCTTTTGAAACCCTACTTGCTACCTTATAAAAGGAAACGGGTTCATGAGTTCCATGAACGATTTTTATCAGAGAAAAAGGCTGGAGAAGAGTTTTGGAAGGTCTGGGAGCATGAAATATTCACCATCCATGGCGGCTACTCATTCTCCCATGATCAACTGATCTCTCCATCTAGGGTTTTGATGAAACCCTAGCCAAGTAACTATGGTTTAGTTGTTTTGTTTTAGGGTTTTATTATTTGTAAACGATGATTGCATGACTTGAGGATTGCTTTGACAATCGATTTAAATGTTTATATTCATTCTTAATAAAGTTCTTCCTTGTCTTAGGAATTCTTCTTATTGATTGAAATTCAATTCATATTTAATTTCTGTAATTTTATATATGAATGTTTATGCAATTTTATATATAAATATTAAGATGATCTATGCTTAGAGAAGACGAATCGTGCTACAACCTTAGGTTAATTAATTTAGTGTGGATGATTCGTGCTAACCAAAGATAGGTCATGTCTAAGATTTAAGTACTTGACCTTCTTGATGGTTTAAATTGAGACTTGTAGTCTCAATTAATCGTAATCGAGTGCAAATAATTCTACCCTGATTAAATACAATATATCATGATTAGAAGGCTACTGGTAGATTCGATGCCCTAGATCTCTTTGTCTTGACTTTCATATCACTTTTAATTGTTTTTGGCATTCAGAATAATTTTAAGATTTTTAAATACAAACCAAAACCTTTGTTCACCATTAAATCAAAATTCATCTTTATTATTAAGCAATATAACCAGCGCAATGTTCGTAGTTCGACACTCTCAATACTAGTCACTATTCTCCGGAATTAATGCTATTACGAGGTAAAGATCTTAATCGATCAACATTATTATCATGTTAAAAGCATAATAGATAGTTAAAGACTAGAGGGCATTCCCTTTTAGGAACAAAGTCTTGGGGTTCAAAAACCACCAATGGGACACCCCGAATCCGTGCCTAAGGAATCATGTTCCGAGACGCATGCCCATTTGTCATTACCACGCCAGCGGAAGACTTTGCCCACGAAAATGCAGTAATTTTCAACTTTTCTTACGAGCTTATGTAATGACCCGGATATTTTTAGAAATAAAAATATTAAAATATACAATTTAATTAAGGTATTACATTGATTATTATTTTAGTATAAGGTATACACTATGTATTAAACTCAATATTAATACATGTATATAATTAGGAAACATTACTTAAGATTATGACAAGTGGCAACATCGTAGGGGAGACGTCCAAATGATTAAGGGGAGAATCAATGATGAAGTTAATGCTAAGTTGATAATGAGCAAAGATAAGAACGCGTGGCAAGTGCCACATGTCAACACTACAAGTGGACGTCCAAGATTAACTATGGTTAGAGTCAATTAGTTATGATGAGTTAATCATAAAGTCGAGAATTGATTAAATAACATCATGTTGACATGTGGAATGATCTCCACATAGCACAATCTATAGTATGAACAGTCAAGATTAAAGTATGGGTGGCAAATGCCACATGACATCTTCATTTAATATATGCATGAACTAATGAGATATATGTAGAAGAACCAAACTCTATACCATGAATATAACTCACTCCCATTTTGGCCACCATAGAGTAAGAACCCAAGTTAAGGTGAGGTTAACCATGGGGGATGGATTATGAACTTAAGTATTAGGGATTTAACCCTTAGCCATGTACATTGCACACGCCCACTTTCGATTAACCTAAGGTGATACATGAACTATAGTTAGAACATTGAGTTAACCATGAATCTAAATTAATGAGATTCATGGAATTTATGTAATACATGAACCATGATAAATATGGAGAATATACCACATATCAAACCATTGTTAGATCATGAGTTCAAGAGGTCTACCTTAGTTAAATAATTTCTGGAATAAATCAGTAGATAAAAGATAGATGTATTATGATTATTAACCGTGGGTTAAAAAGAGAATCATAGTTAAGTGATCATGTATCTTAGGTTAGATGAACCTAATCTAAGGGATGCACCCAAATTTAAATGATTCATGAATTTATTAAGTTCATGAACTATGATTAATGAAAGGGGAGTGTACCAATATTAATGAGAGGCAAGACCCTTTACCTATAAATACCCACACGCCCACCCCTTGAAGCTCACTCCAAGTTGACGCCCAAGTCATGAGAGAATAGAGAGAGAGAGAGAAAGAAAGAAAGAAAGAAAGGAGAAAGAAGAAAGAAGAAATAAGGAAATAAAGAAAGAAAAAGAAGATAGTGCCGGTTGACTCGATTTTGGATTCGGCAAAAAGTGTAAAGAATTTCTGTAATATTATTCTAAATGATGATTTAGAATAAAGGATAGTAATATTAAGTATTTTAGAATGAAGAATAACGAAAGTTGTTTCTATCATATTATTCTAAACGAAGATAGGAAATCATTCGATAATACTAGGTCCATAATATCGTAAGTGATATTCGATGATATCATTCTAAATAGTATTTTAGAATGAATGTTATGATTAAGTAATGTATATTCTACTACATCTCTGGAAAATAGTATAATATTACTATATTTAAATGTTGGAAAATAGTACAATAATACTATGTTAAAATGCTGAAAAAAATAGTACGATATTACTATGTTAAATTTCTGGAAAATAGTATAAGAAATACTGGAAATTAGTATAATGATACTATGATAAAATACTGAATGGTATGATAATACTAAATTGAAATTCTGAAAAAATAGTATAATAATGCTATGGTCAAATGCTGGAAAATAATAAGATGGGGTTATGTAATGCGTTAAAGATATAGAGTGATGATACTATAATAGTGTGTTATATTTTATGCATATATTATATTCTGAAAATATGATAAGGAAATGGATGTAATTAAAGTAAGGAAAATGATTATTCCAAGTTATGAAATTATAGTCATCAGAAGGCTATAATAATGATATTTAGAATTGAAATTATATAATCATAAGGTTATGATGTATATAAAAATATTATCTTATAATGTTTTAATGAGAAGGCAAGGAAAAGATAAATATGCTTATCTTAAAAATGCCTCAAGATAGTGGCAAGGAAAAGGAAGACTGTTCGGCAATACTTCATGGGGGGTTAATAATGACTCCAAGACAAAATGGAATATTTCATGAAGGATTAATGATGATTCCAAGACGGAATGAGCCTAAAGAGGTGTACCTTTCAATGATCATCTTGAGAGACAAGAATAAGATAAGTTTGAAAAGATAAAAGAAAGATAAAAAATGTTTATCTTAAAAATGTTTCGAGACAGTGACGAGGTAAAGGAAGGACGTTTGACAATACTTCATGAGGGGTTAATGATGGCTCCAAGACGAAATGAAATACTTCATGATGGGCTAAACTCCAAGATGGAATGAGTCTAAAAAGGTGTGTACCTTTCGATGATCATCTTGAGAGACAAGTTTAAGATAAGTCTGAAAAAAGAAAAGATAAAAGAAAGATTTTAAAAAATGATGCTTATCTTAAAAAGGTCTCAAGACAGTGGCAATGTAAAGAAAGACCGTTCGGTAATACTTCATGAGGGGTTAATGATAACTCTAAAACGGAATGAAATATTTCATGAGGGGTTAAACTCCAAGATGGAATGAGTCTAAAAATGTGTACCTTTTAGTGATCATTTTGAGAGACAAGTTTAAGATAAACAAGATCCAATTAAAAGATACTAAAAAGGGGAATATCTAAAGTATTTACATAATATAAAAAGAGTTTAATATTATGTTATTGCAAAATTTTTGTTTAATTACATGTTTATAGTATGCTTTATTCTAACCCGTTCTTTAGCATAATGTTATGGAAATTCTTATTGGGCTTCATAGCTCACTGATATTTTACATCACCAAATGACCAGATGAACAGTTAAGGATCGAATTGGAAGTGATGTTCGGGGAAGGGCGAAGTCGCTTTCAATTATGCTTTTATATTTTGTTATTTGATCATTTTGATGTAATTAAGTTGAATTATAAAAAATTTAGAGTTTCATTTGGACATGAAATAATGGCAATTGTGTATGGATGAATAAGGGTTTAAAAATTTTAAATTCCCTTGGTATTTTATGCTTCCGCAATATAAGAAAAAAGAAGATCTCACAGACGGATTTACTCTTAAATTTCATTAGTGAAATGTTAAGTTTAAGTCGGATCGTGACAGTTGGTATCAGAGTGGGCAATTCCCATCATAGCATGTCCATAGGTATAAAACTTAGTTTTATACATAGATGTACAAAAAAACAAATATAGTTATATACATAGATACATGGTATAGACTAGGGAAAATGTATATTGATTAGATGTTATGACTAGTCAATATGATTATTAAAACTAGATCATAGAATGACTAGTTGAGATGATTATGAAAACTAGATCATAGAATGATTGGATTATATTAATGGTTATTTTGATAATAGATGAAAACTACAAGAAAGAAATCATGAGTAATCCTCATAATGGTGAAGCTGAATTTGAGAAAAGTTTTGTGGATAACTTATATATGATCATTTAGAGTTGGACAAAAATAGTTATATCTTTAGGATATGATTAAGAATGATAGTATCTTAAAATATTTTGATGCCTTCAAAATGATGTAAATGGAAGAGATTAAAGTATACATCATTTTTAAGATTTATTGATCATTTTGTGATTGAAAAATGGATTCAAATAATTATTTCTCAGAAGATGAGGTAATAAGATTTATTGGAAGAGAGTTTGGGAGATAATTCTGAGGCTTTTAGTTTGGGATCGAGGAACGCCATTTAGAGCCTTATATATATATAGGTTATGAATTAATGATATAAATGTTAGAAAATAGTACAATAATACTATGTTAAAATACTAAAAAAATAGTATGATATTACAGTGTTAAATTTCTGGAAAATAGTATAAGAAATATTGGAAATTAGTATAATGATACTATGATAAAATACTGAATGGTATGATAATACTATATTGAAATTCTGGAAACATAGTAAAGTAATACTATGGTCAAATGCTGAAAAATAATAAGATGAGGTTATGTAATGCCTTAAAGATATAGAGTGATGATACTATAATAGTGTGTTATATTTTATGCATATATTACATTCTGAAAATATGATAAGGAAATGGATGTAATTAAAGTAAGGAAAGTGATTATTCTAATTTATGAAATTATAGTCATCAGAAGGCTATAATAATGATATTTAGAATTGAAATTGTATAATCATAAGGTTATGATGTATATAGAAATATTATCTTATAATGTCTTAATGAGAAGGCAAGGAAAAGACAAATACGCTTATCTTAAAAATGTCTCAAGATAGTGACAAGGAAAAGGAAAATCGTTCAGCAATACTTCATGAGGGGTTAATAATGACTCCGAGACGGAATGAAATACTTCATGAGGGGTTAATGATGACTCCAAGAAGAAATGAGCGTAAAGAGATGTACCTTTCAATGAACATCTTGAGAGGCAAGAATAAGATAAGTTTGAAAAGATAAAAGAAAGATAAAGAATGTTATTTTAAAGAGGTCTCAAGACAATGGCGAGGTAAAGGAAGGTCATTCGACAATACTTCATGAGGGGTTAATGATAGCTCTAAGATAGAATGAAATACTTTATGATGGGCTAAACTCCAAGACGGAATGAGTCTAAAGAGGTGTATCTTTCGATGATCATCTTAAAAGACAAGTTTAAGATAAGTCTAGAAAAAGAAAAGATAAAAGAAAGAAAAAAAATGATGTTTATCTTAAAAAGGTCTCAAGACAGTGGCAAGATAAAGGAAGACCGTTCGGCAATACTTCATGAGGGGTTAATGATGACTCCAAGACGAAATAAAATACTTCATGAGGGGTTAAACTCCAAGACGGAATGAGTCTAAAGAGGTCTATCTTTTAGTGATCATCTTGAGAAACAAGTTTAAGATAAACATGATCCAATTAAAAGATACTAAAAAGGAAAATATCTAAAGTATTTACATAATATAAAAAGAGTTTAATATTATGTTATTGCAAAAATGTTGTTTAATTACATGTTTATATTATGTTTTATTCTAACTCATTCTTTAGCATAATGTTATGAAAATTCTTATTGGGCTTCATATCTCACTGATATTTTACCTCACCAGATGACCAGATGAATAGTTAAGAATCGAATTGGAAGTGATGTTCAAGGAAGGGCGAAGTCACTTTCAATTATGCTTTTATATTTAGCTATGTGATCATTTTGACGTAATTAAGTTGAATTATGAAGACTTTAAAGTTTCATTTGAACACGAAATGATGGCAATTGCGTATGGATGAGTAAGGGTTTAAAAATTTTAAATTCTCTAAGTATGAACAAGGATTTCGGTCCCACCCACAAGGGTACTGTTTGGCGATGTGGTCAGTTGATTTTATGTAGAGTTGTCACTTATTTGTTCGGTAAGGATAAATCTCATGATAATGGATAAGGTTTGGGTCTGCTTAGAGTTCTAGGTAAGAGGTTTGGTTAAGTCCGGGGAAGGTGTTAGGCACCCCGGCACTTCCGTTTTGCAACGGTTCCCTACTTACTAGGTTTAAGTCAATTTAAGTAAAGTTTTATTTAAATGTCGTAGATTTAGTTTATACTAACCCAAAAAAGGAAAAAGCTAAACTAGGATCGAACCCAGGTTAGGTTGCCTACGTACTCATATTGGGGTGAGATCAGACCGAGCGTAGTTCTGGCACATGAGCCTGTGCCGAGGCTAAGGGAGTGTTGTATGTCAACCAAGGGTGGCTTAGGGTCTAGTCCGGTAGATTAGGGTTGAGTTGACTGGGTTGGTCAAATGCTTCGTTATGTTGAGTGGGCCTGATAGGTCAAGATTGAAGCCCGGTAGGCTTAGGCCCGGTAGGCCAAGAGTAAGCCCAGTAGGCTAAGTTGGACCCGGTAGGCCAAGGGTAAGCCCAGTAGGCTTAGGGTAAGGCCCGGTAGGCTATGGTTATGTTAACCAAGATGGGTAAGGTCCAAGCTATGTTTATGGGCTTTAGATGTTGATTGAGGATTTTTAGGGTTTTTTTCTAAAATTTCCCAAGTTAAGTTGGCTAACTATAGTTAAGACATGAATTTTATTCATGATTAGTCCGGATAACCGTGGTTGGGTGTGTTTTGAACATTTTTTGTCCTTTTTACATTTTTCATGATTTTTGGGTATTTAACCAAGGTTTAAATAGGCTTAATCATGGTTAAACCAAGTGTTAACCATGGTTAAGATCATTTAACCATGGTTATGCAAGAGCATTCAATCAAAAACATAATTTTTCCATTGTTTTAGAATTTTAGGGATTTTCTCTGATTTTTCCAAGTTGGTTTGGTGAATTAACCATAGTTAACTCTTAGTCATGGTTGAGTTAACCATAGTTAAGGCAAGGGGAGGTTTGTTCAATCTTGGGGTGGACCCAGAGGTCATGGAAGATCAGCAGGAGGGCCCCCCATGGGCTGGTATAGACCCAAAAAGTTCAAAATTCACACTGTCGGTAATTTTATTGTCGACAGCATTGCTGTTTTTTGCCAAACTTTGTACCCCAAAACTATGGTTAGGAGATGAGTTAGGGGGTGCTTGACCCCTGGTTTCGAAGAGGGCAAATAGGGGAACAAAATGGGCCCATGGTGGACCCCAAGAGTGGCCTGGTGTGGGCCCTACAGTGTGCCAAAGTGGCACTGCTCACTTGTTACACAGAATGATGAATGTCGGCAATCTGATTACCGACATTCTAGCAGTTTTTGGATTTTGTCATTTTAACCCTAGTGAAGCTTAACTATGGGTCTCAAGGTATTTAGAGGAAATGTAGGGGAGACCCAGAGGTCCAACCTTGGCCCTTGATTGGGGTTAAAAGGAGTTCAGGTGGGGCCCACAAGCCCTAGAACAGCAGGTATCAGGGGTGTCGACACTGAGATTGCCGACACCCTGTAACTCTTTAGAAAACCAATTTTGCTCGCAGGAGACATTACAGGGGAGGAACCAGGGATTCCCTCATGGTGTGAGGGACCCCTAGAACCTCCTGAGGCCACTGGTAATGGTATTTTGCCCTTGGAGGAGGTTCTCCACACCTAGGAAGGTGGGAGAGTCCTCCCCTTTGGGGTGTACCTGCAAAACCAAAGACAAAGTCCCCTGGAATAGACCTGGGGCTCACATATGGTGCCAAAATAGAAAAATACAAGGGGTAGGGGGAGCCCTACCCTACTGCTACTCGTAGGAGGTGCTGATGGCCTTGAGTGGGATGGCGAAGCTGTGGTGGCTCGCGATGGAGCAAGGGGGAGCTGTACAGGAAGCTGGGGACTCCGGCTAGGCTACTGGGAGCTTCATAGGAGAGCTAGAAGGAGGACTGAAATGCTCAGGGGTTCGGTGTGGGGTTTTTGTCGACTGGTTTTGGTGGAAGGGTGGTCTGCCCTTTATAGGGGAGGTCCAAGGGGACACACCCAGCATTTGTATAAGGGTAGGAGAGGGGTCATGATGCCGGAGTGGGGATCTGCCAGTCGGAGAGGGTGGTTGCCCGCGTGCCTGAACCCTGCAGGGGGGTGGCGTGCTGTAAAAAATGAAATCCAGTGGTGTCGGTAATAGGATTACCGACACCATCAAACCTCTGAAAAATGAGGATGTCGATAATCCTATTACCGACACTAACTGGTTCTTGCCCACAGGGCCTGGCCCATGCTATGCATGTGGTACTTGGGGTCGTTTTGAATTTTTGGGTTTAGGCTTGGGCCCAGGCCGAGATGCTTGATACCCAAGGGGTTATGGACTTGAGGGTTAAGCCCTAAGGGCCTAGGGTTTGAGTCCTAAGGGTTAGGGCTAGGCTAGGGTTTTGACTAGGCTAGGCTAGGCTAGGGCTAGGGCTCGACTAGGCTAGGGCTAGGCTTAACTAAGGTTGAAACCTAGGGTTTGCTAGGGTTAGGTTCTATGGTTTATCTAGGGTTAGGCTTAACTAGGGTTAAAACCTAGGGTTTGCTAGGGTTGATTCCTAGGGTTTGCTAGGGTTTTTCCTACGGTCAAGGGACCTTGCCTGGTGATTAACCATGGTTAAGAGGTTTAACTAGGGTTAGCTAGGGGTGTAAAAATTGGGTGCTTACAATAGGTATTTTGTGCTTCTGCAATATAAGAAAAAGAGGATCTCACAGACGGATTTACTCTTAAATTTCATTGGTGAAATGTTAAGTTTAAGTCAGGTCGTGACAACTTACATAAGCAATAACAATTGGTCATCACAATAACTCATCATAAGTAAATGTGTTACTTTATTTGGTACAGTAGTCTTTACTTTTGGCGCCACTAATGCGACAATAAACTTTCCAGAATCTAATAAGCGTAACTCATTGCCAATCGGCAACAACTTCAAGATATGAAGACATAAAATGAGGGGGGTGAGCTATAGAACCCAGCAAAATCAACAGTCCATCTAGACTATTTTCCACATAATAACATTTATCAATAGTGATATACTAGTAAAGTACAATTCTCATATTATAATAATATGCAGAATAATAATATCATAATTCGTGACTCGATGTCACTCAGGGCTATTTTACCTTATCCAAGGTTCCCAACCTCCAAGTGTTTTCCATTGTTAATTCATCCAATCATTGTTGACAACATTAGGTTACTGTTTCAGATAACCACTCTCGTTCTATCCTTGAGTCCACAAACTCGATTGACTAGGCCTTCGCCCGTGTACAACCTCTATCCCTGAGTCTACAGACTCAATTATTAACAAATCGGGACTTCTCCCGATTATGACCAATCATTGGGTATGTCGACCCAATTAACCTTAAATATGTATATTCCACACATAACCCAAGCCTTCACCTGATGACTGCCAAGAACAATACATCTGACATAAACCAATGCCAGGAACAACACTTCTAACATATCACTTTATATTTTCCCACAGTGAGAACTCTGACACACACAATCACATTTGTCAAGAAACATATCTGATCGTCAGGATACACATCTGATCGTCAAGATAGACATTTGATAGCTAGGAAACTCATCCGATTTGCCAGAAAAAGAAACTAATCTAACATGCCAGAGACTCACCTCTGACAAAAAGGAAACACCTGACCACTAGGAAACACTTGTCTATCAGGAACACATCTGAAATATCACCCTGTTAGGCATAACACCTCTGACATAACACCCTTGTCAGGCAACACATCTGATAACCAGGATACACATCTGATCGCCAGGATACTCATCTGATAGCCACGAAACTCATCTGGCCTACCAGGAAAATGAACAAATCTGACATGCTAGGAACGCACCTCTGACTAATAGAAAACACCTGACTGCCAGTAAACACCTAACTACCAAGAACACCTCTAACATTATAACTCTGTCGAACAAAACACCCCTGACAGTATAACCCTGCTAGGTAAAACATCTCTAACAGTACACATGCTAGGAAAAACACCTCTGGCATCAAATCATATCAGGCACAACACCTCTGACATCAAATCCTGTCAGGCACAACACCTCTGACATCAAATCCTATCAGGCACAACACCTCTGATAGTACAATGCTTAATCTAACATTTGTTGGGATGTACCTACCCATACAGAACATCATCCTATAAGGCAACCATATTTTAACATCATAACCTCTGTTGGGTGCATACTTGTTGACACGGGTCAATGCCCCCTCAAGGTAACATCATTGAGTTCGTAAACTTAATACATCCCTGGTTCCGTAAACCTCATTCCAACCTGGGGTCTTTCGACCCAATGTCATCTTAACTCTTTCGACTATCAGCCACAGAGGAACCCCAACTCTTAGCAGACCCATCTCTCCAGATCTAGTCAAAGAGAGGCCACAGATAACGTTTAACACAGGTTAGGTTTACCAATTGTAGAAAATCCCCAATTATTCGAGCCTTGCTTGAATAATTGAGCCAGTTGGGCCTCATGCCCGTGGACCAAGTTCTAGGGTACACCGTTCCAGTCTAGAACATTACTAGGTCGATGGACCTTTTCATCACCTTACAAGCATTAAAGTAGCATCACATCATGCAAGAGGCGTTCTGAGGAGGAACTTAACCAGGTTAATGAGCCCTTCCACTGCCTTCCAAGCATAAAAGTAGATCACATCACTTCCCGAGACCAAACCAGGCTTCCCAGAGGGTCCGAACACAAACAGGGTCAAAACACCCAAAGCCTACGCACTGGCGATCGATTGCCAATGTTGGGCGATTGATCACCTAGTATATAGAGCCAAAATTTTGAGTTGTTTACAGCCCGAAACGAAGAGCTATACCCTTCTTGTTTTTTCACATATCCCAACACACTTCATATCGGGGTCCGACCCTTTTTCATCCATATTTCATCATAAATCATTCATTGTGAGCCAAAATTTTGAGCTATCTAGCACGAAACCGAGGGCTATACCCCTCTTCTCAATTTCCACATATCCCCATCCATTTAATACATCGCATGTCGGGTCTCCGGCCCTTTTTCATCCACACAGCATAACACAAACCATTCAATGCACAAAAAGCATATTTTAAAAAGAAAAATAGAAAAGAGGAAAAGAGATTTTACCTCTTACGCATGTTTAGAAGCTCCATATGGAAAAACGAACGTTGTTGTTACATCTGGAACATCGAAGAACATCAAGGTAGACCTTCTCCTCTTTCTCTCACCTCTTTCTCTCTCTAACAACCCCACGGCCAAGGGGTTCGTTGCCTCTCACAAAATAGAGAAATTGAGGGGGGTGACCCTCTTTATGTAGAGGTTAGTAGGGTGATGTGGTGATGCCCATTCCAAGCCATGTGTGACACATGGGCCAAGATGATGTGGCCCATTGACTGGTTTGACCGGTTTCTCACTTTTTCACACGTACGACCTCTGTAACTTCACGAAACGACATGCAATAATGATGAAACGACAAGTGCCGATAGAAGGGGGAATATGACACCCGTTGTCTGAATCTCGGGGAAAAATATTGATTTTTGACAGTAAAACTGAAGTCCGTAAGAAAATTGCAAAACACACAAATTTTATGATTTTGGACACTAAACACGTCGCGGTTTGAGTTGTAATGAAGCTGAGACAACAGGCAGTCATCCAGACAGCCAACCGACACGCGGTGTGTGAGTTTCGAAGATTTATATTGGGGCAATCGGTAAATATTGAGTGCCGACTGAATTTTGAAACTTGCGGATTTCCTAGCTTTCTTACGTATGAGGCCTTGCGGTTTCGCGAATTGATGCGTGACGGAGCTGACAGGACATGTACTCGTACAGAAATGCAAGCTGATACACAGTGTGAGATTTTCAGGGAAAAACACTGGGTTATACCGGTAATTATTAGACACCGAATCCGATAACCAGAACCCGCAGTTACACCCAAACATTTTCTCGAGGTTTTACGGATTCCGATTAGGGAAAGTGACACCCTAATATTCATAAATACTATTCTTTAATTAATTATACTTAATTACCGGTCATCCTGGGCTCAAGATTGTATTCTGAAAATCCGGGTCATTACAATCTTGCCTCATAAAAATTTCCTCCTTGAAATTGATCAATTTTTATGTCCCAATAATGGAGGGTACGCCATATAGTACTATAATTTCCTCTTACCACCATCTTTACATTAGGGTTGCTAGAATTTCACGAAGTCTATCCATATTTAATCTTCGACAGTCCAAATTATTTTCGAAAATTTTCCTTATTTAGCAATGGATTCTCATTTGCTTCACTAATATAACTTATGTACATTCCAACACATCACCCAAACATATCAATACTATTTAGATAACTTTTAGTCTTTACATATTTATCAAAGGAGGGACATACAAAACACAGATCATGACAATGCCCACTATGGCAAAACACAAGTGTTTAAAGTCTATCTCTAAGGATGTCCTCATTGTGCTGGACCTCTTCTTGTGACATTGCGAAGACACCACCCTTTTTGTCATCGCCTGAATTTTGTTTCAAATCGGGGTGTTGCCCAAGGATTTGACCTTAGAGGGGGGTGAATAGGGTCTATGGAAAATTAAAATTCTATCATATTCCCTTAAGCGGAATTTCAATTTTAACAAATTAAAAGAGAATGTAAATTTAACAATTCTACATAATCAATTAAAACAATAAAGTAAATGAGAATGGAAAGAGTTAAGAGAATGTAAACACATAGACGTTGTTCAGAAGGTTCAACAATCCCGCCTACGACCCCGCCTCAAGCTATATCTACTACAGGATTTCTCACGATTTACTCAATCCAATCTTTTTATGGGTGAAGATCAAACCTTTACAATACAAAAGAATCTCCTCTCTTGACTTCCTCGATCTTCTTACGGGTGAAGATCCAACCTTATAAAGCTCCCCGCTTCAAAGACAGGAATCCACCGATTCTTGATTTTTACACACTTTATAGCAAAGTGGTTTACAATCATGAAATGCTCCTTTATACAAGTTGAATGATCACTTTCAAGCTCATTAAGAGTCTCTCAAAAAATGGAGTTGAATAGCTCAACTTTGGACTCTTTTTGAGATTCTAGGGTTTACTTAATGAATTTTGAAATCTAAGATTTGGAGTGATTGATTGAATGATTGAAATTATTGGAGTTCTTCTTTTAAGTCATAAAGCATTCATATTTATAGCCCAAAAGGTTTTATGGCCATTGTAGAAACATTGAGAAAGAAACTAGTTGTTACAACATTTTCTGCTTTCCGCATTAATTTGTTGACGAGTATAAAAATACTCTTTGCATTCGTCGATGAGATCAAGGCTAGAAAGTTATAGTAGCTTCTGTAACTCCATTCATCGATAAGTTCATTGGATTCATCGACGAGTCCTCTGTTATTTCACAGAAATCTCATCTTTTGAAGACCTTAACAATGGAAATGGTTTCCTAGGTCTTTTGGCTCATCTTTATCATGTTTTTGGTCTTTCTAAATGATGTCCTAGAGCCTTAAAATATTAATCAATTTAGTCTTTAAGCTCCTATGATCAATCTAGGCTTTGAGTTTTTCAAACAACCAAAACTTTGAGGACTTTTACATAAGTCGTAAAACACTCTCACTAAAATATAAAATAATTAAATCTTCTAAGATAGTCTTCATTCTTCAGGACTTGATCTTGAGTCATCTTCTTAGATTTCATCTTTAAACTTCATCTTCATGACTTGGACTTTGATTGATCTTCAATATAATTTGACTTGCTTTGACTTGAAGATGATTCTTCTCATATATTGTGTCATTTTCATGTTTTTTCCTTGAATGACTATGCTAATACTCTTGGTATTCTGATTTTCATATAAACTCAAATGAGACATTAGTAACACAAATGACATTACATTATTGTGTTATTATCATCAAAATTAATGATGTTACATTAGGTAAAAATCTAAGGCTAACAATCTCCCCCTTTTATGATGACATAATAATATAATGAAATGAAAACAAGCTCATCTCTCAATATATAAATTCAATTAATTTTTTAAGCAAACTCCCCCTAAACATATGCATTAAAATAAAATTTGAATTCAATTCATATGCATATAATTTAGATAAACCTTTCACTAATTTCATAACACTTATATTTGATTTAATTAGTCATTACAAGCATTTTGTATCAATTTGAATATGTATTTTACCAAGCACATAATTCCAATAATTTCTAGAGTTTAGATAATTATCATTTCATTATCATATTTTTTCTCCCTTGACAATATAAAAGATACAGATTTAACAAACATAGCAATTCAAGTATTTCATACATGATACCAATACAGTCAATTTATTTCTCCCATTTGGCAATCATCATAAAAAGTATCACTTAAGCACATTTTTCCAATATAAATCATCACAGTATTTAAGCAAAGTATATATATATATATAAGCATTACATATATCATACATGTATACAAACATATATCACATATTTAAATACCAAGCATTCATCTATTTTATTCAAACATCTCATAATCACAAGATTCATCATGTATATCAATTACATATATCCATATCAATTTGTCATTTATATCAAAACATCAATTATTAATACATTCAAATATACATATAGACATAAGCAACCAATCAATCGTCAAATAAATATCAATTAATTCATTTACATTTATTAAACATATCAATATTCATCAAAACATCATTTCATATTAAATATTAAGAATAATATAATCAAACATGATCACACAAGGAATCATTCAAATTATAATTAATTATCACACTTCCTTATTTAATGATTGAGTCTACATGAACAAATTCAAGGAGCTCCCTTTGGTACCAAAACTATAGAGATCTGGATTTATTCTCCTCTTAATACCTTGTTTAACAGGGTTTAAATAGTTCATAATATTTGCTTTTAGTGTTCTTAAGCTTAACTAAGAGTGTAGGATGTTTAAAATGCGAAAAAAATGACAAAATAAGAGAAATTCTGTGTTGGGTGATCGATCGCCAATCGTGCTGACAGGATTTTACAGTGTTACGCTTTTAGGGTTTTAAACCCCCCTCCCTTATAAATTTGACCCCCAAATACGAGGGTTTGGAGGGTTTTGAATTTCTAAAACTAATTTTGGGGAGAAAGAATGAAAAACCTAGGGTTCTAAGTGAATTCTTACTAGGAGAAGAAGAATTTGCTTGAAGGAAGATTTGAACTTGAAGATTTCTTTAAGGAAGGGTTTCAAGTATTTGGGTTAAGAGGAAAAATCCCATCAAGGTAAATATGATTTCTTCACTATCAATATCATGAACTATTAATGTTTTTAAGTTTAGAAACTAAGATTTTATGTTAGAATGAGATTAAACATGATTTATTGTAGGAATCTCTTTCTCTATTTATGTTTTAGTTCATGGTTGTATTATATTGAAGTGAAGGTGTTTGATTAAATGTGAAGGGAGGGAATAATGGAAGTAGTGTGATGAAAATTAAAGGATGGGATGTGTGTGTGGATTTTGAAATAGTAGATGGGTTGTATTGTGGAGTCTTAGATGAATGGTTTTGGGGTTTTTGTACGGAATGATGGTTGTGTATGCAAATGAATGGATCTAGGGTTATGAATGTCATGTGTGTATGAATGTAAATGACGTGTGATGTTAGATTTGAATATTATAAATATCCATTATGTAATTATGTCTTCACATGCTAAATTATGCGATTATGCATTCACGTGTTAAATGATGCGATTATGATTTTATATGTTAGATTTCTTAAATACGATTTCATATGTTAAACTATGCTATTACAATTCACATGCAAAATATGAGAATGAGATGAATGCTAAATATGTTGAGAACTCCGTGTTGAAATACCATGATTATGCACATTCAATCAATAAAATTATAGAAATGTCATGTTATGATTATTGAAAATGATGTATGTTAAATGCTATAACATGTGAAAATGAGGTATGTTAAATGCTAGGAATATTAAGAACTTCTTATTGAGACATCATGATTATAAATGTTCTATTGAAGATTTCATGAAAATAATATGTTATGATTATTAAAGCATGATATTAATTTGTGTGTAGTGATTTATGGTCGGGTAAATAGACCTTGAATTGTGATCTTGTGGCCTAGGTCTTTTATCATGGTGGTGTACAACACTATGATGGATTACCAGGGTACTTGGTTGATAATCTGAGGTATCATTTAACCGAGGATTTGTCACTCTTCACTCACGACTTGATGAATAATATATGATATTGGTCTTACCCGTAGTGATGTATTATTGGGAAATAAACTTTGGAAATTCAATCTCGTGAGCATAAGTCTTTTATCATGATGGTTATGGGACACATGATGAATCACCTAAGGTACCGGGTTGATAATTCAAGGGTTATTGAGTCACGATTCATCACTCTTCACTAACGATATGACCTAAGCACAAGCATGAAAAAATCACGATAATAAGTATAAATGTAAGTATTACACAAGCCTCACTGCATAATTGAGTTTTGCACTTAACCGGAACCAACAAGTCTAAGATCAAGGCATGCGTGCCAAGTCAAGTAATCATAAGTGAATCCGAGAGCACAGAAAAAAGTATGAAGGTTGGTAAACGGGAAGTAAAGTACAGTAATCTCTTTCACCTATATAGTGAATAGTTATTTTAAGTTACTATGCATGTTGATAATGTTCATATGAAAGCAAGATAATGATGACTGATGAAAGGAAAGAAGAAAAAAAGATAAGGATGACTTATCAAAGGAAAGAATGAAATAAGAAAAAGAATGATGATTCATGAAGAAAAGAAAGCAATGTACGATAAGAAAAGAAAAGAACAAGATAAGATAAGAAAATAAAAATGATGAAATAATTGTGATGCTTCCGCACTCTGACTTATGTATATTTTATTGTCCAACTATCATTATGAACCTGCTCATATGATTAATATTACAAAATGCTATTATGAACCTGTTCATATGATTAATGTTATGAAATGCTATTATGACCTGTTTATAAAAAAAATGTTATAAAATGTCATCATGAACTTACCCATGTCGATGAATGTGTATCCATGATGAATATGCTATACTGATATTCTGATATTGCTAGTCGGGATTTCATATACGTCGAGCCGCTTGTTGCTCTGCCGATATGTTTTTGCATGTCGGCAGGTTTAGGTTCCAGGTAGCAGCGGTGCCATAGTTAGAGGAGGAGTACGGTAAAGATGAAGAGGGAGACCTTCCCGACGAGGGAACAAGAGATTTTGATCCCTCTTCATACTATTAGGTTCGGAGACTTTCATTTAATTAAATGTTGTAATATATGTTGAAGAACCATGTTTAGTTGATGTTGACTATAGACTCAGTTGTAGATAGAATTGTCATACTGGTTAACTGTTGTTTACGAGAAATTTTCAAGTTCATATTTTAGTATTGTCTTGCTTATGTTCAGGTTAATTCAGAATAAGCAGTGTAACGGGTCCAAAGCTCCATCTTTAGCCTACATGAGATTTTGGGGCGTTACAAAAACCATCTTGGGTCCAACTAGGTCTGTCTTGGGAAGACATGTTCCCTTAGGCACCCAAACTTATTTTACTCTCTTCTTTCCAATATATGTATAAATAGTACTAGAAGAGCTAGAGGTAAAAAAGTTTTAATAATTATTTTGTTTGATTAATATATTATAACAAATTCCTGCTTTATCAAATATGCATTTTTGATTTTCTAGCATTGTATTTAGGATCTTTTTACCATTAGTAAATTTTGTGATAATTTTAGACAAATTTTCAAATTTAGATTTTGAATCATTGCATTCATTAATTTGGATTTTAGGCTTAGATGCACTTTCTTCTTTTTCCTTTTTCAAAGCTTTATTTTCTTCTAAAAGATTTTCTTTTTCTTTTTTCAAGAATTCATTTTTGTTTGTAAGAGAAGAATTTTCTTTCTTAAGTTTTGAATTCTTAGATGCTAATTTTTGAAATTCTTCGTGTAAGATCATAGTTTGTATTGGCTTAATTCCGATGTCAAAATGGTGTCAATGTAAGTCTAGTATCGTTGTTCATCTGGTTGATGAAGATTGGTGAAGATGAAGCTCCAAAGACTTAAGAGAAGTACATTCCGGTTTCAAGCTTCGCTCACACTCTTACAATGGTAAGTGACCTAGATACCTAGAAGTTACCATATGTGGAATTGATTTAGATCATGCTAAGCATACACCCTAGGTGATTAGAAATTGACCCATGTAATCTTAATAGCCTTCGAATGGTCTTAATAAGATATTGGATGTTGAAACAGGGGTGACAGTGCAAAACAATCAAAATTTGCATAGGTCGTTCGAACGCCCAAGAACGGATGGCTGGCCATTCGAATGGACAATTGAAATAAAAAATAGTAGCTTATCTGGCCCCCTATTTTTATCCATTTTCATCCAATTCCAAGGCCGTTCGAACACCCCTTATGGTCATTCGAACGGACCTCTTATTTTTTGTTTCTAAAATCATCTTAACTATGTTTTGGCAAGTACTATTACCTTAGCAATTTATTGGATGTTCCCTTCGCTCGTTCTAAGAAATTACAAAGAGATTTTAGAGACTACTCTGAAGATTTTAGGGTTCTTAAATCCCCACTTGGTGGATACCCTTAGTTCTCTTCTCTCATACTCTAGTTGATACAAGATCGAATTGTTTTATCTTGAGTTGCATCGGTTGATCTCCATTGTTGGTAGAGATCCCACTAGAACAATATTTCATTCCTTCATTAAACTCTGTGTGAGTGTTGGCGTTGCTAAAGCCATCGAGGATGGAGATCGATCATTGGATCGTGGATTGAAAATTTGAGAAAAGTTGGTCGATGAGGAGCCGAAGTTGCTGCTGTAGAGATCGAACGAGGAGTTCGTGTTTATTCTACAAGACGGAGAATCTATACCGAGGAACAGTGTTTGGCGTCTTGTTGGGTAAGATTTATTCTTGTGTTTGATAACTTATTCTCATAGTGGATTTTGTGTTGGAATAGGTCCCGTGGTTTTTCCCAGAAGGATTTTTCACGTAAAAATCTTGTGTGTGGTAGATTGCTTGTCTTCTTTACTTTCCGCACTTGTTTGCTTTGTTTGTCATAACTTTAATTGTTAATCGATAAATTAAAAATTGGTAGACATTGTTAGGAAGACCTATTAACCCCTCTTCTAGGTCAAAGGAATCATTGAACATAGATATTTCAATTGGTATCAGAACGGGTTCACTCACAAGGCTAAACCCTTAAGTGTGATCTTGTTAAAAAATCCTTGACCAATCAATGACTACTACTGTGAGAGAGGGAGATTCAGACCTTCATCTCCCATTGGGTTATGAAAGTAGTAACTCTTCTCAAAGTTATGAAAAGAAGAATGAGAAGAATGTTGAAGAGACCATGTCCATTGAAAATAGTGAGAAGAGTCTCAGTGACTCTGAAATTGATGAGAACATGGACACAACTTATGAGAAGATGTATTCTGAGAGTCTCAAACTAAAAAGGACTAAGATTCTGCTAAATAAAAGACTCAAAACACTCCAACAAGAAAAAGAGGCCTGTACACTAGAAGCAGAAGGGAAGATTGCTCTAGCTACTTAGCTTGAAAAAGAGCAAAGCCCTCTTATGGAAGAAAATGATTCTTTGACCAATGTGGTCAGAACATTAACAAATGAAAGAGATGTTTTTATAGAAGAAATTGAGGAGTCAAGGACTCTCATTTCAGAGCTAAAAAATGAAAAAATATCTTTTGTTGATAAGGTTGCTTTTCTAGAAAATGAACTTAAAAAATTTTCACACAGATAAGATAAACTTAATCAATAAGGTGGTGTCTCTTGAAAAAGAAATTAAGATGTTTGGTAACACTCAATGTCTACATAAATTGGTCAAAAGGCATGGTTCAAACAGTAACAGGACTGAAATAGGACATGCAGAGAGACCCTTTGGTCCTAAAGCAGTTGGAACTGTGGCTGAATATGTGAGTAATCACATTGATGATGAGTCTAAAATAGGTGATTCCTCTCACTCTAAGGGAAAAAAGCTGAGAAATCAAATTCCTACAAAGAAGACTCATCCCAGATTCACTCTCACTTGCTTTCAATGTGGTGTAAAGGGTTACATTTGTCATAATTGTCCTGCTCTTAGAAGAAGTCCCCAAAATGGTTCTTGGAACCAAAATCAAAATTAAAATCAAGGGAATCTTCAAAGGCAAATTCAAGTTTGGTTGAAAAGTCTAGAAGTTTGAGCAAAGAAGTGATGAAAATTACTCAACTTTCTAGTACTAGATATGGGTTGGACACTTCCTATGCTTATCATGAGGAAGGTAACGGGATAAACCAAAATGCTAAGATCTCTCAATGGAAAAAGAAAATGACCAAAAGATAGAATGTTGTCTCTACCAAGTCATAACAAGTAGATAATGTTAAAAAGGTCAATCCGAAGGTTAGATCTATCTATGTGAGAAATGATAACCTAAAATTCTTGGTCATTCATGTTGCCTTAAAAGCCCAAAATACTGACATGTGGTACTTCGACAGTGGTTGTTCTCGGCATATGACTGGTAACAAGTCCATATTCACTCAATTTGATGAATGCTCAGATGGAACTGTCACTTTTGGTGATGGAAGTAAATCTTTTATGAAAGAGAAATGTATCATTCAAGCTCCTAGCATTCCCAAGCTCAAGAATGTTCTATTTGTTGATGGGCTGAAAGCTGATTTAATTAGCATAAGTCAAATGTGTGATGATAACCATGTTGTGCACTTTACTCAAAATAAAATGTTATGTTATTAATAGTAAAGGAAAATGCGTTTTAGAAGGGTTGAGAACTACTGATAATTATTATAGCTTGACCCCAGGTGAGTTCATATCTAAAGTCTGCAATATGGTTAAAATTGAGGAAATCAACTTGTGGCATAGGAGGCTTGGTCACATGAATTTCAAAGACTTAAGCAAGCTCTCAAGACATGAGCGGGCAAATTGAGTGCCCAAACTAGGAAAGTCTTCCCTTGTTGTGTGTGGGTCATGTCAAATTGGCAAACAAATTAAAAGCCTACACAAGAAGACTTCAAATATTGCTACCTCACATCCTCTAGAACTAATTCACATGGATCTTATGGGTCCTACCAGAACTGAAAGTCTAGGAGGTAAGTGATATATCCTAGTGATGGTGGATGATTTCTCTAGGATGACATGGGTTGCATTCCTAAGAGAGAAGTCTGATGCATTTGAGATTTCAAACATATTTGCAAGAGAATCTAAAATCAAAAAGGTTGTCAGACCATTCGGATTCGAAGTGATCATGGAAAGGAGTTTGAAAACTCCAAGTACAATAAATTCTATGATGAAGTTGGGATAAAACATGAATTCTCTACCCCTATCACTCCTCAGCAAAATGGAGTTGTAGAAAGGAAGAATAGGGTTCTCCAAGAGATGGCTAGAGTTATACTCCACAGCAACAACCTAGCTGCTCACTTTTGGACCGAAGCAGTTAGTACAACTTGCTATACTGCTAACAGAGTATATACTAGGCCCGGAACCAAGAAAACCCCATATGAGTTGTAGAATAACAAGAAACTAAATGTTAAGTACTTTCGAGTATTCGGAAGTAAGTGTTATATCCTAAGGGATAGAGAGCAATTGGGCAAGTTTGACTCCCATAGTGATGAAGGGATTTTTCTTGGGCATTCTACCAACAGTAGAGCATATTGAGTGTACAACTTGAGAACCTCTATTATAATGGAGTCCATAAATGTTGTTGTGGATGACTCCGGTAGTGAGACTGAGCATCTGGATGATGATAATGTGAAAGGGTTGAAGAGGTTCCTACACCTTAAGTTGAGGAAGCATCATCTCCTAAAAAGCCTACACATCCTAGGGTTATGAAACCTCACTCTCCCACTGACATAATTGGAAACCTTGAAAGTGAGGTAAGAACGAGGAATCAAATTGAAAATGAAGTTAGTTATCTTTACTATACTTCTACTTTTGAACCCAAAAATGTAACTGAAGCTCTTACAGATGAAAATTGAATATATGTCATGCAAGAAGAGCTGAATCAGTTTACAAGGAATGATGTGTGGTTCTTAGTGCCTAGGCCAACTAGTACTAATGTGATAGGTAGCAAGTGGATTTTTAAGAATAAATCAGATGAAAATGGTACCATTGTGAGAAACAAAGCTAGATTGGTTGCTCAGGGTTACACTCAAATTGAAGGCATCAATTTTGATGAAACCTTCGCTTCTGTTGCTCGGCTAAAATCAATCAGAATTTTGTTAGTTGTTGCTTGTCATCTAAAATTCAAATTATTTCAGATGGATGTTAAGAGTGCCTTTCTGAATGACATTCTTCAGGAGGAGGTCTATGTGGAACAGCCTAAAGGGTTTGAAGACCCAAATCACCTTGATCTATCGGTTAAAAATGACTTTCTATGGGTTAAAGCAAGCTCCACGAGCTTGGTATGAGAGATTAACCACTTATCTCTTGGAAAAAGGGATTTTCGAGAGGGGGAGTAGATAACACTTTATTCATTAAAAGTGTCAAGGATGATATTGTTATTACTCAGATCTATGTTGATGACATTGTTTTTGGCTCCACATCTATCTTGCATGCTAATCAATTTGCTGATCTTATGACTAATGAGTTCGAAATGAGTATGGTTGGTGAATTGAATTTCTTCCTTAGTTTTTAGGTAAAGCAAATGGCAACAAGGATTTTTGTATCCCAAACAAAATATGCCAAGGATCTTGTTAAGAAATTTGGTATGAGCTCAGCTAAACATGCTCGTACTCCCATGAGCACCACCACAAAGCTTACCAAAGATGCTTCAGAGAAAAATGTTAATCAAACCACATACAAAAGTATGATTGGTAGTTTACTTTATCTGACTGTCAGTCGTCTTGGCATTTCTTTTAGTGTTGGAGCCTGTGCCCGCTATCAAGCGAGCCCCAAAGAGTCTCACTTACTTGTTGTTAAACGTATTATTCGTTATGTGAGTGAAACTTTATCTTTTGGCCTTTGGTATCTCTTTGATACAAATGGCATGGTTGCTGGGTATTCTGATGCTGACTAGGCTAAAAATGCCGATGATAGAAAAAGCACCTCTGGAGGATGTTTGTACATTAGAAACTGCTTAGTTGCTTGGCTTAGCAAGAAGCAAAACTCCATATCCTTGTCTACTGCAGAGGCTGAGTGCATTGCAGCTGGAAGTTGTTGCACCCAACTTTTGTGGATGAAACAAATGTTGTTAGATTACGGGATAAATCAAGGTACCATGACTTTGTATTGTGACAATACAAGTACCGTAAATATTTCCAAGAATCCCGTTCAACACTCTCACACAAAGCACATAGACATTAGACATCATTTTATTCATGAGCTCGTTAAGCAAAATGTTGTGTCTTTGGAATATGTTCAAACTGAGAACCAATTTGCAGACATTCTAACAAAACCTCTAGATTTCCTTCGGTTTGAATTCCTTAGAAAATCCATTGGTGTTTGCGAGGTTGGTTGATTATGGGTTGTTTGATAGACTAAGATGTTCTTCATGCCTATTTGTCCTGGTACTATCTATGTGATGTATATTAGTAGGTTTTGCACTTTCTTATTTGTTTCACTCTTTCATTTTGTTTTTAATTAATTAAAAGAAAAACACCAAAAAGATTTTGTGTTTCTTTTAGATAGGTTGTTTTTCCTTCATATATTGAAAAATCCAAAAACATTAAAAAATTCAAAATTCAAAAGATGTTGTTTGGGCTTACTCTCCTATCATATTGTGCATATTTCAATTTCCTTGCATTCATAAATCTTATTTAATGTCAAGGTAAAAATATTGAATAGGATTGAGTTCATGAGGATATTATACCTTTCAAAGTCTTTTGAAAAATTGAAAAATAGACAAAGCTTCTAAATCACAGTTAGAGTTGGTTAAACAATGTTGCTAAAGTGTCATGCACATGCACTCTGACTACCTATAGAAGATGGTCTAAATTCCTAAGTAAAGGTAATGCTATTATTCATGATGATCTTTTTGGTTGACCAAATCTGGATTGACCGATATGTTAATATCCTATTTGCTTGTGCCCCTGCTTAAAAAAAAAGATTGAGACAATGGAAAGGGCTACCTCTGGGATAGTGTGAAAGTCACAATTGGATGCAAACAGTATGTAATGGCTACCTATGCGGACAATAGTTATCTATTTGGGTTGCTAGTGTGAAAGCCTCTACTGCCAATAGCTAGGGCTACCTACCCAATTAGTGTAGAAGTCGCCATTGCAAGAAAAATATGAAAAAGCCAAGAAAAGAACTCCAAAATATGGCATGTTTGTCATAAAAGGAAAAGAAAAGACAAATTGCATAAGAGATGAACAAGGGTGAAAATTAGCACATGCTCTTTAAACGCTAAAATTCAGGATTTAACAGGTTTGGCTTCTAGTGTATGAGTCACCTTGAGTCCCTGAAATGCAATAATGTCATAACCTTAACCATTGGTTGAAACCTCCAAAAGAGTCAAGTCAGAAACCTCACTACACACTCTATGCTTCAAAGTGAAACGTTTCGCTAAATGTGTCTTGGTTGTTGTGTTTGTTATTGATCGTTCATGTGACTAGTATAGGTGGAAAAATCCTCATTTAGTCAAAACTTAATGATATTAAATCTTGGGTGAACAATCTTTTGGCTCCTTGGAAATTGGTGCATACATATGTGATTATGTTGTGGCTAATGCAAACTTGTTTTGAGGGGGAGTTTCTGCTTTTGACTAATTTGAAATTGGACTTAATTGTGCTTTGAAAATGAATAATGGTTTCAAAAGTATGTTGAATTAAGGGGGAGCTTTTGACTTTGACTATGGATCATTTTTTGTTCCTTCCTATTTTCCTATCATGTTATATCACTCAATGTTTTATGGATATGGATTGTATGGATTCTGGTTTCCATGAATTGATTGTAATGCTCAGTGCTTTTTGGCTTGTGATGAATGACTAGTTCCTTTTGTCATTTTTTTTAGAAACTACGTCTTGATACTATCTATCTTTTGTGATATTGTCATATCTTGTTGGATAGCATGTCTTGAATGGATGTACTCTTAAAATCTATTGAGCGATATTGTAATTTTTTCCTCGCTTATTAATTGGTTATGTGATGCTTTGGCATTCGTGTCAAAAAGGGGGAGAAATATTGAAGTACTCCATTGGGTAGTTTGTATATATTGATTCTGTTACACCTAGTGTTTTCCCCACTTTATATTTCTCATGCTTCACTTGGTTATGTGTTTTAGCATGTACAGGTGTTCAGATCAAGTTGACATAAAAAGATCAAGCGCTATGAGTTGAAAAAGGTTGTGCTGATTTTTTTTAATCAAAATTGTAATTCTGAGTCATGTAATTGATTAACTCGCCATGTTTGGGAGTTTATATCGAGTCCTGTACTTCAGTTGGTATTTTGTCACAGAATTGTCAAAGGGAGAGATTATAAGGTCATAGTTTGTATTCGCTTAATTCCGATGTAAAAATGGTTTCAATGTAAGTCTAGTGTCGGTGTTCCTCTGGTTGATGAAGATTGGTGAAGATAAAGCTCCAAAGACTCAAGAGAAGTACATTCTGCTTTCAAGCTTCACTCACACTTTTACAATGGTAAAGTGACCTAGATACCTAGTGGTACCATAGGTGGAATTAACTTAGAACATGTTAAGCATACACCCTAGGTGATTAGAAATTGACCCATGTAATCTTAATAGCCTTCAAATAGTCTTAATAAGATATTGGATGTTGAAACAGAGATAGCAGTACAAAACAATCAAAATTTGCATAGGCCGTTCGAACGCGGGCAATTGAAATAAAAAAAAAATAGCTTGTCTGGCCCCCTGTTTTTATCTATTTTCATCCAATTCCAAGGCCGTTCGAACGACCATGAGGGGCGTTCGAACTCTGTTTTGGTTTCTAAAATCATAAGGACCTTGTATTTTTTGTTTCTAAAATCATCTAAATTCTATTTTGGCAAGTACTATTGCCTTGGCTATTTATTGGATGTTCTCTTAGCTCGTTCTAAGGAATTAGAGAGAGAGTTTAGAGACTACTCTGAAGATTTTAGAGTTCTTAAATCCTCACTTGGTGGATACCCTTAGTTCTCCTCTCTCAAGTTCTAATTGATGCAAGATCGAATTGTTCTATCTTGAGTTGCATCGGTTGATCTCCATTGTTGTTAGAAATCCCACTGGAGTAGTATTTCGTTCCTTCATATAAGTTTAAACTCTATGTGAGTGTTGGTTGGCGTTGCCAAAGCCGTCGAGAACTGAGATCGATCGTTGGATTGTGGATTAAAACTTTGAGAAAAGTTGCTCGGTGAGGAGCCGAAGCTGCTGCTGCAGAGATCGAACGAGAAGTTTATGGTTGTTCTACAAGACGGAGAATCTGTACCGAGGAATAGTGTTTGGTGTCCGGTTGGGTAAGATTTAGTCTTATGTTTGATAATTTATTCTAATAGTGGATTTTGTGCTGGACTAGGTCCTATGGTTTTTCCCGGAAGGGTTTTCCACGTAAAAATCTTGTGTGTGGTGGATTGCTTGTCTTCCTTTACTTTCTGCACTTGTTCGTTTTTTTTTGCTATAATTTTGATTGTTAATCAATAAATTAAAAATTCGTAGACATTGCTAGGAAGATCTATTCACCTCCTCTAGGTCAAAGGAATCATTGAACAGAGATATTTCAATTAGTATCAGAGCGGGTTCACTTACAAGGCTAAACCCTTAAGTATGATTTTGTTCAAAAATCCTTGATTAATGACTACTATGAGAGAGGGAGATTCTGGCCTTCATCTCCCATTAGGTGATGAAAGTAGTAACTCTTCTCAAAGTTATGAAGAGAAGAATGAGAAGAATGTTGAAGAGACCATGTCCATTGAAAATAGTCAGAAGAGTCTCAGTGACTCTGAAACTGATGAGAACATGGACACAGCTTATGGGAAGTTGTACTATGAGAGTCTAAAACTAAAAAAGACTAAGATTCTACTGAATAAAAACTCAAAACACTCCAACAAGTGAAAGAGAATTATACACTAGAAGCAGAAGGGAAGATTGCTCTAGCTACTCAGCTTGAAAAAGAGAAAAGCTCTCTTATGGAAGAAATTATGGAAGAAAATGATTCTTTGACCAATGTGGTCTGAATATTAACAAATGAGAGAGATGTTTTTATAGAAGAAATTGAGGAGTCAAGGACTCTCATTTCAGAGCTGAAAACTGAAAAAAATGTCTTTTGTTGATAAGGTTGCTTTTCTGGAAAATGTCATCCTCTCCTGACTACATGAATATTGCTAACTCTAACTTAACCTCTTCTAGGCATGCCATCACCCGAAAGATCTTCTAAAGTTCTCGAATCTAGTTTTTAGCTACTAACGGATCGGTGGCACCGGAGAACAAGTTCGGTTTAAGCCTCCTGAACTTCTCAAGTTTACTACCGTTCCCTTGTTCTTGTCCTAGATTAATAGGGACACGATTACCACTCTGTTGTCGTTGAATCAATTCTGCTAGAGCAGTGATGACCTCAAATGCACCGGCTAGAGTATTTCTAGGTGCTCGATTCGGCGGCATCGTATTCTTATGTCACGACCCAAAATACCCCTAGGAGTTAGGGATACCTTAGCTCATGACCGCCGTGTCATACCATCCTGTATAACACATAAGGCTTACTTACCATCCTGTGAGAGAGAGCAAACAAGGCATAGAAAATAGTGAACCTGAAAATTTTTCTATATAATAAGGTTCCATGTACAAGAATCAACTAGAACTAAATGAAAAACTAAACCTTTTATACAAAATCCATCCCTTGAGTTACCAACTCAAGTCCGATGCAAAACCCCTAAAATGAAGCTCCAAATACATGTCGCTCTCCCTCAACCATAAGGCCACGTGTCCAGCCACTTATCATCAACATGATGATTCCAAGCGAGCTCCTACTCTACCCTCGGTTTCGGAGCACGATCGTCCAACCTGGAATCTACCGACATAATAGTTCGGCTGAGCATTGAATACTCAGCGTCTACAAACTACTAACTGACAATGTTATAAAATATTAACATGTCATACAGAGTACAGTTTATCCAAACATATGCATAATCAAAGTGCAGAAGTTTAAAACAATATAACAATTGCATATTCTTAAAAAGCATACTTTAAATCATACTTTGAGTTCGTACTTTCACAAAACGTATTTCAAATATCTTATGAGTTTTGTATGTCTTGTGAGTTCCATATGAATCACCTTATGAGTTCTTAAGAGCTTAGGCCTGGCTTATGAGATTCTTAGCTTATTAGTACCTTATGAATTCTTGAAAGTTTCTTATTAGTCTTATTCGTCTTATGAGACTTATGAGTTCCTTATGAGAATCAAGCTTCACGTATTTCATTTGGCTAGCACCTGAACTATGAAATGGACGGACATGCATAGCTTTCTTCATTGTATATACTTAACTAGTACCCGAACTATGAATGGACGGACATACCAGCTTCGTACATACCCTACTAATACCCAAACTATGAATGAACGGACATATTAGCATTACATATTTTAACTAGTACCCGAACTATGAATGGACGGACATACCAGCGTTCTTATGAGTTTTACTAGTATCCGAACTATGAATGGACGGACATACTAGCGTTCTTATGAGCTTATGAGACTTGTGAGCACATATGAGAATTTACTTATTAGCTTTATCTTATGAGAATTCCTTATGAGCTTTTACTTTCTTATTCTTATGAGAAATCTCGGTCATACATGTGCATAGAGTGCTTGTGAGCGTCATCGAATACATGTGAGCATCTTAGAAATCAAGGAAAGCTTTTAAACATTTAGTCATATGCATAGAGTACTTGTGAGCATCATAGTAGAGAGTATTTAAAACATTGGAATAGATCATGTAATTTCACTCATGGAATTATCATAGCATATACATGGCTACTTAGCCTATTTTGCAAAAATCATAATTTAAAGCTTACTTTACGGTAAAACCCTCCTTTTAATACTTATGCTTAATACCAAGTTTATCATAAAAGCATGGTGATGATATACACCATTTTTGATCAATAGGTTAAGTAAGGAAATCATCAAGTATAGTAAAATTCCAAATTTTGTTTTATTCTTTCAATAGCATATGCATATAAGGCTATATGCCTTAATTTTCTCAAAAACATACATCAATACTCACTATTTCATTTCATTCATGTTAATAGTATATAGTAGTATATACATACAAGGCTACAAGCCTTACTTTCCTCAAGAACATGCAACAAAGCTTATTAACAAGGCTATACACCTCAATTTCTACAAAAAACCATACTTTACTAATTACTAAGCATGAATTAATCATAACAAGGTAGTTAGTAGATTGTTCTACCTTTTGAATGATTGATTTCCTTCAATCAAGAGCTTTTAGAAAGCTTGAGAGAATAATATCCAAGCTTTGAGAAGCTTATAGAAATCTGGAAACTAGAACAGAGTTTCACTTTTGCTTCTAAACACCAACCCCGAACTCACTTCCGAGAATTCCCAACTTGATGATTCACTTTGGAATCGAAATCCAGGTGTTAGAACACCAAGAAGGCAAGAAGAACTCTTCCTTTTATGGCAAAACATGACCTCAGAACATCCAAACAATTCTCAACTTTCTTCTTCTTCTCTTCTTCAATCTCTCACAAATCTAAGCTTAGGGTTTGAGTAGATCAAACTCACGAAATCTCCTTCTCTTTATAGTCTAAAAGTTTCCAAAAACCCAAAAATATCTTAGGAAAATCTCCCCCAAGGTCGGTGATGAGTTACAACTTGTTTCTGGGTGTTTTTTCCCTTTTTCAGGTTGAATTCGTCGACGAATTTCGGCCCCCAAATCAATTCGTCGCCGAAATGACACTCTACCTGGGCAGGTTTTTCCCGCTTTGGTATTTTGATCATAACTTTTCACTCACTTATCTAATTTTGACGATTCAACTTGAGTTGGATTCTTCTTTCAAAGGGGAACAATTTTCATGTTTCTCATAAAGCCCAATTCTGAGTTTTTAAGGGTCTAAATGGGCCCACAAGTGGACTGGTCCTGGGATAAATTTCAGCAGACCAATTTTTACAACAGACTAGGTTTCGGAAATCCCACATTTGGCTTAACTTCTACTCCTAATAGGAAAAAATGATTAACATGAACCTTAAATAGGGTTCTAATATCTTTCTAATGACTCAAGAATCACTCAATTCTGATGAGAGACTACAAAACTAAGGATCCTACAAGTTGAGGGTTGTTAAGACCTCTGCCATCCTTTAGCACTTAGAACCTTTCCCTTTTTTATTTTAACACCCATAAACATCAAGGATGGTTCTTTAGTACCCTCATACACCATAAAACATATAATAAACTCCTCACATCATTCACAAGCACCTAGGAAAACCTTGGACCTCACAACACTGTTTACTGCACTATTCATGGCACTATTCACACACTATTCACTTACAACCCTTTAAGCACTTAAGGTATTTTATATACCCTTGCTTTTACCCACTTAGAGTATATTTATAGAGTATATTTATACTCTCTTTTTGAGACTCATCACACGCATCTAAAACCCTCATTCGACTCACCATACTACCAAGAACAAAATGGAAGGCTTTACGCCTTTACACACACCATACAAGGGCACTATTCACTAACACTGTTCATAGCATAGTAAACTCGGATTCCGGGGTTCTACATCCTATTAGGAAATTAACAACGCTTTACTGTCTCGTAATAGGAACATCAAAATCTAATTTATCAAAAGATCAACCAAAATATCTCACTCATCTATCCTACTTAGTCTAATCATGCTTAATCCCCTTAGGCATAATAAGACTACCTATTACACTCTCCTGGAGATGATCTATATCTCCGGCGGTCACTCTTAACGTATACACAAGGTTTCAAATCATCAATTTATTCAAAACCGACAGTGTACGACAATCCTAATTGAGTCTAATATATAATTAGACCCTATATCGAATATGATTTGTTATAATGGTTATTGTTTTTAGCTCTGATACCAACTGTGACACCCCGAACCCGTGCATAAAGAATCATGTTCCAAGACCGTGCCCGTTCGTCATTACCATGCAAGCAGAAGACTTTGCCTGCGAAAATACAGGAATTTTCAAATTTTCTTATGAGCTTACATAAGCAATAACAACTGGTCATCACAATAACTCATCATAAGCAAATGCATTACCTCACTTGCTACAGTAATCTTTACTTTTGGTGTCACTAATGCGCCAGTACACTTTCTAGAATCTATCAAGTGTAGCTCCTTACCAATCGGCAACCACTTCAAGATCTGAAGACATAAGTGTAGCTCCTTACCAACAAAATCCACAGTCCATCTAGACTATTTTTTACATATTAACATTCATTAATAATGATATAGTAGTACAAGATAATTCTCATATTATAATAATATACAGAATAATAATATCGTAATTCGTGACCCGAGGTCACTCGGGGCTATTTCACCCTATCCGAGGTCCCAACCTCCAACTGTTTTCCATTGTCAAGTTCATCCAATCATAGTCCACAACACCAAGTTACCGTTTCAGATAACTGCTCACGCTCTATCCTTGAGTCCACAGACTCGATCGACTAAGTCTTCGCCTTTGTACAACCTCTATCCCTGAGTCCACCGACTCAATTATCAATTAATCAGGACTTCTCCTGATTACGACCAATCCTTTGGTATGTCGACCCAATTAACCTTAAATCTGTATATTCCACACATAACCCAAGCCTTCACCCGATGACTGCCAAGAACAACGCATCTAGTATAAACTACTGCTAGGAACAACACCTTTGACATATCATATTATATTTTCTCACCGTGGGAGCATCGACTCACACAACCACATTTGTCAGGAAACACATCTGATCGCTAGGATACACATCTGATTGCCAGGATACACATCTGATAACCAGGAAGCCCATCCGACTTGCCAGGAAAAGAAACTCATCTGACATGTCAAGGATGCATCTGACTAACAGGAAACACCTGACCATCAGGAAACACATATCTATCAGGAACACATTTGACATATCACTTTGTTAGGCATAATACCTCTGACATAACACCCTTGTCAGGCAGCATATCTGATAATCCATCTAATAGTCAGGAAACTCATTCAACCTGTCAGGAAAAGAAACTCATCTGACATACCAGGAACGCACCTCTGACTAACAGGAAACACTTGACCACCAGCAAACACCTGACTACCAGGAACACCTCTGATAAAATAACTATGTCAGGCAAAACACCTCTGACAGTATAACCTTACCAAGAAAAACACCTCTGACAGTACCCATATCAGGCAAAACACCTCTGACATTAAATCTTATTAGGCACAACACCTCTGACATCAAATCTTGTCAGGCACAACATCTCTGAAATCAAATCTTGTCAAGCAAAACATCTCTGATAGTACAATGCTTAATCTAACCTCCGTTGGGATGTACCTGCCACTGTAGAGCATCATCCCTCTAGGTAACCATCTTGTAACATCACAACCTCTGTTGGGTGTATACTTGCCAACACAGGTTAATGCCCTCTCAAGGTAACATCATTGAGTTCGTAAACTCAATACATCCTTGGGTCCGTAGAACCCAATCCAACCTTGGGTCTTTCGACCCAATGCCATCCTAACTCTCCCGACTATCCATCCATGGAGGAACCCCAGCTCTTAGCAGACCCTCCTCTCCAGATCTAGTCAAATAGGGATCACGGATAGCGCTTAACACATGTTAGGTTTTCTAACCATAAGAAATCCCCAATTATTCAAGCATTTCTTGAATAATTGAACCAGTTGGGCCTCACGCTCATGGACCAAGTCCGAGGGTATACCATTCTGGTGTGGAACATTACCCGGCTGATGGACCTTTCCATTGTCTTACCATGTCTAAACAACATCACATCACACAAGGATTGTTCCGAGGTGGAACTTTACCAGGCCAATGGACTCTATCATCGTCTTATAAACGTTAAAGATGCATCACATCATGCAAGAGGCGTTCTAAGGAGGAACTTAACCAGGCCAATGGACCCTTTCATTGCCTTAAAAGTGTTAAAGTAGTATCACATCACTTCCCAGGAACCAAATTGGGCTTCCTAGAGGGTCCGAACATAAACAGGGTCAAAACACCCATGCCTGCACACTGGTGATCGATTGCTAGTGTTGGGTGATCGATCACCCAGTGTACAGAGCCAAAATTTTGAGCTTTTTTATAGCCCAAAACCGAGGGCTATGCCCCTCTTGCTTTTACACACATCCCAACACACTTCATATCGGGTCTCCGACCCTTTTTCATCCATATTCATCACAAATCATTCAATGTGAGCCAAAATTTTGAGTTATCTAGCCCAAAATCGAGGGCTACACCCCTTTGCTCAATTTCTACACATCCTCATCCATTCCATACATCGCATGTCGGGTCTCCGATCCTTTTTCATCCACACATCATAACACAAACCATTCAATGTATAAAAAACATATTTTAAAAGGACAAATAGAAAATAGGAAAATATGTTTTACGTCTTAAGTGTGCTTAGAAGTTCTATATTGCAAAACGGACGATGCGGTTGCATCCAAAACGTCGAAGAACCTCAAGGTAGACCTTCTCTACTTTCTCTCTCCTCTTTATCTCTCTAAAAACCCCACGGGTAGGGGTTCGATGCCTCTAACGAAATGTAGAAAATGAGGGGGGGTGGCCCTCTTTATATAGAGGTTAGTGGGGGTGATGTGGTGAGGCCCATGTGTAAGCCATGTGTGGCACATGGGCCGCGATGATGTGGCCCATTGACCACGTTGACCGGTTTGACCGATTTCCCATTTTTTCACGCGCATGGCCCCTGTAACTCCACGAAACACTGTGCAATGATGACGAAACGACAGGTGCCCATAGAAGGGGTAGTCCGAAACCTATTGTGCGAATCTCGAGGAAAAATATTGAGTTTTGACATTAAAATTGAAGTCCAGAAAAATTTTCAAAACCCACAAATTTTATGATTTTGGACACTAAACACGTCGCGGTTTCGCAGTTTGAGTTGCAATAAAGCCAAGACAACAGGTAGTCATCCAGACGACTAATCGATATACAGTGTTTGAGTTTCGAAGATTTTTATTGGGGTAATCGGTAAATATTGAGTACCGACTGAATTTTGAAACCTGCAAATTTCCTAGCTTTCTACTTACGAGGCCCCGCGGTTTCGCGAATTGATGCATGATGGAGCCGACATGACATGTACTCGTACAGAAATGCATGTCGATACATAGTGTGAGATTTACCGATAATTATCGAACACCGAATCCGATAACAAGAACCCATGGTTACACCCAAACACTTTCTCGAGTTTTTACGGATTCCGATTAGGGAAAGTAACACACTAATATTATAAATATTATTATTTAATTAACTATACTTAATTACCGGTCATCCTGACCCCAGGATTTTTTCCTGAAAATCCAGGTCGTTACACCCATGGTGGAGGATGGCTGGCATATGTGTTTCAGTACCAAAAAATGGAAAGGTTTAATAGCCCTATAAATTTTCCCTATAAAATTTCTCCTTCAGGAATGCTAGCAACACACTCACTTGACATACGTGGGACATAAGCTTATACATTATTATGATGCATGAGTGTGTCTAACGCATGCGTTAAATTAATGTGCGTCTAGTATTCTCCTTTACTTTTAAAAAGAAACAAACGTAATTCAAGAGAATATTTATGTATTTAACCCACATTTCAACAACGTCATACAGTGAAGAAGTAAATTGCATAAGGAAATTAAACACCTCCTTTTTGGTGGCGCGAAGGACAGCATCTTATCCCCTCTTTTTCTCACCACGTGTCCTCTTTTAACTCCATTTAACTGTTGTTAAGATTGATCACTAACCCTTAGGGATAAATCATCTAACCTTGGTTTATAGGAAAAATAAATAAACCATGGGCATTAAAACTTGCTAACCATAGTTCAAGGAAAATTAAAAGGTCTTTGTGAGGGAGAGAGGCAATAGTCCGATCCTTGCCTGACGAGAGAATTATTACTCATTTTATAATGCTTTCACACTAAATTGCACATACATTGATATGATTATAGAAGTTCGACATACATGCAAAAATTCAGCGCCCCCCACCCTCCCAAAAAAAAAAAGATTTTAGGATTCAAGAGATATTGGAAAAAAAAAATTAGTGCATTGTAAATTAGGATGTCATATGATGTATATTATATACTTTGAAATAAGGACCTAGATTAATTATACTTGTAAATAAGGACACAAATGATATAACAATGTTATATTCATTACATATAAACCTTGTAAAATATGAATTAGAATACATATCTATATTAAATATCAATTCATATTGTGTAAGGAATAGAAGACCAAATATTCATAAATGTCCAACAAAATTTTATCGTGTCGGAGTCTAACAAGTATCTGACATGGACACGTCACCTGTTTAGAAGAATATGTACAACATAGCTCTAATAGTATCATTTTCTTTACAAAAAAAAATCAATTGAAAAAGAGAAAATAAGAGAACATTCCTCATGCATGTATCTCATGCTAATGCCAATAATTGCCACTACTTTTGTTCCCTTCGTTCACCACTGATGGTCGTCATCCTTATTATTATCCCATTGATGGTCGTCGTCCTTATAATTTTTGTCATTTAGTGTTCTTTCCTGGCCGATGTTGTGGTTCTCTATTTTGGTATATGTGATAAGATTACACTTTTATATGGTAAAATACAGAGAAAATTGTGGTATGTTGTTTTTCTTTTAATATATCTAAAGTTTGTTACAATCTTTAATGAAAAGTCTTAGGTTAGTTTAGATAGGAATTGGATAGTTTATAGAATAAATGAGATGGAAAGTAAGTTGCCACATGCCCAATTATGGGTAGTCATGAATAAAACATCATCTTCATTAATGCCTCATTACAAATATTTTAGGATCACAAATATTTTGGGATCAGTAACATAAATCCAATTATGTCATTCTGTTTTATTAAGAATCACAATTTTAGTTAAGTCACGTGTAATCAAATCAATTTTCACTAACTTCATCCACATCATTTTTGGTCTTCATCTCCTTTCTATAGCCTTCAACTTGCATTCATTCACTTCTTACTAGAACTGTTGGTAGTCTTCTCAAGTAATCATGAATAAATTAGCGTGTTTAAATGAATAGAAATATAATTTCTGTTGAAATAGAAAATAAAAATTTATTTATCCAATGCTTTAATATACTCTCAAAGTAGATTTTTTTGACATCATTTATCTATTATTAGTAGTTTGTGGAGTAGAAATGTTGGGTGGACTTGTCACATCACCAAGGAAAAGCTTTCCTACTTGAGACTTAATCCCAAGGCCTCCCTCATGAGAAGGGCACAAATCGTCATCTAAGCTAGATGGGAAGACATCCCTAGAGGAGTTTGTTCTTGCATCATTTGAGAAATAGAACCAATAATTAATTGTTAATGATATTATGAATTATTTTCTTACAAATGAAAAGGAAAAAAATAATCACGGTGGAAAAAAAGAGAATCTCTATTTGGAGTGATCAATAGAATTTTTTTTAAAAAAAGGTAAAAGAAAACCGCCAATGATAGTTTTTAAGATTCCATGCACTCACTATTTCTATTATCTCCATTTCTCATAATGCTTCTTAAATGAATGATAAGAGGAGGTGAAGTTAAAAAACTAGGAAACATATTTTTAGGGTGTGCTTGATTGTGTGTCTGACATAAATATTTTTATGGCCCTTAAACATTTCTATAGTTTATGTTTTTGAAATCAGCTTACAAAAATAAACTTGTTTGGGAGGTACACATAATTGTACGCTAGAAATTATTTTTGGAATGAACTAAAAATCAATTCTATAGCAAATTAACTATAAATTCAACTTCAAAAGTACATCTTCAAGCCAAGTCTAATTTAGAGTAAACACAAGCATCTTCAATGACAAAAAAGAAAAACAATGGAAGAATCAATTTCATCAATAAACAAAAAAATAAGGAGGATTAAAGCAACCTTGTAAAAATAAGAACGATGGAATAGAAGTGAGAGAATATTTAAAAAGTTGAAATGGGGAGAGAAACTTTGTGATGAATTTAAGTTTAAAATTTGCATTTTTATAATTTTCTTGAAGTTAAATGAGACGTGATGATGTTGCCCTCAAATTTGAAATATACTCTTGACAAATTTTTATTTATAATAGAGGAGAAACAAAGAAAATGAAGAGAGGAAATCTTCTCTTAAGAAGCGGTGTTTGTAGAGAAAGAGAGGGGATGAGATGCACAATGGCATTGCGCCTGTTAAAGCTACAAAACAAAGAACATTTTCAGGAAAATAAAAACATGTCAGACCTGATTTTAAAAGAATAGAAAGCTATTTTTGTACGCTAATAAATTATTAAATTCTTCTACACCCTGACACATTTTAGGGTTTTTGTCTCTGAGAAGCATTTTCAGCCCAAAAACGTTTCTTATACATACTTATTTTTTGAGAATTAAATATTTTAAAATTATTGAGATAAAAAAATCGTTCAACAATGACCCAATAAATCAGTGCCATGTGGCCTATTTTAATTAACAGGATATTCAATTAAAATTTTAAAACAAATAAATGAATTTCAGGTAGTTCGCTATAGTCAATCTTTGTCATCTAATCTTAGAGAACACAAAAAGGTGTTCAAAAATTTGTTTTCACATCATCCCTAGAAGCACGTCTTCCTAAAAAGGACACGTGGCAACATTTGAAAAATCATCACATGTATTAGGTTTCTAATCCATCTCCTTGATAGGAAAGTTGCACATTGATATGTAGCATGTCACAATAGTGTTTATGTTTTGTGACTCTCATCCTTATCAGCATTTGGTTAAGAGTAGGTTTGATTAAGGCTAACATCCTCTTAATAGCTATGTATATACTAGCATGAAGTAGTTTACTTATGTACAAAAATAATTTAAACCCTATGTTAAAAAAAGTACTCAAATCTAAGTGACTCTCATCCTTATTATCATTTGGTTAAAGGTATGTGTGATTAAAGCAGATCCTCTTAATAGCTACCGATATATTAGCATAAAGATATGTACAAAAATAACTCCAATCCTAGAGTTCTCCATATTACAAAGTTGTATAATTTTGAATGGTTATGTATGTTTCCAATTTTTTGGGACTCGAATCCTCTCCAAATAAAATTGGAGAATTTACCTCAAGTTTCAACGAAGTGAGAAAAAATATCATCTATCATAACAATTGAACCATTGTGAAAATTTTGTCAATTTCTTTTTAGTTTTCAATAAAAATCTTATTTTAATTAGCATTAACTTTAAATATAGGATTATAAAAAAAAAACTTTGATTATTTATAGGTATAATGAGACACGTGACATATTAGTGTGATTTTTATAGTACTATTTTTTGTTTTCTAGTTAATGAGACACGTGACATAAGACTGATTTTTAAAGTAATATCATTTGTTTTCTCTGAGCAAACTCCTCTAGGTGATTTATTTATTTATTTATTATTATTATTTTCAATTGTTAGTGTCAGTAGGAGAGTGGCTCTCTTGCCAATTACTTAGAGTTGATCTAATTAATTGTTATGTTATGTTCAATTGTTACTATTAGTAGGAGAGTGGGCCTCTCACAATCACAATCACAATCACAATTAAAATATTTATCTTGGATCTGGTTGTCGAGAAAGTAGGTGAAAATTCTAAAAGGAAAAGAAAATTTTGAATTTTTAATACAATTCATAGTTGTATTTTGTTCAATTTCTTTTTCTTTTATCTATTTTCACTTATTTACTCGGCAACCAAACATAAGAATTTTTATTTTTTTGGTAAAGAGGGTGTCCCAAAATTTTCAAGATAATGACTAGTCCCTTTGGGTGTTCGCACTGATTCACTTGAAATTGTCCTTATGAACAGGATAAGTTGAGGAATGGGAGTTGAACACAACCACAAAGATCAAAGCCGATGGGTTTAACACGGGATGCTAGCCAACTGCACCAAACCCTTGGTGGAGGAGTTGCTTGGAAGGTGGGACCAGTTTGACACATTGTGGAGACAAAAATCTGCCCATGAGGCCATGACCTAGCATAACAAATTTTTTTTTCATGGGATGCTAGTCTACTACACCAAACCCCTGGTGGAGGAGTTGCTTGGAAGGTGGGACCAGTATGACACATCGTGGAGACAAAAATCTGCCCATGAGCTACGACCTAGCATAATAAATTCTTATTTATTTTAATTTTTGGAGGATGCCACTGTGTGAACAACACATTTAAGTTATATGAGGTATCTAGAATGCCAAAAGTAGTTTTTTTTAACCAGAAAATTTGGCCATATGCCCAAAAATGGAAAGGAAGACGCGAATCGAAAGCAAAAGCTATCCACGTGGCAGCATTCAGTTCCATGCTGCTGTGCTCGCGGCGCCAGGATCGCTCTCCTCCTGCTCCATCTCTTTTGTAAGGCAAGTTTCCATGCAGAGTGCATTACCAAGGAAAAAGTAATAATAATAAAACCCTCCAAAAGAAAATACATAGGAAATTGAGCCTCTCTCTCAGTTTCAGCAACCACTCTCCTGAAAAATCTCTGCTCATGTCTCATCTTTTTTCAGAAAATTATAGTGCTCACAGGCACTGAATTTTCTGGGGTTTTTTTTATTGGTTATGGGTGATTTTTGTCACCCTTGAAGCCTCATGTTCTTTCTGTTCTTGAGGGTGGGGATAGCATTTGAATGGGTTTTCTCAAGTTATGATTTCTGGGTCTTGGTTCTTTCATCTTAATAGTAAGTTTCTGATCTGATCTCATCTCATCTTGATAGCATTTTTTTTTTTGGAAGTTCTCTGAAACTAATGGAATGTTTGAAGTTACTATAAACTGTTTGGTTTGTTGCAACAGTAAGTTTCATGAACTCTCTTGAGACCCTTGCATCATTGAAGGTTGCAGGTCATGATTGGTGGCATATGAATGGTTTATTGAGAGTTTTGAGTTCTGGGTTTTGCTTGTTTTGTTTCAATAGTAAGATTCAAACACAATTTGACAAATCTTTTTGAAAACTGGGTTTCTTGCTTTGTGCGTGTTTATATATTAGTTTCAGTCTCCCCATGCCCCAACTTTCCTGTTCTTGAAAGATTGGATAATTTTATTGTATGATGTCAAATGGGGAGTTTTTAGTCGATTTGAGGATGTTTAGCTGAAATTTCTACTGTTTCTAAGCTGTTTATGCCCTAATTTTTCGCGGTAAGTTAAGATGATGGGTAGCATTTGGTTGCTACTTTTAATTTTTGATTTCTGTTTTGTTTGTTTTATCTCAACGGTGAGTTTTTAAGCTTGTCTAGACAGGATTTCTTGTGAGTCTTTTAGATGCTAAGCTTTTTTCTTCTCACAAGATCCATCTCAATTTTGATTTTGTGGGTTTTTGATTGTTTTGTCCCAAAATTTGATTATGTGGGCAATAAGTTTACTGCCCTAAAAAACCAGATTCAAGGATTTTTGTTTTTCAAAATTCTATTGTCTTATCTTACTGGATCCTAAAAGTCTAAACCATGTCTTTGTTGTTTTAAGGTTGTTAATCAAAACTCCCTTTCATACATATCTTGTTGTGTGTCAATGAAAGGCTTGTACTGTTTTGCTTTAGTATTTTTAGCCAGATATTGTTTCTTGAGCTTGTAAAATGATGTGTGTTACATTGATAGTTTGGGATTAAACCCTGCATCCTTTTTATTTTATTTTTTACTGGAATTTCTATAAGTGTTAGATTTTCTTGTTTCATCCGTTCTTTAATTTTTTTCTCTTATCTTATCTGTTGGTTGGACTATTTAATGCATTTTGTTATGTTTTACATACAATAAAACAAAGTTCACAAGGTAGAAGCACTTCCTAAATAATTTCAGATTTTGCTTGTTTTATCAGTTTCTTTGGTTTTTCATAATTAAATCTCAGTTTCTAATAATTTCATGTTAGAGTTGAATTTTGTGCCGAACTGTGCCGAGCTTTTGAAATGTATGGCTTCTGTTGAAAATCTCACTTTTTTTCTTGTTATTTTTAAATAGTTAAGTTCTTCAAGAATCTGCATAATTTTTGTCTTGGCCTATAATGAAAGTTGTTTAAAGGTTTATATTTTAATCTCCACAGTGTTTTCTTACCAGTTTGAAAGGTGTGTTTCTTTGGATGTGATGGGGCTTCTCAAAGGTTCTTTGCCAGTGTGCCCTAGAAATCTGCACTGTTCTCAATGGGCTAGGACCTACATGAAGTATTGTCTTTGTAGTTTGAAGGATGGAGTTTCTTTAAGTCTGGGTTTTGCTAGTGTTATCAGTTGGGGTGTTGCTGAGATACCTCAAATCATCACAAACTATAAGGGAAAATCCGCAGAGGGACTTTCTATTGCTTTCCTGATGACATGGATAGTTGGGTAATGCTTTTTGACACCTTATATCAATTTTTAATCTTGAACATATGATTGAGGAAACAACTCTTTAATGTTTTATCTGTAAAATCTCCCCTGTAGTAATAAACTGTAGGAGTATTTGGCCGAAATTTTTTGACTACTATTCTGTTGAAGTAATTTGCTCCTTCTCGGCAGAATCCATGCTCGCTCTTGGTAGAATTTATCTTCACTCACATGAATGGAGTTTTTGACATTCCCGACAAATTTTGCTTCATACCCATGTCACACATTGTGTTGACATGGATAGCTCATAGCTGGAGCACTTGAAATATTGTGATGCCTTGGATCAAAATATCGAGTATAGCACATGATAATACTCTTTGATATTTGTAGGTTTGTCAGCCTCTACTGAAACGAAACTTCAGTGAAATACCAAAATTCAAGTTTTCGATATACCTATTGAAACACTCGAATTGGCACCGAAACATATGAAACAAGTTCAAATGCTTACCTGATACACTAAATATAGGACCTTTAAATATTTTTAATTTGAGTACTTTAAAAAAAAAAATTATGATTGATCGAAACATGCATGCATATTTGTGTTGTTTTTAGTGAGTTAATAATACATGTTACATACTTTTCTGGATTTGCAATCCTCATGTGACAGAGTAGTCTTTCACCTGAAAAAAATATTTATGATAATGGGAATTGGTCAAATGCTCATTATGTGGTCAAAGTGTTAGCAAACCTGTTTGTGTTCTTTGCTTTTTGATGAAGTTGTTTCGTTTTCTATTTGTTTCAGTTCTTGATATTTTGTGTATACTTCTTTCCAATGCAGAGATCTGTTCAACCTTTTTGGCTGTATGCTGGAACCAGCTACTGTGAGTTGTTCTTCTATTCTCTCATACTTTTTACTCGGAGATAATCCTTATATGCCTACTTAACAAATTTTATAATAGGGAACTGATGGAATTTATGGTAGGTGTTGTGAACTGATGAAACTTATCTTCCAAAAACTAAATAAAAGAAAGCAATATACTTGTTTAAATCTTCAAGCATTTACTGAGATGGTGCACAACCAGTTTGGTATAATGTTAGGATAAGGTGTTACTTCAACCAAGTGAAATGATACTGCAGGGTTTTTCTTCCTCATTTTAAATGGCATATAATGCTTGGGTTTCTTTCGGTATAACAAAAACTAATCATATTTCCTTATTTTTAAACAAGTTTCAAGGGAGAGTTTGAGTGATAAACGCATTTGCCTGCACTTATAAAATTGATTTGAAAACTGGTACTTAGTTGACACTAAATTGGGCTCTATTAGAACATATTCCAATCTCCAAGTTTACTTGTTTGGTTCTTAGTTACTGCCTTGCATTCTAAAAAGAGTCCTAACCTATTTGTCATTCCTGTTTCCTTAAATGTTGATTAGTTTGGAAGTGATTCATTTAGTGAAATCCATTTTTTGCATGTAAAACTAGCAAATGAGAATACTATCATATCCTATATGTTATGCATGGCTTAAAAGAAGCCAAAACAATACATAATGGCCATTACGTAATGGTTTCACTAAGAGCCGGGCCATTACGTTACGTGATACTAAAAAAAGGAGCAGTTTTTACGTAACGACCGAGTCGTTGTGCAATGGCACATACCCATTCCCCCTGTCACCCATTTGTTCACTTTTTTATCTCTTTTCACACCCATTCTACTCTTAATTGTGTGAATTCCTTTCATTTCTCGTGAATCAAAAACAATAAATTAAGCTTAGTCCGATGATTCAAGCCTTGAAACCCTAGGTTTCAACTTGAACTACTCGGGGCTTCATTTTTGGTTAGATATCCTTTATCTTCACTTTAAAGTTGTTACAATTGTTAGAATATGATGTAATAATCATAAATTTATGGATTTGCGTGCAATCCATGGATCTACTATAGCATATTTGAATTTTTTTTCTTACTTTGCATATATATATATATATATATATATTCTTTATTTCTTTCCTTTTTTTTAATGATTTGAACCTCTATGGAGATTTTATCATCTATGGATGTTTTCACCTTAATATGTTAGTTTTTGACATTAAAAAAAAATATAATTTATCATTATTTTAACATTTTTTTTTTATCATTTTCTTTCTTTTTGTGTACTATAATAGGTTATTAGATGTTAGACCTTGATTATATGATATTTAGGTTTAGAAATTGATTCATTGTAGTCTAAAGGGATTTTTGCATGTAAATATAAATTTTTAAGTTATTTTTATATACTTTTTTCCTTCCTTTTATATATATATATATATATATATATATATATATATATATATTTTTTTTTTTTAAAAAAATAATAATAATATTAAACCTTAATTACACTATTATTTATGATGGTTAACAAAGTATTTGGATAGGAACCTAATTCAGATTTTTTAAACTTATATTTTTTTTCCCTCCTTTTATATCTTGATATTCACTCTTGACATAAATGGATGAAATGAACAGCTAGTGTTATTTGTACTTGGTACTTAGTGATTTCTATGTCTTTATAAGCATATAATGATTGAATTGTGTTTATATATCAATCAAAACTAATATTTTCAAAATCTTATGGGGCGTTTGGATTGTATTTTAATAGCCAAAAATCAATTCTGATAAAATTGATTATGTAGAAATTAATGGTCAAATCATCATATTTTCAAATAATAGTGCTTGGAGAATAGGAAGTTGAGAGTACTTAGTGATTTCTATGTCTTTATAAGCATATAATGGTTGAATTGTGTTTATATATCAATCAAAACTAATTTTTTCAAAATCTTATGGGGCGTTTGGATTGTATTTTATTAGCCAAAAATCAATTCTAATAAAATTGATTATGTAGAAATTAATGGTCAAATAATCATTTTTTCAAATAATAGTGCTTGGAGAATAGGAAGTTGGGAGACGCAACTTTGTATTCTCCAAACACTATTATTTGAAAATATGATGATTTGACCATTAATTTCTACATAATCAATTTTATTAGAACTGATTTTTGGCTAATAAAATCCAATCCAAACGCCACCTTACATTTTTTAGAATTTTTTATTTTTTAAAAAAGGGCGTCTGTTACAGTTAGAGGCCGTCACGGATTTGGCCCTGACCATTACAGTTGCCGAAACTGTTATTTAAAACATTGGTGTTAAGAGTGCATACTCCTCTTTTTATAATTCTACTTACACTTCGGAGTTTGGAGAACTATGAATGGGACTAGGATCTAGCATCGTTATGGAATATATTTGGGTTAGTATCCTAGATCTTTTGATCAAAGGTGGAGAATATTTTCTTGGATAAATATGTTTTCATTAAGTGACTAAACTTTTGGTGCTTGGTTTTGCAGCTTCCAACACAATACTATATGGCAATGGTAAGAATTTCTGCTGAAGCACAATATTTATTTATTTGTCATTATTAGTTAGTTATATACATAGTGTCTTCTAGTAAATGGATTATGTAGTTAACTTGCTACCATGGTGGTCTGCAGTTGTATACATTCACTACTGTGATTCTTGCTTCACAAACTATATACTACGGCCACATCTATCAGCGTCTGAAATCCAGTAGAAGAGGCCCTAAGGTCAGATTTTCATAAAGATAGTCTTTCGCTGCATGTTCAGATTTTTTTTATCTATTGACCTATGATGCTTCCCCAATCAACATCCAGAGAAAAAGTTCCTTTTTATCTATTCCTCTGACAAATAGTGAAGCGTAAAGGAATATACATTCAGGTGCGTAAGGGGTGAGGATCCCTGAACAACAAGGATAACATTGAAAAAATGTTTCCTCTGGCCAGCAAGCCTGCCCGCCTCATTATCTTGTTACAAGATGTTAAATAGAAGTATAGATCACCCAAGTGTCTAATGTTAGTCTATGATAAAAGTTTATCCATGGGCTGGTCTCTTTCTTGATGCCGTCTGAAATGCACTAATTTATGGCAAAAAAATCCTGCCATAGATTAGGTAGACTTAACTACTAACCATATTTGATTTTATGTGCACCTTCTAAGAGAACCTTAATATAATGCCTCTCACCTATTCTACAGATTCTTGTTGTGAATTACTTATTCCTAGGATGAGGAATATTTATAACTTTTTCCAAGCTTATGGAGGACAATATGTAGTCTTGTAATGTTATTATAGTCCCTATGACCTACTTACCTTACCCATTTAAATTGTGAACTAGTGTTTGGTACTGTTTCAGTGTCAATTCTTGCCTCAAGCACCATTGTTTGATGTTTCAATTATTCGGTGGTCAAGAGGCTACTTATTGCAATACTTCGTCCTGACTGTCATATTTCCCACAACATGTTTTTCTTTTCTTATCCTTGATTTGCAGTTTAAGCTGTGTTTTTCTTACTATCCTATCTGTATTCTGTAACATGGTTTGGCTGTTTGTATTTATGTATGCAGGATCCCAAGATTCACCATAAAGAAAGACAAACCAATAATGATTTTGGTGAGAAACAAGCTAAGCTTGCAGAGAAGTGGACAAACGAGTCTAGTGTTGCTGTAGATGTTCCATTAAGTTCCCCGATTCCCGTGGCTGCTCCTGTCCTTCCTCATGATGGTTCCCTTGGGAGAGAGTTGTACTACATGTAATTTTCTCCTTAAAATATTAAATCAGCCCAATATGCCTTGAGTTTATGAATAAATAACCAAAAACATAGATCTGCTAAAATGAAGAAATATTAGAAGATCTGATTTGTTATTGGTTAACAGAGAGGTTGGGAAACATCTATTTGGCTCAGCAGAGTTAGAACTGGATCATATATAAACCTTCTTGAGTCAAGAAGTCAGGCAACTTGGTTAGGCTTATAGAATGACATGCCTCGATCTGAGTAAGCCCAAGTCATTTAGTGACTTGGAGACTTACGTCTCAGAAGGCCAGACTTTTCATTTAAAAATAAATAAATAGGATTCTCTCTTTAGAATTCCAACCACAACAGCCGCTAGCCAGTAACTGCAGACCTCCAACCTCCCGGGACCATAGTTCCCAAAAAACTTCGTTTACCCCTTTTTAGTTCCTAGGCATTAGGGACTGTTTCGAAGACACATTTGAATATAAGAAAGAAAGTCAAATTTCTTTGAAAGAAACCCGGTTCTTTGTAAAAAGAAACACAATTGTTTATTATTTAAGGAACTTATTTCACAGGAATAAAATTAAAACTCTTATTTTAGGGTTATAAAATCTAAAGGTTTACCGTAGGATTATAAGTTAAAACCCTCTTTCCCTCCCTATATTTAGTTAAGATAAGAAAGATGTGGAACCGAGAGAACATAGAGTTTGATGAAGAGTTGCACCTCACTATTTTATGGAGCACAACACACCTCTAGGATATTAAGAGTTTTAGATTCAAATGAGAAAATTGTCTTTGAGATTTATGCTTGCTTAATGAATATGGTTATTTGGTATCTAAATTTTGTTCAATAACTATATATCGTGCAATTGTGTTATGAATTCATGTGCGTGCAATTGTGTTATGAATTCATGTGCTGTCCATTGATTTGCAACTTAAAATTCAATAGCATAAATATATTACTTGCCTAAAAATGTATATATCATAAATATACTCTAAAAAAGCATCAAGGTTGTACCAAAATTGTACCTATTTCATATTAAAAATCTGTCATACCAATATTGTAGCTATGTCGTATCGATTTCGTATATATTATACCATTATCGTACCTATATCGCATCCATATCATATCTATTATCTATGTCTTACCTATTTCATTCCTATGTCATACCGATATAAAGCTTACCTGAAACTTCTTTTGCTGCATCGTACAGGTATGAATGCCACTAACTCCTATCAAGTATATCCTAGACTATCTGAGTCTCAATTTTAGGATTTAGGTTTCATAATTCTTTCTACAAATTGGGATTTCTCATTTGACATCTCTTTTATCCCTCTCCACCTCTTATTGAGATATGTTATTATTATGGGAGTAAATACACTATATCATGTCATTAAGGGTATTATTGTAAGCTTCCTTTATTACTGATATAAATAATAGAAAGGGGATCAGCCCCCTAATATTTTCTCTCCAATTTCTCTCTTCTTCCTCTATTCTTTAGGCTTTCTCTATCTACTTGGTATCAGAGCTTTTTTGATCAAGATCAACAAAGGAATACAACAAAAAAAAGGAAAAAGGGCCGTATGGCTAACATCAACAGCCATACGGACGCAGTCCCCCTAGAAAAAATTGAACATGTCAGAGGGAATGTAGAGGGAATGTAAATCTGGTCTCTTTTAGTATGTTTCTGGAATTTTTGGATGAGGCTTAGAGGATGTTTTTCTCACCTGAAGTGTTTCGCGAAAAAAAATTCAATTTTTGAAAATATGCTTGGTGTAATTTTTTAGGGCTATTATATAGGAGAAATTTTTTATTTTTTGATGAGTTTGAATATTCCAGAATTTCTAAATCTTGTTTGGGAAAGTTCTGTGAAGAATTAAAGTTGGGGTGACGAATTAAAGTTGAATATCCTCTTTAGTTCTGTGAAGAATTAAAGTTGAATATCCCCTCTTTAGTACTGTTTTTTTTTTTTTTGTTATTGTGATTTTGGGGGTTCCAAATCTCATAGATTTGAGATTTAAGGAATCTGTGGACATGCAACAAATATTTAAAAGATATCATCACCAATGTTGATTGAAGGGGGAGCTGAAGTGATTTCTAGAATATTAGGGAATCCAAGTTCGATGCCTATTACAAGCAACTATGGTGATAATCCTAGTGTACATATCAAACTATAAATTTGGATGGCACTAATTTTATGGAATGGTCTCAATCTGCAAAGATGTATATCGGTAGAAGATGGAAGCTAGGTTACTTGAATGGCAGGGTGAAGGAACCTAAGATGGATGATTTGTTATGACAAATGAGAATAAGATAATCGTATGGTGATGTCATGGCTACTCAATTTCATACAATCACACATTAGTAGATTTTTTGTTCGTTTGGACAACAAAGGAGATTTGTGATAAAGTTACCAGAACTTATTCACAACGTCAGAACATTGCTAGGGCTTATCAGTTGAGGCAAGAAATTGCTATTCATTGAAAAGGGGAGAAGAGCTTAGCTACTTGCTGCTTTACTCTTTAGGAATTCTGGGAAGAGTTAAATCATTATCAAGTTCAACAGTGACACTAATAAAGATGGATATCGACAACGGGTGGAGTAGAACATGGAGATCATTGGCTGGCCTGAGCTCTGAGTTTGAGTTAACTAGGGTTCAGATTTTGGGAAGAGATGAGCTTCCAACTTTGGACCAAGTCTACTATATGGTAGTTGGTACAAAGTGAGGAAAGCCAGGATATGCACACTCCAACTAGCGATCATTCAACCCTTATTACATCTGTTAGTGCTAAAAGTGGAGAAAAGACCCCGTCTGAAAGAACATGCCTGCTTTCTGATGACAAGGACAAATTGAACTGTGATAATTGTGGGAATACTCAACATACACAGGAGACTACATGGCAGAGTGACGAGCTATAACTATCTCGGGTAGTAGATAAATACTCCTACTGGGCCACACTGAACCAACTATAACTCCTTTATTAGGTACCTCTTCATCAACTCCTCCTACAGGAGATGCCTCATCAGCCTCAGACAACTTTTCTATAGCTGAAATTGATCGTCTCATGTGCTTCTAAACCAGTTGGAAGATCCTTCTGCTAATTTTGTAATTCCTTCCTCATTCCGTCCAACCTGGATTATTGATTCAGGTGTGTCTGATCATATGACTAGTTTTTTCTCAATTTTCAATGCTATAGTTTATCTTCTAGAAGAGATAAGGTAAGAATTGTTGTCTAGTTGATAAATCCCTTTTCTTTTATCTCTGGTAAGGGAGATGTCAAACTTTCGAATGATTTCTCTTTCATCTGCTCTTCATGTTCCAAATTTATCAACAAACTTATTATCCCTTAGTAGCATATTACTAAAAATCTTAACAATTGGGTAACCTTTTTTCCTACCCATTACATCTTCTAGAACTTAACGACGAGGGGAACAATTGGAAATGGTCTTGAGGTAGATGGTGTGACGCCCCGAACCCGCGCCTAAGGAATCATGCTACGAGATGCGTGCCCATTTGTCATTACCACACAAGCGGAAGATTGCCCGCGAAAATACGAGAATTTTCAACTTTTCTTATGAGCTTACATAAGCAATAACAACTATTCATCACAATAACCCATCATAAGCAAATGTGTTACCTCACTTGCTACGGTAGTCTAAATTTTTGACGCCACTAATACGCCAGTACACTTTCCTGAATCTATCAAGCGTAGCTCCTTGCCAATCGGCAACCAGTTAAGGATCTGAAGATATAAAATGAGGGGGGAGGGGTGAGCTATAAAGCCCAACAAAATCCAAAGTCCATCTAGACTATTTTCCACATAGTAACATTCATAAATAATGATAGTAGTACCGTACAATTCTCATATTATAATAATATGCAGAATAATAATATCGTAATTCGTGACCCGAGGTCACTCAGAGCTATTTCACCCTATCTGAGGTTCCCAACCTCCAAGTGTTTTCCATTGTCAAGTTCATCCAACCATTGTCCACAATACCAGGTTACTATTTCAGATAACCGCTCACGCTCTATCCTTGAGTCCACAGACTCGATCGACTGGGCCTTCGTCTGTGTACAACCTCTATCCCTGAGTCCATAGACTCAATTATCAACCAATCGGGACTTCTCCCTATTATGACCAATCATTGGGTATGCTAACCCAATTAACCTTAAATTTGTATATTCTACACATAACCCGGCCTTCACTCGATGACTGCTAGGAACAACACCTCTGACATAAACCACTGCCAGGAACAACACCTTTGATATATCACAATCTGCCACGAACAACACCTTTGACATATCACTTTATATTTTCCTATCGTGCGAACATCGGCTCATACAACCACATTTGGCAAGAAATCGCAAGGATACACATCTGATAACCAAGAAACCCATCCGACCTACCAGGAAAAGAAACTCGTCTGACATGTCAGGGACACACCTATGACTAATAGGAAACACCTGACCACCAAGAAACACCTAGCTATCAGGAACACATTTAACATATCACTCTACCAGGCATAATACCTCTGACATAACACCCTTGTTAAGCAACACATCTGATAACCAGGATACACATCTGATCGCTAGGATACCCATCTAATAGCCAAGAAACCCATCCGACCTATCAGGAAAAGAAACCCATCTAACATGCCAGGGACATACCTCTGGCTAATAGGAAACATTTGACCATTAGGAAACACCTGACTACTAGGAACACCTCTGATAGTATAACCATGCCAGACAAAACACCTTTGACAGTACCCATGTCAAGCAAAACACCTTTGACATCAAATCTTGTCAGGCACAACACCTATGACATCAAATCCTGTCAGACACAACACCTCTAACATTACAACACTTAATTTAACTTCTGTTGGGATGTACCTGCCCTTGTAGAACATCATCCCTCAAGGAAACCATCCTGTAACATCACAGCCTCTGTTGGGTGTATACTTGCCGACATAGGTCAATGCCCCCTCAAGGTAACATCATTGAGTTCGTAAACTCAATACATCCCTGGGTCCGTAGACCCCAATCCAACCTTGGGTCTTTCGACCCAATGTCATCCTAACTCTCCCGACTATCAGCCACGGAGGAACCATGACTCTTAGCAGACCCGCCTCTCCAGACCTAGTCAAAGAGGGACCACGGATAGCGTTTAACACAGGTTAGGTTTTCTAACTGTAGAAAATCCTGCTTTTGCTTGAATAATTAAACCAGTTGGGTCTCACGCCTATGGACCAAGTCCGAAGGTTTACTGTTCCAATGTGGAACATTACCCGGCCAATGGACCATTCCATCGCCTTACCATGTCCAAATAACATCACATCACATCACACAAGGATTGTTCCGATGTGGAACTTTACCAGGCTAATGGCCCTACCATCGCCTTACAAGCGTTAAAGTAGGATTACATAATGCATGGAGCGTTCAGAGGAGAAATTTAACCAGGACAATGGACCCTTCCATTGCTTTACAAGCGTTAAAGTAGCATCACATCACTTCCCGAGAACCAAACCGGGCTTCCCGGAGGGTCCGAACACAAACAGGGTTAAAACACCCAAGCCTGCGCACTTGTGATCGATTGCCAGTGCTGGGCGATCGATCGCCTAATATACAGAGTCAAAATTTTGAGCTGTTTACAGCCCGAAATCGAGGGCTACGCCCCTCTTGATTTTTCACACATCCCAACACACTTCACAAATCATTCCATGTGAGCCAAAATTTTGAGCTATCTAACTCGAAATTGAGGGCTACACCCCTCTGCTCAATTTCCACACATCCCCATCCATTCCATACATCGCATGTCGAGTCTCCGACCCCTTTTCATTCACACATCATAACACAAACCATTCCATGTAAAAAGCATATTTTAAAAGGAAAAATAGAAAAGTGAAAAATATATTTTACCTCCTACGCATGTTTAGAAGCTTCATATGGCAAAACAAACGTCGCGGTTGTGTCCGGAACGTCGAAGAACTTCAAGGTAGACCTTCTCCTCTTTCTCTTTCTTTCTCTCTCTCTCTCTAACTTTCTCTTTCCCCTTTCTCTCTCTAAAAACCCCACGCAGGGATTTGGTGCTTTGATCGTGAAGGAGCAAATGAGGGGGGGGAAGCCCTTTATATAGAGGAGGGAGAGGGGGGTGATCACCATGTGAGGTACAATGTAGTCAAAGCGTCTAGGCGACACCTAGGCGATAGGTGGTTCCCTAGGTGTGGCGAGGCCTAAGCGACCAAAATTTATTTAATTTGTTAATATTATATAAGAATTAATGAGTGCCTGTCTAGATCATTATCTAGGCGATAAGGGTCTTGGCTAGGCGAGGCGGTAGCCTAGGCATTGTCTAGGCTACATTTTGACTACATTGGTGAGCTGTCCCCGTATGATGTCATCGATGGCATCATGTGTGATGTCATCACACTAGAGTAGTTGACCGGTTTCCCACTTTTTCACGCGTACGGCTCCCTGTAACTCCATGAAACGATGTGCGATGATGACAAAACGACAGATGACCATAGAAGGGGCAGTTCGACACCCGTTGTGTGAATCTTGGGGAAAAATGTTGAGTTTTGACAGTAAAATCGAAGTCCAGAAGAAAATTGCAAAACCTACAAATTTCCTGATTTTTGACACTAATCATGTCGCGGTTTGAGTTGCAATAAAGCCGAGATGACAGACAGTCGTCCAGACGGCCAACCGACACGCGGTGTGTGAGTTTTGAAGATTTCTATTAGGGTAATCGGTAAATATTGAGTGTCGACTGAATTTCGAAACCCGCGGACTTCCTAGTTTTCTTACGTACGACGTTCCGTAGTTTCTCGAATCGATGCATGACGGAGCCGACACAACATGTACTCGTACAGAAATGCATTCCGATACACAGTGTGAGATTTTCAGGGAAAAACACTGGGTTTTACCGGTAATTATCGGACACTGAATCCGATAACCAGATGTCGTGGTTATACCCAAACACTTTCCCGAGGTTTTACGGATTTCGATTAGGGAAAGTGACACCCTAATATTCATTAATATTAATCTTTAATTAATTATACTTAATTACCGGTCATCCTGGCCTCAAGATTTTATTCTAAAAATCCGGCTCGTTACAGATGGTTTCTGCCTCCTGAATGTTGTTGGTTCTCCTTCAGTATTCGATTCTAGTAGTAGTCTCATTAGGAGTAATAAATATGCCTAAATTCGATTGTGGAACAATCACATAGGTCTTTTTTTTTAGTATATCATATCATTGTCTACAATGTGAAGTGTTTGAGTTGTCCAAGCATTATAAAACTACTTTTCTTCATGTATGAATAAATTCATTTCCATTGCAACTTGTTCATTTTGATGTCTGGGGACTTGCTCCCACAATTTCTAAGACTGGTTATCTGTATTTTACTACCTTTGTGGATGACTTCTCTCGTTGTACTTGGCTATTATACTTCATGAAGACTTGTGATGAAGCTCCAAAATGTTTCCCAAGATGATACTAACTCAGTTTGAAAAATAAATAAAGGTCTTCCAATCTAACAATACTAGAGAATACTTTGAAGGTGAACTGCAAAATTACCTGAAAAATTATGGTGTGATACATTAGAGTATATTTCCATATACTCCATAGCAAAACAGGGTGGCCGAGAGAAAAAATAGTCACCTAATTGAAGTTACTCCAAGCTTCCACAAAGGAATGAATGTGTCGTAGAAGTTCTGGTCATAAGCAGTTCTTATAGCGGTCTATCTTATTAAGCATGTGTTGTCCCGAGTGCTGAAGTTGAAATCTCCACATAACATTCTTTGCCAAATCAGTCCCTCTTCATTATTCATCCTCAAGTCTTTGGTTGTATGTGTTTTATTCATGTCTTGGGCCCAAATAGGACTAAAATGGACCCAAATCCATTTAGATTATTCCCTTAGGGTATTCTTCCACTTAAAAGGGATACACATATTTTGACTCGGTGTCATGCAAATAGTTTATTACCATGGATGTCATTTTCTATGAGTCTAGATCCTTCTTTCCTCGTCCCCCAGAGAGGCATTATTCTTTAGTTTCTCTTCCTTAACCGGTCATCGATGTTCCTTTCCATTTTTTTGTTTAGGGGCAGCACTACTACTTAGAAAGAATTACCAGTTTACACCAGACACAAGAAGGAAGAAAGGACCATGGTACTAATGCCAACTACCAATTCAGATTCCTCTTAACTAGGCTCCGATTCAGATTCAAGTAATTCTCATTTCTCTTTGGTGTCTATTCCTAATGATGATAACGTTCTCATTGCCCTTCGCAAAGGAAAATGTTAGTGTACAATGCATCCTATCTCTACTTATGTCTCCAATGCATCTTTATTTCCTGCCTCTACTTTTTTATACTTTGTTTCTTCTGTGTCTTTACCTTTCAGATTCCAAGAGGTAGTCTTTTATTCTAATTGGTATGAAATTATGATGGAAGTGATGAGAGCTTTAATCAAGAATGGTAGATTTATCCAAAGGAAATGGGCTAGCTGGTTGCAAGTGGGTGTTAATTGTGAAACACAAAGTTGATGGGTTAATTGAAAGATACAAGGCGATAATGGTTGCTAAAGGATACACACAAAATATGGGATAGAGTACAGTGAAACGTTTGCTCTGGTTGTAAAGATGAACTCTATCAGTTTTTTTTTATCTTGGCTGTGAGTTTTGCTTGGCCTTTAAATCAGTTGGATGTGAAGAATGTCTTTCTTCATCGAGATTTGTAGGAGGAAGTGTATATATCTCCTGCACCAGGGTTTAAGCTTCCCAACAGTGAGGATCTGCAGATTGAAGAAGTCGTTCTATGGTCTAAAACAATTGCTCCGAGCTTGATTTGGGAGGTTCAGTCAAGCCATGATGAGGATGGGTTACTCAGTCATTTTGATCACTCTCTTTGTGACATCGTGGGCAGTTAATTGAAATTCTATTGTCTATGTTGATGACATTGTGGTGACATGAAATAATTCTCTAAAGATCTAAAAGTTGAAGAAGTTTCTGGCACAAGAGTTTGAAATCAAGGACCTAGGAAAAAGTCTCAAGTGTTTTTTGGTTATAAAGGTGGCTTGCTCCAAGAAAGGAATCTTTATATCATAAAGAAAGAACAACTTAGACTTACTTAAGGAGACTGGATAACTAGGAACTCGACTTGCAAAAACTCCGATTGATCCAAATCATAAGTTGAACATCAGTAATGGACAATTATTTGAAGATAAAGAGATGTATCAAAGATTAGTTAGTCGTCTTATTTATTTCTCTAATTAGGCCAGACCAATTATTTAAAACACGAAGGCATAGGGCGTGGTGTTGAGACCTCAAGATGCGTGAGGCATAAGTCTCGAGGCGTGAGGCTTAAGCCTCACAAGAAAGCCTTACTCTACCTCATGTTAACAAATAAATAAGAATATTGTAAAACATATTCAAAAACACTAATTAAAGGTAATACATATATGTAATATGTGTGTGTGTACGCACATGCGTGTGTGTACGCACATGCAGACATGGTTTTAAAAAATGCCGAAACCGTTACCCGATACCTTTACGCTACGTATAGGTACCATAACGTTTTCCGACACCCTCCCCGGGCAATCTGTTGAAGGTAAAACGATATTTTTTAGTGAAAAAAACTCTTTAGAATCTTATTACTTCTTCCTTACATCTTTTTAATTTTTTTTTCTATTTATTGTAATTTTTTTGATTTTTTTAAGCAAAAAACAAAAAGCCGTAAAGGCCGAAACCGTACCGTAACGGTTTCGGCCATATCCGTTACGGTGTCCGAAACCCTTTTTTTGAACTATGCATGCAGATGTAATATATATAAATTATTCAGCTATAAAAATAAATTGAAGTGACAATAAATGATAAATTTTAGATTTACTTATCTGTTTATATACATATTAAAAGACAGATAATGTTCAATCGTCATGTAGTTGATTTTGGATTCCAATAAACAATTACAAAGTAGTAATCTACTACATATGTTAGACAATGACTCTAAATATTTAAAATGTCTACTATGAAAATTAGAGTGAAATATATTTAATTTTAACTAATAACAAAATGAAAAAGGAAAAAAATAAATGTTTTTTTTATCGATAAAAGAAATTATGAGGCACACACCTTATTATCTAATGTTTGTTTTGGTTATGTGGCTAGAACTCTATTTTGATTAATGTATGAGTCTATAAGTCACACACCTTAAAACAATATTTAATGCTCAAGTATCAATTATGTTGCTAGAACCCTTTTTTTTTTTAAATTAATGTATGAGGCACATGTCTCAAACATAAAGCGAGCCTTGCAGTTTGAGGCGTTAGCCTCAAGGTGTTTTCCTTAAGGATGGCCTCAAGGCGTAAGCCTCTCATGCCTTTTAAAACACTAGGCCAGACATTGCGTATGCTGTTAGTGTGGTGAGTCAGTTTATGCACGAACCTCAAATTCCTCATTATGAAGCTGTTGAGAGAATATTGGGTTAATTTAAGACTAGTCCAGGAAAAAGTATACTGTTTGCTAATTATGGACATCACTAGCTAGAAGCTTACATTGATGTTGACTGGGTTAGAAATGTTGATGATAGAAGGTCCACTACATGGTACTGCACCTTTCTTGGAGGTAATGTCATAACTTGGATGAGTAAGAAATAAAGTGTGGTGGCTAAGTCTAGTGCAAAAGTCGGGTATAGTGTAAAACCAGTCTGCAAAGCAAGCATGAGGTTGCAAGTTATCAAGGCAAATGGAATATCTTATTATTTATGATGATTTATAGGATTAATTGTGATCAAAATATTGTTTCTAATAAATAAGATTTAAATCAGTAGTTGCACAGTTGCACTCTGGCCTGATAAATTGTCTTCCAATTTTTCTGTGGCTAATTTAAAACCAGTATTTTTTAGGGTAACTTCTGCCTATAAATTGAATATCAGAACACTGGAATGCCTGCTGGGTGACCAGCTATCCAACTGGTCTTACTTGGGAAATTATTTTATGCCCAAACTTAACCCATTGTAACCTTGTGATGAAAATATCTTGGGAGAAGTATCCTGAGAATGCTTTTTGAGAATGCCTATAGGTTAGAGGTTTACATCATCCAATTGGGTTAGTTTTTGACAGGCAACATCTTATATGTAGAACCAGTGAAATGGTGATGTGAACTAAACGGTTTTGTTCACCCAATGGGAGTATTATCCTTTTTAATTGCATTTCCATAATTTGGAGTTACTGATTTCTTCAGGTCGGCAAGATCTCTAGTGAAGAGTCATACACCTACAGCAGGATCATATTTAGTTCATTTGCGTAGTAACGAGAGAACAGCTTCTACCTCCTTCCATGATCCAGATTCTGTTGAAGAGCCCTTGCTTGCTGGGATTGTTTCCACACAATCTGCACCACCTTTGAACACTAAAAGCATGCTATGTGTGGTGAGTTTTCAGCACCCAATCACAATCATTGTTCCTATTTTTATTACAAGAGATTATCTTTTAACTTTTCTTATGGTTTCAGATATCTGCGGTAATGTTCTTCCTCAACAGCTTCGATCTCCACCTATCTGTGAATAACAGAACTTATATGGTGTTTGAAAGACCAGCTCCAGGAGTTGTGATTCGAGTAGGAAGAAAGATTTTGCAGGTTGAAAAAGCAGCAACTTAGTTTGCTCTACTGATTATTAGAAAATAAATCATTCTTTCTATAATATAATTGAAAAGATGCGGAGCAAATGTAGATGACCCAGTATTTCATTATTCATTTCAGTATGAAACCTCTGTAGTTCCTCGTATCCAAAATTCAGTTGGTTGGGCATCTTACCACTTGTGATCGTCCAATCAATAGGGCTACCTGTTGGATTGGCTATAATTTAATAATTTCTCATGTTGGATCCTGCCCATCTGACATATGCTTATATGGGCATTAAAATATGAGCAACAGTTCTCTTCTTTTTTATATCTTTTAATAATGACATACTAATTTATCAGATGGTTTGGATCTAGTTGAAGAGGTCTTTGTGTTTGGGTTATGACCATTGCAACAAGTAATCCATTAACTGGATGGCCTGAATTCATGAGATGGTGAACATACTTAATCGTGGGTAGGAGGAAGCATATAGGTACCATAATGTGGTGAAACACCTCACCGTTAGAACTCTGGCTGGCTGTTTGATTGCTGCATGTAACATGTATTACTACTTTTCAGGATTCCTTGAAATTGATGCATAATTCCTGCTTATTTAGGTTTTATCTTTGGGTGGGTTTTTGCTGTTAATTAGTATGCTGTAAAAAAATAGAAATACTACAAAAATCATTCACGTGATTTTTTTTCCTTGGATTGGGTTAGCAGGACAATGGTGAACTATTATTGAGAAATGGAGGTGAAGGGAGCAGTGGAATCGGAAACTATCTTGGATGGGCAATGGCAGCTATTTACATGGGTGGACGGCTTCCCCAGATTTTCTTAAATGTGAGATTTTGCATAGCATACTTTTTTGTAAAATAATAACAAATGTACAATATTTTCACCAGGCATAGTGTAGACATTTATATAGGACTATATAGTTTGGTACTTTGGTCTTTCGGGAAGGCCCATTAGTACTCCACTAGCATATTTAGGTTCTTGGAAGACACATTGCGAGAACAGGTGCTCCGTGCACATGGGACCTTTGTATGGTGGAAATAGTGTAGGTCTCAAATACTGGCCTTTTTTTGGGGGGTGGGTACAATGCATCATTTATCTACTGGTAGTAGTTAAAGGTGCTAATTGTGAGTGGACCTCCTGCTTGCCACATCACCGAGAAAAAGTATCCATCCCTGGGACGATCCTAGGCCACCCTCAAATGAGGAGCACACATCATCATCTGAGCTAGATGGGCAGCTTCCTTTGCTTGTTGATAATCTAGCTTAGTTTTTTTATACTATTTCCAATTATAGAAGGTGTGATTGGATCTAACTTGGAATGTTCTTAAACAATCTTGCAGATCAGAAGGGGCAATGTTGAGGTAAGCGTTCTCCATCTTGTACTTTTGGGATTTTTAAGTTGCATCACAGTGGGGATGGATTTTCATTCCTGATTATGCCTACTAATTGTTAGAAATGGATAGCTTATTAAATCTTAGTTTTATTGTGTATATGGGAATTGACTTCATATGTGACCCTTGTAAGCATCCCATTTTTACACCCCTGTTTGTCCTCTCAAAGCTCCTTAACCTTAATCCTGACTTAGCCTTAACCTTGACCTAGCCTTAACCTTGACCTAGCCTCAACCTTGACTTAACCTTAACCTAACCCTGATTTGGGCCTAACCCTAAACTCAACCCAAGGCCTAGTTAAACTTAAAATCTAAGGCCTAGGGCCTAAAACCCGCGACCAGATACCCCATGGGCCCACAAACCTTAACCAACCAAAGGGGGTCCCACAAGTTTGAAATTTAAAATAATGTCGGTAATCAAATTACCAACATTACCCTTTTTATGCAAATGAATAGTGTCTCCAGGCATCCTCATTTTAACAAAAAAAACCTTTTTTTTGAAAAAAACGTGTTTTATTCGTGAATTTTGGAGTTGCCGAATGATTCTGCCTTTAAATCGCGATTTTAAGAGTAAAAATTAAAAAAAAAAAACGGTGTTTTCCGAATTATTCGCGTTTTTTACAAATCATTCCCAAATTATTCAAAAAAATTACTTTTTAAAAATATATTATAATCAAATTGTTCCATATATATTTAAAGTTATTAATTTACTTTTTATTTTTTCCCAAATTTTTCCTGAATTTTTCGAACTTGATCCCTGCCGAATTATTCCCGAACCCCGACTTTGTCACTATGGGCATCCCCAGGTCTACCCAGGCCCATTTCTGAGAAAGCCTCAAGAATGGCGATAAATCCTTTACCGATATTCCCATATTTGCTTACTCAGGGAATGGTGGTACTGGCTTTACTGTCATTCCAGGTTTTTGAGCAAAACTGAGTTCTAGCCCCTCCTGAGCACTCCAGGTTGACTCCCAATGATTGCTCTTTATCTCAACCACCTCCCCTCGAATTACCTGAGTACCCTTGCCCTTACAGCTCTATAAATACCACCCCTCCTCAAGCTTTCAAACCTATGCCAAAACACCTAGCCTAGAAGCCCTGTAGGAATCTCAGGAAACCAGCAAAACTGTCCTCGATTACCATTTCGGCCTCTGGGAATAAGAATCAGACCTATGGACGAGCCTTAGCTATCCTCCATTGTATGGTCATCTTCCTCAAGCCTCCTAATCACTGCCAACACCACTTTGGAGCTTGCAGAGCACTGTAGAAGAAGGGTAGGACCTCCTCCCCTCTTACTTTCCATTTGGTTGGTGTCCCTGGTCCACTTCCAAGGACCTGAACTCAACTTTGCAGAAACAATTTGGCCCTTATCTCATCCACGTATGGGATGGGAGACCCTATGTAGAAAGTGGGCTGCAGGCCCTCCTCTATGTTCATTATTAGCTCAACAACTCCCCCATGCATCCCAGGGTATCCCTAATCCATAGGGAAGTCCTTGGGCACACTGTGGTTCAAAACCAAGGGAGAAAATCGAGTTTCTGGAAATATCCAGAATGACGATACTGAGTTTACCACCATTCTGGATATCCTCCATTATAGTGGCTCCACGCCTAATCTGGTTGGCCCCTGGTCCATTCCCCCTAGATCCCCTGTATCATCCATGACCTTCACAAGGCCTATAGGTCCCTTGGCCATGGCCAAAATTGCAGGAATTTGGAAGAACCCAGAATGTCGGTATTGAGTTTACTGACATTCGGGATCTTCACTTAACTCAACAAAACCCCCATTGTAGACTGCTCCCAAGCCTAACCCAAGGTCTGTGCTAGACCCCTGAATTGCCCCTCAGGGTCTTGGCCCCAGGGACCCTCTGATGCCTTCCCCCTTCCTACCCCTTAGCTGCAAAGCCTCTGTTTGGGAGGTACTGGAATTGTCAGCAATTCCAATACTGCCATTCCATTTCTGTAAAGCAATGGAATTGGCGGTACTGAGATTACCATCAATTCCAAACTCCTATAACATTGGCCTTGCCTGAGGCCCAGATCTTGTAGGAGGCTATTCTAGGCCCTGCAAGTGTCACTGGACCCTACTCAAACCCTAATCTGACCCCAGACCTTAACCCGGGTTAAACTTAACCCTAGCTCACTCACCCTTAAGCTGTAATGCCATTTTCTAGAAGACACTGGGTTTGGCGGCAATCTTAGTACTTTCTGTAAAGAAATGGAATTAGCGGTACTGAGATCACTGCCAATTCATGTTTTTTAATACGGTGGGCTTTGCAATGGGCCAGTCTAGGCCCTACAGTCCCCTCTGAGCCCCTTTTCCAAAATTTGACTCGGCCCCTAGACCTTAACTCGGGTTAAGCTTAAACCCAGTTAATTCTCCTTGACCTTAGCTAGTCCCCAAATATTGGAAAAACTTTAACAAGTTAAAAACAATACATATCCAAAAACTTGACCTTAAGTCACTCTGGTGCACACCCTTAACCATGGTTAACAACCTTAACCATGGTCGATTCCCCCTTAACCACTCTGGTGCAACCCTAGTCACTCCCGTGCGTGCAATCCTCGGCTAACCAACTCTATCCCCCGAGTTAACCCTAAGCCACTCTGGTGCACACACACACACACACCCTAACCCTGGTACGGGTCTAAGGTACCACCCGAACTACACTCGGTCTAATCCTACCCCAGCGAGTATGTAGGCAACCCATCCATTGGGTTTGACCCTAGATTATGATTTTCTCCTTCTTGGGTTAGCACACCCTAAATAACTTAAGCATTTCCCTTAATTTACGTTGTTTGGCTTATACCTAGGGAGTAGGTAACCGTCATAGATGGGGGTCTCAGGGGGCCTAACATCTTTCCCAGGGCTTAAACGAATCACTTACCCAGACTCCGACTGAGACCGTAGGTCCCCATCCATCCACTCGGGTTCTATTTCTTCCAGATAAAATAGGTGGCGACTCTTAGTCAACCAATGAGACCCAAAATGACGTTTTAGCGTCATCCCTCCACAGGGCCCGGCCCGGAAGGAAAGATGGTAAAAATCCCGCTCTCACAACCCTTATGCATTGTACATTTTCCTCAACAAAAATGTCACTTATTGAAGCAGAACGACCATCTGAGTTGTAGTTAGCACCATATATTGCATACTAATCTCTTCTTTCCAATAACATGCAGGGGCTTAATCCATTTATGTTCATTTTTGCCTTAGTTGGAAATGCAACATATGTGGCAAGGTGACTGTTTTCTCTCACATGTTTTTGTTTGTTCTAAGCCCACAGCTCCATAATCATGAGGTCACAGACTCGATCCGATCCTACTTACCCAAAGAAATATATAAATTATTTTATTTACCTCTCCATTTCTTCAGACTACAGTTGGTGCATTTTGGTCATTTCTACAGTTAGTGCATTTTTGTTTTGGGTTTGCATTGGCATCCATGTAATAAAATTTGAGTCTTTTACAGATGAACAATATTGTAATCGATTTATATCTCTTTCTGTAGCATACTTGTGAGCAGCTTGGATTGGTCTAGAATCAGACCGAATCTACCATGGCTGGTGGATGCAGGAGGATGCGTGCTTCTAGATACTTTCGTATCCTTATTCTAAGAATATTAGGCCATTCTGATTTGATTTTTAAGATTCTTTTTTGATAAGTATTTGATTGCTTTAAGACTATTATTACATACTTTGACATAGCTGTCTATATATGTTTTTTATCATTAGTTATATTGTAATTCTTGATGTGTTTGTTTTTGGGGCGCATGAAATTTAACTAATGGACTAATTTGATTCGACTGGTCTGGGGGACCAATGTTTGTCATTCTTGAAAATCTAAATCGATGTCCACATTCCTATGAAGCAGTGATTTAGTCTACCGGAAGATTTTTACTGTTCGACCACATTCATGGAAGTAATTGCAACCCCTTTTGACTGAGTAATAGCATGTCACTGATTTCAGGTATGTTATTAACATCTAGTAGGACATAGTACCTTAACATCTTTTCAGATACTTATTCAGTTCATCTATTTCCGATATCGGAAACCCAAGGACCCAAAGAGCAAGCATGAAAATTTAAGTGCAGCTTAGCTGATGAGCTTCATGAGGTCTCTCTCTCTCTCTCTCTCTTTCTCTCTCCCTCCCTCCCTCTCTCTCTCTCTGTTTGTGTGTGGATGTTATTCTTGGGTGTTAGTTAATGTTTGACTCATTGTGGCTCTTCAAAACAAGGCCTCTTTGTACCATTAAACAAAAAATAAAACTCTACTGCATTCAGACTGATAACCACCTCGAATCCTACTTTAACGTTGAGTAAATCCTGTTAGAATCTCAAATTCCTCATTAAATTGGCGATTAGGATGCATTTCTCTTTTAATATCCACTACCAACAATGTCCAACTAGCTTAGTCTAGTCTTGCTACCCTGAAGAATTAAAATACTTGGCAGGTCAAATAGTGATCCTTTTTCACCACGTGTGACACAATCAAAGAATCTCCAATAGCATACGCTTTAATCTGAGATGAAAATTCATTGTCTTTGCAGATTGTCACTAAAATCTATAAACTGCACTTGCACTTTGATTTGTGATTAATTGGCATTTATCTTAATGTGTAGGACACATGTATCAACGAAAAGCTCAGAGTCTTTCATGGATTGGGTCTGCGATGCTAGTGGAGTTCTTGGCTGTTTTATAGTGAATACTGCTAAACCTTGAGGCTGCCATGTGTGAGTGAATCTGTGACTGTTATTGCATAGCTACTTCCGACACGGTGACACCTCTAACCCTGTTTGTTTTCAGTCACATTAGCAATCAGAGTGGCTTGATATATGAGGGCCAAGGACTGTACATTTCTTTTTTCTTTCCGGAGTTGTTCTGATTAACCATATGCTATTATATTTTCTTACACTTCGCTTCCTCAGAGTTTTACCAGAAGTAGTAGTTTTTTAGATTTAAGTAAAAAAACAAAGATGCCTCTTTTAAGTTTACTAGAGCAGAGGGCATCTGCCATTTCATGTACACTAAAGGCTCAGTTGGATTAGCAAGAAAATGTAAGAAAGGAGGAAAAGGATCCTTGCTAACTAAAGGTTGCCTTGAGTAGCAAAAGCGGCATGCACGACTCTGTTCTTTGTTTTGCTTTCAGATTTTAAAACACTTTATAGTCATATTGTTTGAGACATGGTTTGATCAAACAGCTATTTAGAGTTTGTTTAAATGCCTAAATCTATTAGGTGTAGCCATAGTTGTCAAGGTGACTAGAAGACTTGAGGCGACAGACCCCATGGACGCATGAGGCACCTAAGGCATCGCCTGATGAACTTTTTGCTATTGGTACTTATTTGGCATCCTGATGAACTTTTTGCTATTGGTACTTATTTGGCATCAATTCTGGTGATTCTTCTAGTCTGAAGAAAATAGTTCTTGAGGATGTATTCTGAAGATCAATTCTATTCAACTCTATACCAAAAACTCATTTGGCAACATTTAGCCAGAATCTTAATGAAAACCCATTTGGCAACATTTAGCCAAAATCTGTTTCAAAGAAAAGAATAGCACAATTACATTTAGATAGAATAGAGATAATTAATTTTTTAATTTACATTATAAAACTAAAGTCATCAAAATTTAATCAAAAAAGTGATCTCAATAGATAAGGGGCTTAACACATTGCCAAACACTCTCTCCATCACCGGGTCCCAGCTTGGTTTGGCTTTGAAACTGGCTCCCAAGGGCATACACAGATATTTAACAGGATAACAACCAATCCTACACTCCAACATACCCCCATTAGAAACTCAAAATCACTCCACCCTAAACATCTCACTTTTGTGGATGACAGACTTTGAGCCCAGAAACCGTCTGGAAGCATCCGAGAAGGCACCTAAGATGTCCCACAACATAATACAAAGGTACAAAGGTATACATCATCTGAAGCTGGAAGATGGATGGAGAAACTCTCTATGAAATTATTTTCTGATTTGCAAGTCATTTTGCTTATTATATGTTTGGAAACTCTACTAAAAAATAATAAGCTCTAAAAAAAATAAGCTCAAAAGAATAAACTCTAAATTTTTAGAATTTGTTTGTTTGATAAAAATCGGAAAAAATTCATCTAATTTGTAGTTGTATGTTTGTTAAAATCTCTTATTCTCAAATTTTAAGAGCTTATTACAAGGGTAAAAAATGTCATTTTTAAAAATATGCAACTACAAGCCCTCCCCCTTTTCCACCATTGCATGGGCTACCGGTCCACCACCCTTCTTTAAATACCGCCACCCCCTTGTTTGGGCCACCACCCCACACCGGCCCTCACCCCATTTTCCTACTGCATGTACGGCTTATAACCAGAGTCAAAAGCTCTAAAATCTAAAAAGCTCTAATGTGCAAAAACAAAAAGTTCTTATTATTTGGAGTTGTCAAACGCTACCTTAGAGTCTCCATAACTAATATAATTAGAAAATGAGATAAAGGCTCTCTTTGTCTCACACACCGTAGGAACTTCTAAAATATCCCCACAGAACACCCATTCACTAATATTCGGGAAAAAATAGATTATTTTGAAACAAGCTTTCATCCAATCCCTCTGATTTGCGATGAAATGCATTCTCCTTAACAAGTATCCTAAAAACTCACAATTGACATGACTAGGGCTGTCAACGGATCGGATTCGGACCGGATCTGCCTAGATCCGAATCCGATCCGATTAAGAATCCGACTGATCCGAATCCGATCCGAGATCCGTCGGATCATGAAGTAACCGATCCGAATCCGATCCGATTATAAATCGTTCGATCCGAATCCGATCCGATCCGATCCGAGTAAGGTTATTTTTTTTAAAAAAAAATCTATTTTAATAATAAAAAATCTAATAATACCTTAATTAATACTAATTAATGTTAATTTTTTAAAAAATTAATATTTTATACATAGAAAATCTAAATAATATATTTAAAATAATTAAAAATTATTATTATTATCGGATCGGATTTTAATCGGATCGGATCACCCTATATCCAGATCCGATCCGATTATAATCGGATTCCACCGATCCGATCCGAATCCGATCCGACGGATCACATATAGGGTCCAAAGTCCGGCTAATCGGATCGGATTTGGATCGGATCCGGATCATGATCCGGTCCATTGACAGCCCTAGACATGACCATAAGCCTTCTTTAAATCCAACTTACATAATAAAACCTTGCCCTGACACTCTTCTGTTGGAAAAATTCTGTTTTGGAAAAATCTGGGTATTTGGAAAAACAGTTTTTAAAAACTTTGATCCAAATTATAAGTGGGACCCACAAGGGTATTGAGGCGGGTCCAAGTTGATTCGTGTTCTCCTCCATGAAGAGATTAACGTAGTATATTCACTTATCCAAAACAGTGAAGTGGTGAATGAGAAATTCATCTCAAAGTGGGCCACTTGAACATATGTTGTAAGTTGAAGAAAGTTAAAGAATGATGTAGTTTAATAGTCCCACATTGGAAAACTATTGAAACTATAGTGTGGTTTAAATACCATTACCTTGGAGTAAAGGGTGGGCCCTTGGGGCACCCAAATTTTGCGAAGCAGTGAGCACTTGCTCCAAGGTGGAACCAACACACACGCGCGCGCCCGTGTCCGAGTCCGGTTCGGCTGGCTTGGCTTGGCTTGGCTTACTTTGGTTCTAGTGGGCCTTAAAGTCTGGCCCTTATATTTATTTTTTGCTGGGCTGGGCCAAAGCCCGTTCAACTTATAGTTATTTCAACAGCTATTTAATTCCAACAGTCATGTCTGTTGGATTTAAATTTAAACCCAAGAGACATGACCATTCTGGACAGTCTCATTTGCCTGGTATTTAAGTCTTTTCTGGTGCATATTCTGCAGTATGAAAATTAATTATTCTACTCTTTAGTATTCCAGAGAGAGAGACATAGATATTCTGTTCACTGTAAAAGAATATTTTACAATTATACTATTTAATTTAATTGCTGTTGTGAATGAAACTTTAGTTAATAAAGGTTGAGTACAAAATTACTATAGTAAAATACTGATTTAAAACCAACAATCTTAAGACAAATTTCGTGTTGTATTCAATCTTTAGTTAACTAATTTTGATTTCTGTATTCTTCTTGTAATTTCAGAATTCTATACACTATATAATTTCCTGAATTCTATAATTCTATATATTTTTTCTAATTTCAGAATTCTGTATACCAATTTCATAATACTAAATTCTGTATAATAGAATCAATCTTTGCATTCTGTAATAATGTATTAATCTCTAATTTCTGTATACTGTATATCAGAAATAATGTCTTCTGCAAGTCAAGCAGTCACTACACCTACTGTTATGCATACCCCTTTGCATCATACTGTTCCTGTTAACCATGATGAAAAGCCAGAAAAGTTTAATGGAACAGAGTTTAAAAGATGGCAGCAAAAGATGCTGTTCTATCTTACAACTCTGAATCTGGCTAGATTTCTCAGAGAAGATGCTCCGGCATTGAAGGAAGGAGAAACTGATAAGCAAGTGGTTGCTGCTGTAGAAGCATGGAAAAATTCTGATTTCTTATGCCGAAATTACATCCTCAATGGATTGGATAATACACTGTATAATGTGTACAGCCCAATCAAAACTGTAAAGGAACTCTGGGATTCCTTGGACATCAAATATAAGACAGAAGATGCTGGTGCGAAGAAGTTCGTGGTCAGAAAGTTTCTGGAATATGTGATGTCAGACTCCAAGACTGTTATTAGTCAAGTCCAGGATCTCCAATTAATTCTGCATGACATTCATGCAGAAAATATGGTTCTTAGTGAATCTTTTCAGGTGGCAGCCATGATTGAAAAATTACCCCCGGGCTGGAAAGATTTCAAGAACTATCTGAAGCATAAGAGAAATGAGATGAAAATGGATGAACTAATTGTGAGATTAAGGATCGAAGAGGATAGCCGGATTTCTGAAAAGAAAACTGGAAAATTTCCAATGGAGTCGAAGGCAAATGTTGTGGAACAGGGGAAAAAGTTTAATGAAGGCTCCTCAAAAGGCTATAAAGGTGGAGAGAACAAGAGATTCAAATTCACCGAAAAATGCTACATTTGTGATAAACCTGGGCATCGAGCTAAGGATTGCAAGAACAAGCGTATAAGCCAAAACAAGAAACCTGCTCAAGCCAACTTCACAGAAATGGACATGGTTTCAAATGGAGTCCATGATATGAATTTGTCCGCTATAGTGTCCGAGGTGAACCTTATTGGCAATTCTAAAGAATGGTGAGTGGACACCGGAGCGACTCGCCACATTTGCATTGACAAGTTTATGTTTTCTTCATATCAGGTGGTGGAAAATGGAGAGCAATTCTTCATGGGTAATTCCTCAACTTCTAGAATTGGACAAGGAAAGGTGGTGCTGAAAATAACTTCAGGCAAGGAACTTACCCTCAACAATGTGCTCCATGTGTCAGACATCCGGAAGAGTTTGGTTTCAGGATCTTTGTTATGTAAGAATGAGTTTAGACTAGCATTTGAATCGGATAAGTTTGTCCTTACTAAAAGTGGTATGTATGTAGGTAAGAGTTATATGAGCGATGGGCTCTTTAAACTCAATGTAATGACTGTTGTACCGAATAAGAATGCATCAACTTCTAGTTATTTGCTTGAGTCTTCTAATTTATGGCATGGTAGATTAGGACATGTAAATAATGATTCTTTATGTAAGTTTATACACTTAGGATGTTTGCCTAAATGTAACTTTGATAAAAATCATAAGTGTGAAGTATGTGTGGAAGCAAAATAAACTAGAACTTCTTTCCAATCTATTGAAAGGAATTCTGAACCTTTAGATTTAATTCACACAGATATATATGATTTAAAATTTGTTCAAACTAGAGATGGAAAGAAATACTTCATCACTTTCATTGATGATTGCTCTAAATATTGTAAAATATATCTTTTAAGGAGTAAGGATGAAGCTTTGGATATGTTTAAACAGTACAAAGCCGAAGTTGAGAATCAACTTAGCAGAAAAATTAAGGTTATAAGAAGTGATAAAGGTGGTGAATATGAAGCACCTTTTGGTGTTTTTTGTTCAGAACATGGTATCATACACCAAACCACAACACCTTATTCACCACAGCAAAATGGTATTGCTGAAAGGAAAAATAGAACCTTAAAATAAATGATGAATGCTATGTTGATTAGTTCAGGATTACCTTAGAATTTGTGGGGGGAAGCAATTCTTTCTGCAAATTATATTCTAAATAAAATACCCTGAAAGGTAATCAATAAAACACCTTATGAAATATGGTATGGAAGATCACCTTCTTTCAAATACTTGAAAGTGTGGGGGTGTTTGGCTAAAGTGGTTGTTCCTAGTCCTAAAACGACTAAGATCAGACCTAAAACTATTGATTGCATATTCATTGGTTATGCAAATAATAGTAGTGCATATAGATTTCTGATTCATAAATCTAAAAATCCTGATATGCATGTAAATACTATTATTGAATCAAGAAATGCATATTTCTTTGAAAATGTATTTCCTTGTAAATCTGGACAAGAGACTAATTCAATTAAAAGAACTAGGGATACTACTATGAGTAGTAATAAAGACTTTGAAGGTAATAGTAAAGAACCAAGACTTAGCAAACGTGCTAAAAAGTCAAAGTCTTTTGGTCATGATTTTCTAACATATTTGTTAGAAAATGAGCCTCAAACTTTTAAAGAATCTATGTCAAGTCCAAAAGCTCCTTAATGGAAAGAGGATGTGAATAGTGAAATTGAATCTATTTTGCATAATCATACATGAGAGTTAGTTGATCTCCCATCAGGAAGTAAACCTCTTGGATATAAATGGATATTCAAAAGAAAAATGAAAGCAGATGGTTCAATTGACAAGTACAAGGTAAGACTTGTGGTCAAAGGATATAGTCAAAAGGAATGACTAGATTACTTTGATACATATTCTCCGGTGACGAGAATAACATCAATTCGAATGATGATTGCAATTGCTGCATTTAATAATCTTGACATTCATCAAATGGATCTCAAAACGGCTTTCTTAAATGGTGATCTAAATGAATAAATATACATGGAACAACCTGAAGGTTTTTGTGTTCCAAGACAAGAAAGGAAAGTCTGCAAGCTTGTTAAATCACTTTATGGACTGAAACAAGCACCGAAGCAATGACACGAAAAATTTGACAATTCAATGTTGTCAAATGGGTTCAAAATCAACGAATGTGACAAATGTATTTATGTGAAAAACATAGATACATGATATGTCATAATATGTCTTTATGTGGATGACATGCTCATCATAGGGAGTAATAATCAAATGATCAAAACTACTAAGAAATTGTTGAACAAACAATTTGACATGAAAGACATAGGAGTGGCAGATGTAATCTTGGGAATGAAAATGACCAAAATATTTGATGGATATGCTTTATCTGAATCACATTATATTGAGAAAATACTTGAAAATTTTAACAAGTATGATGACCATCTAGCAAAGACTCTAATAGAAGGAAATATTCATTTAGCTAAGAATACAGGCGAAAGCATTTCTCAATTGGAGTATTCTAGAATCATAGGAAGCTTGATGTACGTAATGAACAGTACACGCCCTGATATAGCATACTCCATAAGTAAACTGAGTAGATGTACCAGTAATCTAGGGGAAGACCACTGGAAAGCCATAGTGAGGGTACTTCGATATTTAAAATTTACCCAAAACTATGCATTGTGCTACACTAGATATCCAACGGTCTTTGAAGGATACTGTGATGCAAATTGGATATCAGATACTAAAGACTCAAAATCCACAAGTGGATATGTCTTTACATTGGGAGGTGCAGCAATTTCATAGAAATCCTCTAAGCAAACAGGTATAGCACGATCGACAATGGAATCTGAATTCATTGCATTACACAAAGCTGGAGAAAAAGCAGAATTACTTTGACAATTCTTAGAAGATATTCCGATGTGGCAAAAATCTGTGTCAGCAATCTGCATACATTGTGACAGTCAATCTGCGATTGGGAGAGCGCAGAGTCACATGTATAACGGAAAGTCTCGACACATTCATCGTAGACATAACACCGTTAGACACTTACTTTCAAGTGGGATAATCTCTTTAGAATACATAAGGTCAAAGGATAATATTGCTGATCCTTTAACTAAAGGTGTCGCGACCCAAAACCCACCCTAAGAGTTAGAGTGAACTTTGGACGACTAATCATGGCTTACATGACTTGCTTGACAAACCAACCTGTAAAAACCCACAGAGCATATACAATAGAGGATATAAGCAGCGGAAACATACTCTAACATAGCACAGCGGAAGTCTATCAAACCTCTATGCATATACATACGCAATCCAAGTTTACACAAAAGTAACCAAAAGAAAGTACGGACAGACCCGTCAAAATACATGAATGTATATCTCTCATCTCACCCACAGCTATTCACTCAGAATCTACAACCACCTAATGGTAACCCTCTACTGGAGGTTCCTCCAAAGGTTCCTCGATGTACTCCTCCTCCACCCAAGGGCTCGGAGCACAGACATCAAAAGGAGCAGCTGCTCCGCCATCACCTGCCGACATAAGAAGTACGGCTGAGCTTGGAATACTCAGCGGGTATTAAATACTAACCAATAGTCATAGCATACAGATAGTATACATAATTCAGGAGCAATTCATACATGTTAGAAGGAAACAATTCATATCATACAAGGAAGCAAAGCAATTTATAATCATGCTTGTAATTTGTAGAAAGCCGATGAAACCTCTTGAAAACATCGTGCACTTGACTTGGCTTGAAATATCTTTTCGTACTTGAAAGCTCGTCTTCTCTATCTTGCTTGATTCTTGTATATTGTGTCATGTCCTGCATGTCATGCGTGCTTGCTTGTGATCATGTAACTTGTGAGATACACTTGTGAGATGCGCTTGTGAGATGCCTTGAGAGGGAAGGGAGACCTTTCTTTATGCAATGCACTTGCGAGGGAAGGGAGACCCTTCTTCATGATATGTATGTACTTGCGAGGGAAGGGAGGCCCTTCTTCTTGATATGTATGTACTTGCGAGGGAAGGGAGGCCCTTCTTCATGATATGCACTTGTGAGTGAGGGGAGACCCCTCGTGGGATGTTTGTTCTTGTTTTCTTGTGAAAAGCGAGGTAAAACATATCGTAGGATATGTCCCACCTCTCAACCTTGTTCTTGAAAGCCTCGGTAAATTCATGTCATGCATGCCGTGCTTGTGGGATCGTGTGCATACTTGCATTTGAATTTAAACATGACATTTGGGTAATTTCACAACACATAACATCAATGATTGAGCAATGTAATATTCATATCATTTAGGGAAAGCAAGAAAACACACTATCATAGGCCCTAGTAATATCCATAATTTATTAGGCATGCATTTCCTGATTTACAACTCGCTTTATTCACCTTGGCATTTCATCAAACATGGTGTGTTCATTATTCATTATTCCTTTAAACTTAAATCATGCTTTTCTAGGTGGGTTATGCTCACATCACACTTGTATGTTCATTATTAGTACAATGCCCTTTCTCATTCATTCACTACATCATCCACACGACATCCATTCGCCCACATTCATCTCCATTCACAACCCATCTCGTAATACATGTGTAAATGAAGGAAAACAAAGGGAAATAAAGGGAAAAGAGAAACTATAACTAGGAGGGTAGTAAGAAGTACCGACCTTGATCAAGTGAGGAAAAAATCCCCTTCCAAAAAAAACGACTGTGAGTTGCTGCCCTAGCTTGAGGAGATGCTCCTCACGAGTTTGTGCCTTGATCTTGAAGAAAAATGGGCTTGAGTGGAGTGTGGGTTCACAAACCCTTGATTTCTCTCCAAAATGGAAACCCTAGGTTTAGGAATCGTCCTCTCCTCTCTTCTTATCTCCCAATCTCTCTAAGTGTCGAAATGAAGCCCTAAAGGCTCGGGTTAAACTCTTAAGGTAAGAGTGAACCGACCAAAAGACCATAATACCCTTACTGAAATCTCTGCAAAAACACGAGTGTGAATAATGCCGAACACGTTGTGCTGTGAACAGTGCCAAACACGTTGTGCTGTGAATAGTGCTGAACACGTTGTGCTGTGAACAGTGTCAAACACGTTGTGCTGTGAATAGTGCTGAACACGTTGTCCATTGTGAATAACACGTTGTGCTGTGAATAGGGTTGAACACGTTGTCCGTTGTGAATAACACGTTGTGCTGTGAATAGTGCCAAACACGTTGTGCTGTGAATAGTGCTGAACACATTGTCCGTTGTGAATAACACGTTGTGCTGTGAATAGTGCTGAACACGTTGTCCGTTGTGAATAACATGTTGTGCTGTGAATAGTGCTGAACACGTTGTCCGTTGTCTTATGTACAACATGCCCGTTGTGCTGTACAACGTACATGTTGTTTGCTGCACGACGTACCTGTTGTCTGTTGCACAACGGATCCACAACGTACACGTTATCAGAGCTAGAGCTACGTCCTTAGCGCCTTACGAGCTACGTCCTTAGTACCTTCCGAGCTACGATTGCCTACAGGTCCAGACTGTTTTGGCCATATCTTTTGACTCGTTCGTCCGATTTTGACGATTCAACTTGCGTTGGGTTTGTACTTCGAAAAGGAACATTTCTGACTTGTCGAAATTTCCAATTTCATCCTTATTTGTTAATTATACCTCTTCAAAGGAAAAATGGCAACGAAAGTGCCATGTATTAAGCATGAAAAAGTCTGGGGCTCTACATCCTCCCCCCCTTACAAAAATTTCGTCCTCGAAATTTGGACGGGACATGCATTACAGAATCAAACAAAAATACAAGCCACATATACAAAACCTATACAAAACTCATTCAATTAATTCTGGGTACTTTGCTTTGACTTCGGCTTCGCGCTCCCATGTAGCTTCTTCCCGAGCATGGTGTTGCCATTGCACAAGAACCAAAGGGATTGTCTTGTTGCGAAGCACCTGATCGCTTCGGTCCAAAATCTGAACCGGCTTTTCAATCAAGGTGAGGTCCTCTCGAATCTCCAACGGTTCCAAGTCTATGACATGCGAAGGATCCGCAATGTACTTCCGAAGCATAGACACATGGAAGACGTTGTGAACTGCGGCCATGTGAGGTGGGAGAGTGTCACGCCCCAAAAATTTTCACCAAATATATATCATAAATGTACTAATTCCAAGGCGTGAACCTGGAACAAATCTCAAGCTAAATGGAAATCAATATACTAAACTCCATTTATCAGATGTGAATATCGAGCTAACTAAGTGTTTAACAAAGTTAAAGAATAATTCAAGTTCTTTTAAAAGTCTCACCACAATTTTCTCTAAACTCAAATAAAGAAATCAAAAGAAGAATGCTCCACTAGTTAACTAAGCCTTCGAAGTATCTCTAGGTCCTTCAAGTATCTCCTGAAAATAGCAACAAAACAAGGGTGAGCACTAAACTCAGCAAATCAACACATCCATCATGCAACTGTTTCATTATTAAACATATGCAGTTATTTCATCATACTAGAATGTCACAATTCTTTTCTCGGTACACTTGTGGTCTTATTCTTTGTCTATGGGGTTCACACGTAGCTCGCCCAATTGACAATAATTTAATAGCACTTAGCTCTTTCAGTTGGGATCGCACATAGCTCACCCTCCATTGATTGACCTAAAGAGTATCTCACTCTATTGGTTAATCTTTCTTTGATAGCCGAAATTCACTTTGGGGTTACACCTAGTCACCCAAGGATCCACCTTGGAGATCATACTTAACTCACCCCTCAAGTGGTCCTTACACATGGTCTCCACCATTAGTTATCCATTTTAGTCTACACAAAAACAGTTAATTTCAGACATGCATAATAACTTAATCATGGTTTCAACATATAACAAGGTTAACAATATTAACATGCTTGCAAGTTCAAATGTTCATTCCTATGAGTCATGATAGTGAAACATGAATAGAGACGTAGATAAATACATTTTTGATTTAATACCTTTACTACAATTAGAAAAGTTATTCCTTGAGATTAACCACCAAACATGTAGCACCATAAAAACAACAACTAACCCAATTCGTAAACACCCTAAAACTGCAAGTATCCAACTAGTAAACACCCAAAAACAGCAACAAAAACCAGACCAGTCAACCCAGATTTATTCACATTATAATAACTTCCTCGAGATTAACCACCAAACATGTAACACCATGAAAACATCAACTAAACCAATTCGTAAACACCATAAGATTACAAGTATCCAACCAGTAAATACCCAAAAACAGCAACAAAAACCAGGCCAGTCAACCCAGATTTATAAAATCTTCAACATGGTATATAAAGATAGTGTTCTTAACCTAAAATCAATCAAGCATCATATCTAAATCACAATCAAAAATATATACAAAAACAAAAACCTAGATCTAAGGGAGAGTGTTCACTTGCCTCCAATATCAATAGATCAAACCAGAAAAATATATATATATTTTTTAATCGCAAGAGGATCCTTTGCACAGATCAATCAACAACTCTTGATCACACCAAATTTTGGAGCCTTGGATTTTACTCCCAAACTTCGAATTCCTCCACCAAAACTTGCAGTCGTTTCCTCTTCTACTTGTGTTTTACGTATCCCCTCCTCTCCTCTTAGTTTCGTTTGAGACTCCCCCCCTAATTAGTTTATCTCTTTGCTTATATACTTATTCTAATCTATAATTACATAATTGCCATTAATGATATGTGTTTGTCTACAAGTTCTAACTAAACCAGTTTAAGAGTTATTTCTCCTTTTCTTTTTCTTTTTATTTTATTTTATTTTATTTTAACTTCAAGTTGGTAATATTATTATGGTTAACACTAAACTTTGAAATTACTAACCTGCCCTTTAGCTGGAAGTTAAAAATTTACCCTACAAGCTTAAATAATAATTCAAGGTCACTACAGAGAGCTACCCTGTAAGCAACCTCACCAACTCGTGTGATAATCTCAAAAGGCCCAACATACCGAGGACTAAGCTTGCCTCGCTTTCCAAATCTCATGATTCCTTTGCTAGGAGATACTTTCACAAAAACTTGATCCCCTACTTGAAATTCCAAGTCCCTACGGCGCGTGTCCTCATAACTTTCCTGGCGATCGTGAGCGGCTTTCAATCGATCCCGAATGATCTTAACTGTGCCTGTAGTTTGCTCAATCAACTCCGGACCAAGTACTTTCCTTTCTCCTACCTCATCCCAATAGAGAGGAGACCTACAACTTCGCCCATACAAGGCCCCAAATGGTGCCATTTGGATACTCGCCTGATAGCTGTTATTATAGGTGAATTCAACCAAAGGCAAGTGCTCTTCCCAACTGCCTCTGAAATCCAACATACAAGCCCGAAACATGTCTTCAATGACTTGGTTCACTCTCTCGGTTTGCCCATCCGTCTGTGGATGAAAAGCGGTACTGAAATCAAGTCGGGAACCCATAGCCTCCTGGAAGCTTTTCCAGAATCGTGATGTGAATCTTGGATCCCGATCTGACACAATACTAACGGGCACTCCGTGCAACCTCACCACTTCCTTGATGTACAAAGCGGCTAACTGACTAGAGTTGAAAGTAGTTCGGTAAGGTAAGAAGTGAGCGGACTTCGTCAAACGATCCACTACTACCCATATCGCATATGAGCCCCTTGCCGTCTTTGGCAAGCCAACTATGAAATCCATGGATATGTTCTCCCATTTCCACTCGGGAATCGGAAGGGACTGTAATAGACCTGCGGGCCACATGTGTTCTGCTTTTACCTGTTGACACACCAAGCACCGTGCTACATATTCCGCAACCTCCCTCTTCATATTCCGCCACCAAAAGTGACTTTTGAGGTTCCGGTACATCTTTGTACCCCCTGGATGCACTGTGTACTTCGAACGGTGTGCTTCATCCAAAATCTCTCTTCGAAGATCTGCATTGGCTGGGACGCACAGCCTTCCCTTGAATGTGATAGCACCCCGACTAGTGAGAGAGAAGTCCTCACTACCCTTAGCAACTTCCTTGTCTCGATAAGCCAACAATTCCGCATCCATGGCTTGATATTCTTGAATCAAATCTATAATGTACGGCCGAACCGTAACATTTGCCAAGGTAGGACCACGGACAGAGTTATTCACACTGATGTCCAGATTTGCCAAATCTTCTAGTAGCTTCCATTCTTGAACCAACATGTGTGCTAACAACCCCTGAGGTCTTCTACTCAAAGCATCAGCCACTACATTTGCTTTACCCGGGTGGTATTGAATGGTACAATCATAGTCCTTCAGAAATTCCATCCAACGCCGTTGCCTTAGATTCAATTCATTTTGGGAAAAGAGGTACTTGAGACTCTTGTGATCCGTGAACACATAAAACTCCACCCCATAAAGGTAATGACGTCAAATCTTGAGTGCAAACACGACCGCCGCAAGCTCCAAGTCGTGGGTGGGATAATTCTTTTCATGCTCCTTCAATTGCCTTGATGCATAGGCAATGACTTTCTTGTGCTGCATGAGTACGCACCCAAGTCCAACGTGTGAGGCATCACTATACACCTCATACCCATAAGGTCCGGATGGCACAGTAAGGACAGGGGCTGTAGTAAGCCTCTTCTTCAGTTCCGTGAAACTGATCTCACACTTATCGCTCCATACAAACTTTGCATTCTTCCTCGTCAGGTAAGTGAATGGTGCTGCAAGGCTAGAGAAACCCTCTACGAATCTCCTGTAGTAGCCTGCCAACCCAAGAAAGCTGCGTATCTCCGTGACACTCTTGGGCCTCGCCCAACTCATGACTGCCTCTATCTTCTTTGGATCTACTGATATGCCTTCCGCGGAAACAACATGGCCTAGAAATGCCACCTCTTCGAGCCAAAACTCACACTTGCTAAGTTTGGCGTATAGCTTGTGCTCTCTTAGCATTTCCAAAGCAAGGCATAGGTCGCGTGTGTGATCTTCCCGTGTCTGGGAATAGACCAAAATGTCATTAACAAATACAATCACGCACCTATCAAGATATGGCCGGAACACCCGGTTCATCAAATCCATAAAGGCTGCCGGCGCGTTCGTGAGTCCAAAAGGCATCACCAAGAACTCGTAGTGTCCATACCGAGTCCTGAAAGCAGTTTTGGGAACATCTTCCACCTTAATCTTCAACTGGTGATAACCCGATCGAAGGTCTATCTTCGAGAAAAATCTCGCTCCCTTCAACTGATCGAACAAGTCATCAATCCTAGGCAAGGGATACCTATTCTTTATAGTGACTTTGTTCAATTGCCTGTAATCGACGCACATCCGCATCGAGCCATCTTTCTTCTTAACAAACAACACCGGGGCACCCCACGGTGAGACACTTGGTCGAATGAAACCAAGACCTTGTAATTCTTCCAACTGGGTCTTTAACTCTTTGAGTTCAATAGGGGCCATTCTATACGGAGCCCTGAAAACAGGAGCTGTGCCTGGTGCAAGCTCGATCACAAACTCAATCTCCCTGTCTGGAGGCAATCCTGGCAACTCCTCTGGAAATACATCCAGGAACTCACTCACAACCAGGATAGTTGATGAGTCATTTGCCTCGGGGTTAGCTAAGCTCAACGCCGCAAAACGAGCAATATATCTACTTTTCAACCCACGGAAGTGGAATGGTTTTCCTTCTTCTGGCTTGAAGAGTACCATTTTCTCAAAGCAAGCTACATGCCCATGATGTGCTGCTAACCAATCCATTCTCAATATAACATCAAAGTCTTGGAATCCAAGGACGATGAGATCAACCGCCAACTCGTGGCTTCCAACTTGGACCACACTATTTCTATACACTTTATCTGCCACTACTGTTTTGCCGAGAGGAGTCGAAATGGCTAACTCCTGTTCTAGCTGACTTCGCTCTACAGAAAAGTCTTCTGAAAAAATCGGCGAGACAAATGAATGAGTAGACCCGGTATCAATCAACACTCGAGCCAAATACTCATTGACTAGTAGGGTTCCTGAAATTTTAGCTAGCTAAGTCAATCCATGCATCAACAATGTATACATATAGGTATTTATATATATATATAACATGCCAAGTACATACACCATCAATTAACACTTAACAGTTTAATTTACGGATAATTAAATAAGCTACAACTGCATACCTTGCACTACATCGTCAGATGCAAGTGCATCACCCTCTGTTAAGGCAAAAACTCGTCCCTGATTCGCCTGGCGTGACTGAGGTGTAGACCAGGTGGTCTGAGGTGACGCCTGATATGATCCTGCTGGGCGTGCTGGTGGCCTAATCCCCTGAGACTGGCCTGGTAAATGCCGACTGGGGCAATCCCTGATCATATGGCCCTGGCGACCACAATGAAAGCATCCACCCGATGCCCATCGGCAATCTCCTGCCAGGTGCCTTCGGCCGCACAAAGTGCAGACCTCGTGTGTATAAGTCGGAGGGGCCGGAAGAGCCTGAGGTCGCGGTACCCGAGGCACATACTGCCGTGGAGCTGGAGGCGCATAAGATGGCCTCATCGGTGGTGCTGGCCACGCATACTGATAAGGGCCGGTATGAACCCGCCTCTCTAGAGGTGCTGAACTACTGGATTGGCCTCTCGTCAATTCCCTCTTCTTGGACACTGCCTCAGAGTTGGTCTCAACCAACAAGGCTTTATCCACCACTTCAACGTAAGTAGCATGCCTAAAGACCGATACTTTCTCCATGATGACCTCCTTGAGTCCTTGCTCAAACCTCCTCACCTTCATTGCCTCGGTGGCAATCATATGTGTCGCGAAGCGTGATAGCTCCGAGAACTTGGCCTCATAAGCGGCCACAGACATCGAACCTTGCTCAAGGTTGATGAATTCTCTCTCTTTCTTTTCCCGTGCTCCAATCGGAAAATACTTCTTGTAAAAAGTATCTTTGAACTCCTCCCAAGTCCAAGGTTGACCCTGCATGGTCAAATCTCGCGTCCTCAATGCGGACAACCACCAATGGTGGGCTTCACCTTCTAGCATGAAAACTGCCCATGCTACTCTATCCTCCTCTGTAGGCGAGAGGACCGCAAAGATCTTCTCCATCTGGAGGATCCATGCTTCCGCAGCAAGAGGGTCCACACTCCCATGGAAGGGTGGAGGCCTCAATCTCCTGAATGCCTCAACTCCAGCAGTACGATGTACTGGAGCTGCGGGCGGTGGAGTAGGTGCCGTCGATGATGGTATAGCCTGCCGAGCCGCCAGTATGGCGAGTGTCTCAGCAATAGAGCCTAAGACCTGAGAGAGGTCCGGCTGCTCATCCTCATCCCGTGAAGAAGAGGAAGCTCTGGTATGTGGTCCACGACCCCGTGTGTTCCGTCTCATGACTAAAGTCCTGAGAATAATAACACCACATGAGTCTAACTTGAAACCACAGTTTACTTCAATGTCATTTCACAATAATTTAATTCGTATTAGTTGTATAATACTAATATACATCACATCAAGTCATCAGAGTATTCATCACATTATACTTGTACTTTAGTGTTCTAGCGTACCTAGGACCGTACTTGGTTAAAGCAACCATTTTAGACTAAGACTAAAGTTTAGTCTTACACTTGGATCAAGACTCTCTCCCGACTTACTTCCTTCCTAACTTGTTTCCTAACATATGCTCTTGTCAAGCCGTGGTATAAGATTCTAAGTGACCCTAGAGACCTAAAGCCTAAGCTCTGATACCACTTCTGTCGCGACCCAAAACCCACCCTATGAGTTAGAGTGAACTTTGGACGACTAATCATGGCTTACATGACTTGCTTGACAAATCAACCTGTAAAACCCACAGAGCATATACAATAGAGGATATAAGCAGCGGAAACATACTCTAACATAGCACAGCGGAAGTCTATCAAACCTCTATGTATATACATACGCAAATCCAAGTTTACACAAAAGTAACCAAAAGAAAGTGCGGACATACCCGCCAAAATACATGAATGTATATCTCTCATCTCACCCACAGCTATTCACTCAGAATCTACAACCACCTAATGGTAACCCTCTACTGGAGGTTCCTCCAAAGGTTCCTCGATGTACTCCACCTCCACCCAAGGGCTCGGAGCACAGACATCAAAAGAAGCTGCTGCTCCCCCATCACCTGCCGACATAAGAAGTACGGTTGAGCTTGGAATACTCAGCGGGCACTAAATACTAACCAATAGTCATAGCATACAGATAGTATACATAATTCAGGAGCAATTCATACATGTTAGAAGGAAACAATTCATATCATACAAGGAAGCAAAGCAATTTATAATCATGCTTGTAATTTGTAGAAAGCCGATGAAACCTTTTGAAAACATCGTGCACTTGACTTGGCTTGAAATATCTTTTCGTACTTGAAAGCTCGTCTTGTCTATCTTGCTTGATTCTTGTATATTGTGTCATGTCATGCATGTCATGCGTGCTTGCTTGTGATCATGTAACTTGTGAGATACACTTGTGAGATGCGCTTGTGAGATGCCTTGAGAGGGAAGGGAGACCCTTCTTTATGCAATGCACTTACGAGGGAAGGGAGACCCTTCTTCATGATATGTATGTACTTGCGAGGGAAGGGAGGCCCTTCTTCATGATATGTATGTACTTACGAGGGAAGGGAGACCCTTCTTCATGATATGCACTTGTGAGTGAGGGGAGACCCCTCGTGGGATGTTTGTTCTTGTTTTCTTGTGAAAAGCGAGGTAAAACATATCGTAGGATATATCCCACCTCTCAACCTTGTTCTTGAAAGCCTCGGTAAATTCATGTCATGCATGCCGTGCTTATGGGATCGTGTGCATACTTGCATTTGAATTTAAACATGACATTTGGGTAATTTCACAACACATATAACATCAATGATTGAGCAATGTAATATTCATATCATTTAGGGAAAGCAAGAAAACACACTATCATAGGCCCTAGTAATATCCATAATTTATTAGGCATGCATTTCCTAATTTACAACTCACTTTATTCACCTTGGCATTTCATCAAACATGGTGTGTTCATTATTCATTATTCCTTTAAACTTAAATCATGCTTTTCTAGGTGGGTTATGCTGACATCACACTTGTATATTCATTATTAGTACAATGCCCTTTCCCATTTATTCACCACATCATCCACACGGCATCCATTCGCCCACATTCATCTTCATTCACCATTCACAACCCATCTCGTAATACATGTGTAAATGAAAGAAAACAAAGGAAAATAAAGGGAAAAGAGAAACTATAACTAGGAGGGTAGTAAGAAGTACCGACCTTGATCAAGTGAGGAAGAAATCCCCTTCCAAAAAAAACGACTGTGAGTTGCTGCCCTAGCTTGAGGAGATGCTCCTCACGAGTTTGTGCCTTGATCTTGAAGAAAAATGGGCTTGAGTGGAGTGTGGGTTCACAAACCCTTGATTTCTCTCCAAAATGGAAACCCTAGGTTTAGGAATCGCCCTCTCCTCTCTTCTTATCTCCCAATCTCTCTAAGTGTCGAAATGAAGCCCTAAAGGCTCGGGTTAAACTCTTAAGGTAAGAGTGAACCGACCAAAAGACCATAATACCCTTACTGAAATCTCTGCGAAAACACGAGTGTGAATAGTGTCGAACACGTTGTGCTGTGAACAGTGCCAAACACGTTGTGCTGTGAATAGTGCTGAACACGTTGTCCGTTGTGAATAACACGTTGTGCTGTGAATAGTGCTGAACACGTTGTCCGTTGTGAATAACACGTTGTACTGTGAATAGTGCTGAACACGTTGTCCGTTGTGAATAACACGTTGTGCTGTGAATAGTGCTGAACACGTTGTGCTGTGAATAGTGCTGAACACGTTGTCCGTTGTGAATAACACGTTGTGCTATGAATAGTGCTGAACACATTGTCCGTTGTGAATAACACGTTGTGCTGTGAATAGTGCTGAACACGTTGTCCGTTGTCTGTTGCACAACGGATGCGCAACGTACACGTTATCAGAGCTAGAGCTACATCCTTAGCGCCTTCCGAGCTACGTCCTTAGTGCCTTCCGAGCTACGATTGCCTGCAGGTCCAGACTGTTTTGGCCATATCTTTTGACTCGTTCGTCCGATTTTGACGATTCAACTTGCGTTGGGTTCGTACTTCGAAAATGAACATTTCTGACATGTCGAAATTTCCAATTTCATCCTTATTTTGTTAATTATACCTCTTTAAAGGCAAAATGGCAACGAAAGTGCCATGTATTAAGCATGAAAAAGTCTGGGGCTCTACAAAAGGATTATCAAGAGAGCAAGTGAGTAACTCATCGAAGGGAATGGGGTTAAAGTCTATAACTTAAGAGTATTCATAATGGAAACCCAACCTAGTTGACTGGAGATCCCAAGATCTAGGTTCAAATGGACAACTAAGTTGTGTATGACTCGACCTGATCACTTAAGAGATAATATCTCTTACCTATTTCTATTATGAGCAAGTGATGACTGCATCGTGTTAGGATTAACCAAGTTATTAATGCTTCTTATATCTTGGAATTCCAAGTGGAGTATAACAGAATACTCTTAATAAGAATCATCTATATGAGTGTGAACTGGGCCGGTTCTATGAGAATTGATTAGACTAAAATTCTCTAAAGCACTCATGAAACCAGGATGTGTTCAGGGCCAAAATAAACACAACAATGAGAACTAAACTATGTTTGGGGATATCATGTATGTATTCTATTGTCTTGGTTTACAATAACGGCTGAACAATTCAAGACATCATATTCACTGATTAGCCAGTAAATCCGATAGTCCTACACAAGGGAAAGTTCAAGGCCAAAAGCTACCTATCCTATGCAAGATGTCTCCTATTATGTACTCCCTATTTAGTGTCTGCATTTATTCTGTATTTTGTCCAGAAATTTTCATTCATGTGGGGGATTGTTGAAAAAATTCTGTTTTGGAAAAATCTGGGTATTTGGAAAAACAGTTTTTACAAACTTTGACCCAAATTATAAGTGGGACCCACAAGGGTATTGAGGCGGGTCCAAGTTGATCTGTGTTTTCCTTCATGAGGAGATTAACGTAGTATATTCACTTGTCCAAAACAGTGAAGTGATGAATGAGAAATTCATCTCAAAGTGGGCCACTTGAACATATGTTGTAAGTTGAAGAATGATGTAGTTTAATAGTCCCACATTGGAAAACTATTGAAACTATAGTGTGGTTTAAATACCATTAGCTTGGAGTAAAGGGTGGGCCATTGGGGCACCCAAATTTTGCGAAGGAGTGAGCACTTGCTCCAAGGTAGAACCAACACACATGCCCGTGCCCGAGTCCGAGTCCGGTCCGGTCCGGCTGGCTTGGCTTGGCTTACTTTGGTTCTAGTGGGCCTTAAAGCCTGGCCTTTCTATTTATTTTTTGCTGGGCTGGGCTAGAGCCCGTTCAACTTATACAATTATTTCAACAGCTATTTAATTCCAACAGTCATGTCTGCAATATGAAAATTAATTCTTCTACTCTCTAGTTTCCCAATTTCTTATGCATATAAGTCTTTAGTATTCCAAAGAGAGAGACATAGCATTGTTTTTGGTTCGTTGGACATGCAGATTGTTGTGCTTCTTCTGCTTGTGTAAAAATCACTTCATCCTGGGAGACAGACGTCCGTTGATCAAAAGCACCAGTGTGAAGGACGAAATCTGTCTTAAGGAGAAAGTTACTACTCGACTTGATCTATTGCTCTTTTCAATTCCTAAACCAGTGAGTTCATTTTATTCTGTAGTTTTAATTTATAGTTTTCTTAACAGAATATTTAGTGAATCAACATAAAATTAATATTCTATTCACTGTAAAAGAATATTTTACAATTGTACTGTTTAATTTAATTACTGCTGTGAATGAAACTTTAGTTAATAAAGGTTGAGCACAAAATTACTATAGTAAAATACTGATTTAAAACCAACATCTTCAACAAAGATATTCACTAACTATGAGAATGTTATCTAAAATATGTCTTCGTCAGGAAGCACCTTACGGTGCAATTGTAATGTACCCATTGAGCCTACCATCTCGAAATGAGTTTCATTCTAGAGTTATATAAACCAAACGATAATAACCTCACATTTGTAAGTGCATAGTGTGGGCATAGTGTGGACATAGGTAATAAGATGCGCTTCTATTACCTACCTTAGTAGATGTATTTACTCAACTCAATGTGCGACCCACCTCCATATTCGCGATGCCACTCAATGGACGAATGAGTATTTGTGGGGTTTTCCGTTTGAAATCTAAGTGGCCATGCCACTCAATGGACGGTTTGAAATCTAAGTGGCCATGCCACTCAATGGACGAATGAGTATTTGTGGGGTTTTCCGTTTGAAATCTAAGGCCATGACAAAGAGGGCTAGGGCGTGAAGTGTTTGATGACACGGCTATGAGAGGGCTTAAAATGAGTATTGCAATAAGGAGGCTAATCTTATGATTTTATAAGTACTATTTAAGTTGGGGGTAACATTGTCATTTTAATGCAACTATGTAACTCTGCTATGGCAATATAAATTGGGGGGGGGGGGGGGGGGGAAAAATAGGCCTGAGAAATTGAGAAAGGAATTTGTTTTGAAAAGGCACTTCAAATTAGTTTTTTAATAACATAGGTTCTGATATGGAATTAACCCTTAAATAAATAAAAAAGTAATGACCTATAGCTAAGCACCCATTAGCGTTAGGGGTGGCAATGAGACAAGTTCGGACTTGAATTTTAGGGATTTTAAATATGTTCGGCTCGAGCTTGACACATTTACAAGAAGCTTTGAAGCTACTCTTAATTTTTTTTTTCCCTGGTTAAGGAGGTAAAGTAATACCTAAAGACACATTTTCAGACCTAAGGTCTGACGCTATAAGGATAAATTCACTCAATCACTCTAAAAGAGCCTGACTAATAGAAGATCCGTCCTATTGATTAAACTTTTAAATTCTTGAATTTTCATTGTTTCACGCTTAATTTTACTTATTGACTTTTAGTATTTATTCATACGATAAATAATTACTGGTATTTTGATATGGGAGAGAGGCAATTCCGTCGATTTATGTTTTCAGAACCGGATTGGGTGTCGAACCGGCAAAGTGGCTAGTTCAACCGTGTCCTTTTATTAATAAATTAATTTTTTTTTTCATTTTTTCCTTTTCCCCGACTAGTGTCTATCAGTTTTTAACTCCGGTTTTCCGATTGAACCGGTTTTTAATACTGTCCGGTTTGAGGGTTTTCGGAACCGGTGACCTGCCGGTCCGCCCGATTTTAATAACACCGCTGGCGTCCATTGTCAGATTTAGAGCTTATATATAAACGACACTTTCCTCTCAATCTTAGGGTTTCATTGCCGCCATCGACGATTAGGGTTTTTGCAGTTGCAGATCTCCAGCTCCAGCCATGGTGGCCACGAAAAAGACTGTAATCTCTCTCTCTCTCTCTCTCTCTCTATGCCCATCTCTCTCTGTCAATCAGCTTCTTCGATTTTTTTCCTTTTAATCTATTTCGTTCCTATCTTCGCATGTGAGAATCGAAAATGTATAAATGCAATGCGAATCAAATGCCTTTTGATTTTGTTTTTATTCTCTAAATTGAGGGTTCTAGGCATTTTTATCGTTCCTGGAGTGGATATCTGTATATTATTGCACATTTCCATTACAGATTTCTTCATGTATTCAGGGTTTTATTTTTTTATTCCTTGCAGAAGAAGACTCATGAGAGCATTAACAATCGGCTCGCTCTCGTTATGAAAAGCGGGAAGTACACCCTAGGGTACAAGACCGTTCTCAAATCCCTAAGGAGCTCCAAAGGTAGTTTTTTTTTCTCCTCCTTCTCTATTAGCTATTTTCTGATCTGTTGCAAATGTAAATCTTGGAGTAATTGCTCTGACCCGGTTGCTGGTTCTACATCACTTAGTAATGGGTGGTCTTTTTTCCTTAAAAAAACGGAAATGAATGGTTTATTGGTTTGTATGCACATTTGCGTTTTCTGTTTGCTAATACATAGAGTTAACTTAAGTCACCTGTAGGAACCGGTTGATTTGTGATTTGTAAGTTCTTAGAGTAGTGGGCTTCTCATATCTGGTTGGGACATTTATGGCGTGTGGATGTTTGTCGTGAATGTATAAAATACTTGTAAATGCTCTCCAATATATCTGTAATCTGCAAATCCTGCTAAAGTATCCCAACTGTTCTTACTGCGAGCAATAAGTCGTTTGCTTTATGGCGATACGTGCCCCAAAGGTGATGCACAGGGTATTTGACGCGATCCCTCCAGGATACAACAAAATCACAGAATCCGAACTCTTGACTGTAAATGTGCACATAATACAGCCCACCCAACATTTTCTTTTCTGTAGTCCTTACCCAGCAATTGATAAAACCATTGAACAGAAAGAAGAAAACCCAAAAAAAATCTGTATAGGAAGGTGATCTCTATGAATGAGGAAATAGCTTTTTATAGAGTCTGTAGAGATCCGTTGGGTTTCCTAAATGGTCTCAGTAAAGATTAGAAATAATTCTCCCCTAATGCACTCAAACTATCTAAATGGTAAAGAAATGATTAGCATATAAATTATTAAATCATAACTAGGTTTGTATAAAAATCATATTTTTATCTAATCAAAAACCCAAGGGACATGGGGGTTATTGGTAACAAATTCCAATTCCCTCAAAGGCCCAAGCCTTCTTCCAACCCTACCTCTTATGAGGGGGAAGAAAAGTTATGAAAGTTTTTTATGCGGGACTAAAGAAAACAACCAAAACACTTGTTTTTTCTTCTGTTATTTCAATCACCCACTAAAACCACAACAGTTTTTTGCTAGGTTCTAGGGCTGGGTTTGTATTTAACCACGCTTAAAATCTGTAGTGGATTTCAATGGGAATAATGATCTTATATTGCTTACCTCCCCCCAAATTCAAAAGGAAAAAGTCAAAAAATGTACTCTGATTTTGTGCACAATTTTTATGCATGTATAAACTGGTTATGTATGTGGTGTTACAGTTCTTATAAATTAATAATTTTGCCAGTGTTTTCTATGGTATTTTCAAATGGACCAATCTCCCCCATTTCTCTCTCTTATCTCTTTCTTCTTGAGCAATAATGGTTATTGTGAATTGAAAGATATTCTCAATTCATATTCTGTGCTAATGGTTACTTGTAGGTTAATGGTTGGTGAATGAAGCTGTGCTTGGATCATTTTATTTCAATGTTCTATGTTCTCTCTTCCTCTTCTTATCGGTAAATAAGATCAATGCATAAATGAAATATGGAAAATATAGAGAAGTTCACTGATTGATGAACCAAGGAAAGAAAAGAAAATGAGGAAAAAACAGAAAGACACTTGACTTAAAAAGCATATAATCTTTCTATTTTCTTATTATTGCTGCCTTGTTATCAAGTGGGTAATTTAACCATGTTGGAATTGTTGGATTTTGTGGCTTCAATTCTATATTTATGTTTCCTATAGGGAAGCTGATCATCATTGCAAACAACTGCCCTCCTCTTCGGAAGTCCGAGATAGAGTATTATGCAATGTTGGCAAAGGTGGGAGTTCATCACTTCAACGGGAGTAAGTATCCTACCTCATTTTGATTGGTTTCTAAATTTTGTTCTTAGTTTTTAATTTTTTGTTTTGGTTTTTCTATATCTTCTTTTATAACTACTTTGCTGCAAATTTAGTGCCTGCATTACAAGATTATATTATGATTGACAGTTGCTTTTGTTTAATTCTTAATATTATGTATATATATATATATATATATATATATAACTATATATAGGTTGGACTAAGATTCTGTTCTCTTATCATTTTAAGCGATAGTTCAGCTCTTTGTTACTAAATCGGGTCATGATCATTATCTTATATCATTCACCTTAATTACAATGTACTTTTTTGTTACCTAATTTATGGAATATATACTTGGCTATGTGAAAATTTCTATCAGCCAATTACTACTTTATTCAAACTTTAGTTACTTTCCACACAATGAGAATGTTTCTTCATCTGCCAAATTTTGAAGAAGATACACTGCTATGAATATGGAAAGTCGATTAGGTGGTTATTTAAGTTCAAATTGTCAATCCATCTATAACTGCTGAGTCTAAAGTCTGAACACTAGTCTAAATGTCTGGTTTCACCTGGATTGCACCATTTGAAGGATGTACTGGATATGGATAGACTTATTTGCTGTAATAAGTTATCTTTTCGTCTTCTATTTTCCATCATATCATTAGGAACTTTAGTTATATTGAACTGGTTCTAAAAATAAAATTCATCAACTTGATTGAACACTTAAGAATTTTTTCTTAACGTAGACTTGATTTGATCAAACCTGGGGTTTGGAGCCCAGGTTTTTTGTGGAAGCCCAAAATATGGCTAGAAGTATTAAATTCTCACAATTGAGAATCTCAATTCGGCACAAATGTTTGAATGGATACCATAGTTACCAAGTCGTGAAGCGAAAACGAGAAGCGAAAGCAAGAAGCGGGAAGTGAAGTTCAAAAAAGTCTTAGGAAACGGGAAACAAGAAATAGATATAGGCATAGTTCGAAAACTCAGCGAGTCACCCGAGTAACTTGGCCGAGTTACTCGACTCGGCTGAATTTTGAGTCGAGTCGCCTCAAAACTCGAAGGAGACACTATTTACCGAGTTACTCAGATGACTCGATCGAGTCTAGCCAAGTTTTTCGACTCTCCATACTAGGTCGAGTCATAGAAGGGTATTTTTATCATTTTTTAAAACCTAAACTAAAATGTCACACTATTTTTGCATCATATTTTTTAGGGTCTAAAAAAACAACTTACTGTGGGTTTTGTTAAACCTAATTTTGTTGTTTGAAGCTGTAAAACCAACGTACTTTGAGTTCTTTTAACCCAAAATTTTTAAGTTATTACATATATATTCCGAGTTGGACCGAGTTGATTTTTTTTCGAGTTTTCCGACTTACTCGACCCGGCTAACTTTCGGGTCGAGTCGAGTTTTCGGGTTTTTGAACTATGGATATAGGTGCATCATTCTCATTATGTTAGGATGACCAATTATACCTTAAATTTTATTTTATATGAGATATTTGTGGAAAAGTGGGTGCTTTAAAGTCTTCGGTTTCAATTCAACGATATTTGCCTAGGATATATGTCGTAAGCTTTTGACTCAGGTCTATCCCATTATTTCCTAAGTAGGAAATTCATAACCCCCTTGACCACTAAATGAGAAGCAAGTGGAAGCGAGTCTGGGAAACGAGCTTCCTGGGAAGCGACCTTCCCACCTTGTACATAGCTTCCTGGCAACTATGGTGGATACTCAAAAAGCAGTCTCGCAGTTTTTTAATTCAGAGAATATTGTCACTTTGACTGTCATTGCCCCTTGTTACATTGTTGTTGGGAGTTTTCAGAACCTTGTCTGGAAATACTTGAATAAAATGCTTTTAAAGTATTGCGACAAATTTTTCAAAATTCTGTAAAATCTTAAGTTGGAGGTTGTGCATTTTTTTAATGGAAAATTGCATTTAATTATATATTATTTTTAATTTCATTTTAGTTTGTGCAAATTCATAAAGACTAGTAAACACATGACCATTTAAAATTGTTCAATATTGGAAAATGAAAGATTTGAAAGCCATATTCAATTCAGGCCAATGATGTACGCTAATCAAAATGTACCACAGCCTCAACTTGCAGAGATTGTTTTTTCAACCCTAACTTGGATGTGTGGAGTCCTCTCTCTCCCCTCTCTTTGTGTGCACGCAAAACATCACAGACTGTTTGACACAACCCACTGGGGTCAAGTGGTTCACTTGAACCATCTGGGCTGTCATAGTCGTCGTCTGAGTTTGAATGCAATACTAAGTCAACACTCAACAGTCAAACTGACTCCTTAAGGAGCCCAGTTCCCGGGTCAACCAGTTCCAACGTCTGGCCTGGTCTGGGTTTTAATTCACTGGTTAAGTTGCTGACTTAAGAGTTCTGGGTGTTTGGTTTTCTGAGGTTTAAGCTAGTAGAGATGCTAATTATCAACCTTGAGGTGAAGAGTACGTGTAGTGGAATGAGGAAAGGTGAGAGAAAGAGGTATTCTCTGTTGCCTATGTCATTGCAAGTAACTAACTAGCAGGGAATAATTAAACAGCATGTTAACAGCAGTCTCTGCAAGTTGTATGATCTGATTTGTCACTCTAAGAGCCACCATGCCATGTGTTATTATTATCTAAGCAGCAGGTTTGAATGGTAAAAAATTGCACAGAAACTTCTTTATTGGAATCAAGCTTGATTTAACATACAAGGTTTATGTTCCTGCAACTTGTGATTTTCTAGCCGTGCTTGTGTAACAGACAATGTAGACTTGGGTACTGCTTGTGGCAAATATTTTCGGGTGTGCTGCCTCGGCATTATTGACCCAGGTTTGTGACATTGATGGGTACTGTTGCTATAGTTTGTGTCTGTGTGTGCCATTTTGACGACGCTGTAACATTTTGCTGCTTTCAGGTGATTCTGATATTATTAAGAGTATCCCTGGTGATCAGTGAGGAGACAATGATGAGTCATAGCCTGTAACTCTTTCCGGATAGATTTTGGCCTGTTTTGTTAATTGTTATCATCACAGTGGTCTGCTCTTTTCCATCCTTATATTATTTATTGAGCATGCAAATTTTGATGGTGTTTAGATTTTCACAAGAACATTGATCATTGTCACCATGAGATATAAAACATGCTTGAAATGGCCCCTTTGGTTTGTTTTAGATTGTGAGATCTTGACCTCCTGGTCTTGAATTTGTTGAACTAGAACTCTTGGGTAGATTTTTAAAACTTTGGAAGCCTTTTTAAATTAGATTCATTCAAGTATTATAACCCGGACCAGGTGTCCACCTGGTTAGGGATGTGTGTCAAGTCAATCCGCTGGTCTGACGGATTTCTGCTGACCCCTACTCTCTACAGGCCACCATGTGTCTCTTTTCACACTCATTAACTGTTAAGATTCACTCACTCCTAGGGTTCATAAATATAGCTTTGTCAGATCAAAATGAGTCTCCTAATACAGTGCATTACTACAATATCCTATCATGTTCTTATGGAGTGATTGGGGTTTATCCTTATGCATTACTACAATATCCTATCATGTTCTTATGGAGTGATTGAGTGGGTTTACCCTTATGGCACCTTAATGATAACCTTACGTCTGACTGTGTGTGTGTGTGTGTTTAGGTGTTATTACTTTACCTCCTTAACCCAAAAAAAAAAACTTGTTCTTATCAAGGGAGTGCCTCAGGGGTTTTTTAAGCCAGATGGAGAAATTTGTCAAGGAGATCCATTATTGTCATATATCTTAATTCTTGCCTCCAATGCATTGTCTTTGATTAATCATCAAGCTATCAAACAAGGTATCAGTGCGTCTTTGATTATTCATCAAGCTATCAAACAAGTTATTAGGTATTCGCATCGGAATATTGAAGTGCATGAATCCATATCCATTCCTATCTCAGGTTTTTTCGCTGGCCAAGGCGAGGAGACCTAGGTGATCAATAATGTACATCTTAAGTTTTGTGCTGATTTGAGTGAAGTTAATAACTTCAACAACAAATTGACATTAATGATCAGCTGAATTACCCCTAGTGTCCTTGATGCAGAAAAATTCAGAAATTCTGGGTATCAAGATTAAGTACAGTGACACATATTTGCTTTCGGTTCATCAAAGCCTTAAGATGTTTGCTTTCCTAACAAACGAGTTGAATCTTAGGTTTCAGACTTGGAAGGCCAACTCCTCAATGATGAAGCCACAGGAATTCAAATTAAATTGGTAGCGCAGGCTATCGAGAGAAAAAAAAAAAGAAGAAAGGGGTGAAAAACTGGTGTAATGATACTTAAATGGCTCCTTCATCTCGGCCAAATGCGGTTACAGGCCAAATGTGGTTACAGCCTTTCACGGTAGGAGGGAAGCTCAGGTTGGGTAGACGGTGTCTACGCTGGCAGGTCGGTCCAGAACGGAAATCAAAATCCTAAATATAAATACATGGAAAGATCCTTGTAGCTTTCCGAATTACCACTCAGAAGCCCCATGACATCAGGTTTTTTTTTTTTGTTTTTTTGGTGAGAGATACGCGGCTAGGCTGTAACCCCGTTTAGTATGTTAGTATATGTACTAAGTCATGGGTGGGTGGAGATGACCCACTCGCACCCTCTTGGGAGTGGAACCCGAATCAATAGAGTGGTGACTAGCACACACTACCGATGGGGCAAGCAATGAGAGTGGAACCCAGATCGGGTTCACTACGGTGAATTCCTTGATTAACACCCAGTACTAGATGGTTAGCCTTTTTCTGCAATACAAGAGGGAGCAATTTTGCAATTCCCAATCAGCATTAGTAAATTAAGAGGATAGACTAAAATGGCACCACCAGAAATCGGGACAATGCAAAGTGAAGTCGGGTTTTATGTGTGTCCCCAAAAGAAGACCCATGATGTAGAGGATAAATGGACTGCAACAATCAACTAATATCCAAGGAAATTAAAAAAAAAACAATAGTGCTTAAAGAAAGCTAATACTTTATTAAGGGTTGATTTGGTAGACTTTTTCTGACCTTGTCTATTTCGGAATAATTTAGTCAAAATAGATCTATGGCAAAAAAAATTTATTAAAAATAGATCAATACATAATAAAACCATTTGGCAGCCTCCAGTATTAAGAATAGCTTTTTTGCAAAAAAAAAATTTCAATAAAAGGTGCTTAGTAGAGACCGGTGGTATTCTTTTTAAGAGCCGGAATATTGCAAACCATAAACTGACAAAATAGTAAAAAAAAAAAAAGGGATGAAAATCTTTGTTTTGTCCTCTATCCATAATAAATGTTCGTTTTTTTTTTCCCCTAATAATCACTACAAATTTAAACTTTGTTTTTAGACCAGAGATGTCTTTTTCTAAAAAAAAATACAACCAAACAGTCTAAACGTGAAAAAAAAATTGTTCAGAAAACTTATAAACAAATAGACCAAAAGTAAAGAGATTCCAAACCGGGTCCAAGTAATCTGAAACTTATAATTGAAGTCTACTCTTTTCATGGACAATCCCTATAATTTTATTTGCAATTTGATAATTAATAATTTTTCTACATGTTTATGATTTAACAAGTTATTCGGTGACTCTTCAAATTCTAATTGAACTTCCTTAGAAACTTACATACTTCGAACTTGATTTATACCAAAATAACTTTCAAGGTGATTCTTTAAGTTTGAGTAACTTCCTTAGAAACTTTCAACATATTTAAACTTTGGGGAATGCTGGCCTCACTTTCCCACTTTTTTTTATACAGGACAAACATGTGTCCTTACTTTTCCTAACTGTTTTTGCAGCCGATTAAAGCTTCGGCATTCAAACCCCCTCCCTTCCTTAGTTTTAACCTACCACAAAAACAAAAACAAAAAAAAAGTGAGTCACCTATCGCATTGAGAAAGTGAAGAAGAGAGAAAGTGAGGCTAATGTTCTCCATGGAACTTCTAACCAATATTTTTTGATTGGTTGAATAGATTTGGACTTATGGGCCAACACTGACTTTGAGTTTTGAGTCACAATTTTGTGGAATAATCTAGACTCTCTGGTATGGTGAATCGAGGCAACGCGTCATATTCTATTTCATGGAAGACCTGGAAAGTCCTTGGAGATTGCCTATTCTCCAAAAATTTAAGAACTTCAGATGACGAGTTTTCAAAAATGCTCTTGCAGTGAAAGAAATTTTAAAGAAGAAAAGAATGTAGATTATGACTTTACAAAGGATCTTCCTTAGAAACTTGTCACATACTTTGAACTTTTTACCAAAACAACTTTTAAGGTGGTTCTTCAAGTTTTGAGATAACTTCCTTGAGAGCTTTCAATATACTTTGAAGCTACAAAAATTTAAAAACTTCCCGTGGCGAATTTTCAGAAATGCTCTTCCAGTGAAAGAAAATATAAAGAAGCAAAGATTGCAAATTGATAACTATTGCCTATAGGAATGTGAGTCCATAGCCATCTTCTTCTTTAATGCAATTTTGCTCGAGTAGCCTCTTGAGAAATGTTGGGGGATGCGCTAACTTGCACGGTTCATCGATATCAGTAGAGGCAATCGTTGTTCAGATTGATCTAATAATTGTCAGAGAGAACAACTAGAATCAAATAATCACACACAAGTTATTGAAGATATCTCTCAACCAGCCAGTAGTCACTCAATTTTGAGAGATCTAAGGCGGTAATAGACACACCTGCCCATTAGTATTAGTGGCAGTGTGTTTCCCCCGCTTCGACAGTCTAGGATTGATTCCCATGAGTTGGTGTGGTCATTGAACTGTTTGACCTAGCTAAAATGTCAGGCATCTAATTTCTAATCACGATACTAACACTACTCTGGGGTTGAGGCCTAACCATATTTACGACACCAAAAAAAGAAAAGTAATAGACAACATCATAAGCTTATCTTCTAGTCTTGGGGAGGTAGCATTTATTTTATTTCAAAATAAATTAATACATTTGCCCACAAACTACCAAGGTTTATCCTAAATTTCAGTTCCAATAATATAATGCTCAAATGCCAGCTAAATCCGCAAAAATGCTGAAGTTTGAGTTCTTGAAACCCTTAAATTTTCTAGAACTTCAATTCCTCTGGCAAAGACATTATGACTTCCTATGAAAAAAAAAATGTTAGGGTTTATTTGCCCTCTTGCTAAGATGACGAGTCATGCCCGGTGGCCAAGCTCAGGTCCCAAGAGAGAAAACTTTTCATTGGTGACATGGCAAGTAGGAGCCTACTCATTATTAGGAGTGTCAACAAATACGAATATTAGGGTTTACTTGCCCTCTTGCTAAGATGACGAATCGTGCCCCACTTGGGGTGACCAGGATCAGGTCCCAAGAGAGGAAACATTTCATCGGTGACATGGCAAGCAGGAGCCCACTCATTATTAGGGGCACTGTTAACATATACAAATATTATCCGTATCTAATTGGTATTCAAATTTGTTTGTTTGGATATTTATCTAAATAGGTATTTGGAGGAGCAAGTACTTTTACTATGGTTTATAATCAAATACGAATTCGGATATTGATAAATTTGGTTTAATAAATATCGAAATGATTATATAATCTATTACATGTATATACATAAAATAGTTCTCCCTTGATCGTTTCTCTCACTTTAGAACGGTCTTAGATGAGATCTTCAAGCTCTCCCTTTACTTACTAATTAAAAACCCTAAAAATTCTTATGTTTTCCCTCTTTTTGATATTTTCAATCTCTTAGAATGCTTTTCTAATTCTAAACCCATGAAATAAAGGGTATTTATAGAGTTAGGGACCCTATGGTGTTAAAAATAGTCAAATTTTACGATTTCTAGAAAAAGTACCGTTCTCGCCGATCGATCATCCATATGGTGCCGATCGATCGACGCCGGCGATCGATCAACACTGGTGGTGCCGACCGATCGGCAGCCCCGATTTTTTTAAACTCTTTTGCTACTTTTCAAATAGCATCTATTTCATGCAATTCAATCATATAAACAAGCTCAAATACCTTAAAAGAATTTTGTCCTTAAAATTGCATACCTTAAACAAATAAATAGAGATATTTTTCTCAAAACAAGCCGGGGTAAACTGAAAGTCAAACCATGCCAAGAATAACATTGAAGTTTTGGAACTAAAAAATGATCGAGATTGGCATCTCTTGTCGTCCATTTCGAATAACACATGACCAATATACTTTAGACTAAATTAGGTGGCAATAGTTAGAGTATGATCCATTTATGGGAAGTCTTGGGCAAGGCCCGGTGTGACTAAGGTTGTATTCGGGCCGGGCTTGACGGGGCTTGGCCAAGCCTGGCTCGGCTCGGCTTGAATGAATTTGATCGATGGTTGAAGCCCAGCTTGGCCCGAAATGGAGCTTGAAAGTGCAGCCCGAAGCTCGGCCCGAATTCAAAATCGTGGCTCAAAGCTCGGCTGGGCCCGAATTGATTCAAGCTCGAGCTCGGCTTGAATCCTTTTTTTAAAAAAATAATAATATTTTATATTCTTTATATATATAATAATGATATATAAATAATATTTTTATTTATTTTTTTAATAATATTCGAGCTGAGCCAAGTTCAGGCCGAACTGAACCTCAATCGAGCTGGGCCGAGCCGCACAGGGGTTGGCCCAAGCTCGGCTTGATTGAGTTTTCGAGCTTCTTTTTAGGCTTGGCTTGGCCCATTCGAGCCTAAAATTCGGGCCGATCTCGAGCCGAACCGAGCCGCACCAAGAGGTCAATTGGGCTTTGTGCAGCCCTAGGTGTGACCAATGAATGAGTGGACGACCTTGTGTCAAACAAGCTTCTCGCTAGATATTCGTTAATTTTTCAATTTTAGATCATTTTTTCTTTTAATTTTTTTAAATTAATTGAATAATTTGAATATTTTTTGTTAGATCCGGATACTCTATTTCACCGTGTAGCATTTTTTTTATCAAATTCAAATAGTTGAGTATGTAATCTAAAGGAATTCAGAAATCTACCACTCTCCGCTCCGCTTACAGGCCTACTTATATATTATTAACCCTAACTACTCCGCTTACAGGCCTACTTATATATTATTAACCCTAACTACTAATCGTACATAAATGATAGTCTGCATGAAGAATATTAGGTTCAATATTTTAAGCCCTAGTTGATAAAACAAGGAGATGAATGGTGATTACTTATTTTAAAAAATGTGGCTTCTTTTAAGACTTGCGTCCAGCCTAGTTTTTTTTTTTTTTTTTTTGTCAGAGGTGTCTAGCCTTTTGGCCGACTAATCCCCTCAACACGTAGTAGGGCCACCCCCTACCACATGCAAGTTAACGGTCAGGATAAATCCAACCTGATGGCTGCCCCAAGAGGGCATGGAAAGTTGATCCCAAGAAGTCCGGGTTTATGGCTCCCCCAGAGACCACTGAAACTTGGAGCAGCGCCCTTTTAAGTCCTGATAATCATCAGCAGCCCAATTCCACCTTAAAATGGATCGGCCGGTTCAGACCGTCCATGTATATTTCCACATGAAAAAACCGTATGATCAGCTGACCATGATTTTCGAACTACACATTGCTATGTGTACTTACATACAGGGAATAATTTGCATTAAAGTATTAGAGGATTAAACGTCACGGCCTAAATTTTAAAATATAAAATGACATAAATGTCCCCATGCACCAACAAACTCTCCATAAAAGTTTCAACGGTTGGTTTTCTGTGATGAACAAACACAAATGGACTGGTTTCTGTGTGAAGTAGAAGAGATTGAGATAGGAAAAAGGAAAAGAATCACTGAAAGAAGATTTCCAAAAAGAGACGAGAGATCAGATAAATTTCAGAGATTTCCATGGAATTTTTCAAGGTCGGTTTGACTCTTTCTTGTCTCTTCTTCCTCATCTCTTAGCTCCTTCTACTTTTATTCCCTTGTTTCAAATTATAATATTCCATCTGTATTTCTTCATATTTTAAGCTGTAATTTAATGGAGGAACTGTTCATGGTTTGTTGTCAATCGTTGTCTGCTTCCTCCCAGCTCTTCCTGGTTCAAATCCGCGGTTTCGGATTTCTCTCCCTTTCAATCTTACCTTCTCCAGAAGAAACCTGTCCTAATTATTATTCTCCTCTGCTGATTTTTCATTCAAGAAATTTTGTTTCTCTTAGGCCTTGAGTTCTTGACTTGGTTTTGTTTTCTCTTTCTCCGTTTTATGATTGTTCTTCCAAGAATTTTCTGAAATTCGGGGTGTTCTTCAAAGTTCTCATGTTTTTATAAAAGATTTCTACTTTGGTTCTTGAGTTGGTTCCTTTTGTCTTATTTGATCCATGATTTCTTTTTGTAGTTTTCTGGTATATTTGGTATTTGGTTGATTTGGTTACAATTCTGATCTGGGGATTTTCTTTCTTTTTTTGCTATCCTTGTTGGTTTCTATCTGATATAAGACTTCCCATTTCAGATTTATTGGGTTAATGACTTGTTCTTCAGACTCTTCCATGAATTGAAGCTGTTGGATTTTTGCAGAGGAGTGGGAAGTCGTTTCTTTCTGGGGTGTTCTTCAGTTTTTTTTTTTTATATATAAATTTTCTTGTTTTGGGATCTTGTAAATTTGTTTGATCTTCCAGGAAACCTGAATCTGAAATCAGAAGGAGGGTTTTCTCCAATCAGTTTGTTCTAGCTCTAATTTCTATTGTGGAACAACTACTAAAAGGTTCTTGAATTGAGCAAAACCAGCTCCTAATTTTGGTGCAGAAAAGTAAGAGATACCTAGATCTCTAGTGTTCATTGGTTTCAGATCTTGTATCGATGAGGAGGCAAGAAACTAGAAGATTATCCGATGAATACGAAGTTGCAGATGTTCTCGGCCGGGGAGGGTTCTCAGTTGTGAGAAGGGGACTAAGTAAATCAAATGAAGGCACGACCCATGTTGCCATCAAGACTCTCAAGAGGCTTGGACAAACTTCTCCGGGAATGCCTTGGAACCGGACCGGTGAGAAGAGTATAACTCCAGTAGGATTTCCAACATGGAAGCAGGTCTCAATTTCAGACGCCTTACTGACAAACGAAATTCTTGTTATGAGGAAGATAGTGGAAGATGTCTCTCCCCACCCCAATGTGATCCACCTCTATGATGTCTGCGAGGACCCAAATGGGGTCCACCTTGTATTAGAACTCTGTTCTGGGGGTGAGCTTTTTGACCGGATAGTAGCTCAAGATAAGTACACAGAGGTTGAAGCAGCGACCGTGGTCCGGCAAATTGCTAGTGGATTAGGGGCACTTCACCAGGCCAATATTGTCCACCGAGACTTAAAGCCAGAGAACTGCCTTTTCTTGAACAACAGTAAGAGTTCACCTTTGAAGATCATGGACTTTGGACTGAGTTCTGTGGAGGAATTCACTGACCCGGTTATTGGATTGTTTGGTTCGATAGATTATGTATCACCAGAGGCTCTGTCCCAAGGCAGAATATCTTCTGCAAGTGATATGTGGTCTCTGGGGGTGATTTTATATATCCTCCTATCCGGGTAAGTCAGCCACTCTTCCTGGACATTTCAATTCATGGATTTGTGTTTCTGAACTTTCTTGGATTTCCTTTTGACATTTCAGGTATCCACCTTTCCATGCAACGTCTAATCGGCAAAAGCAACAAATGATAATGGCTGTAAGTTTATCAAAACCTGTTGAATTATCGACCTTCTTGTTATAATTATACATATTTCTGTTCAAATGCTCTTTTCATGATGTCTTCCTTAACTCATTTACATAATTTGAAGTCAAAATGGTTTGTGCACAGGGCGATTTCAGTTTTGATGAGCATACTTGGAAAAACATATCTTCATCAGCAAAACAATTGATTTCCGGCCTACTGACTGTTGATCCTCATAGGAGACCAACAGCTCAAGAGGTATGGTATGATTAATTCCCAAGTAGCGTCGACCATAGTAACAAATTCGCAGAATTTAAAAAAAAATCAATAATTATTTGCGAATTTTAGGTTTGGCGAATTATTTGCAAATAAATCGTAAAAAACACAAACAATCTGTTTAGTTAGGCAAGTAAACTACTTATTTTGTATATTATCTAATCAAGTTTTTGGATATATTTATATAATTATTAATTTATTTTTTACTTTACCAGAATTTTTTCGAACTTGACTCTTGTTGAATTATTTCCGAACCCCGACTTTGTCACTATGACGTCAACTCAATGAAAAATCAGGTCAGCTACAGTGGGTTACATTGTTTTTACAACATACAAAAAAATAATAAAGCAAACAAGATGACACGAAGGAATCTATAGTAAGAAATCTAGATCACATACTTGACTGAGTTTCAAGTTGGTTTATCTTGTTTTAAACCTTTATCTTCATCTTTTACATGAAAATTTGAAGAGCTAACTCTAGTAATTTGCAATGAACTCTATCTTCCAATAGCTTCTACATCATCCTTGGGTCATAGGAGATTTAGCAAAGCAGGACCGCATGGACGCCGAGATTGTTTCCCGGCTACAGAGTTTCAACGCTCGCCGTAAATTCCGTGCAGCTGCCATAGCCAGCGTGTGGAGTAGCAAAATTTTCTTGAGAACAAAGAAGCTGAGGACTTTGTTAGGTTCCCATGACCTTACTCCGGAGGAACTAGAGAAGTTGAGGATACATTTCAAGAAAATGTGAGTGGTTTCTTGCTTGTCCTACTCTCAACTTTCTTCAACAAGTTCTTAGATGGATCATAGCTCAAAGTTCACAGTGACCCTATCCATCCTAGCAGTGGACAGTTTTATGGATTTATGCCTAAAAAATTACCAAACGGCCAAATACAGACTATTTGATTAATCAGATGGAGCCGTCTGTATAGATGGTGATAGGCCAAAACATTTCGATACCAAATCAAAAAGCTAGCTTTATGGATTCACACTGGACTTTTTTCTTTCTTGAATATAAAGGAGTCTACAACACTGCTGATTTTTATCTATTTTAAAGGAAATAGAGCAGGAGGTTAACATGCATCTTCCGTATATATCTAGAGATCTACAGAAGTTTGTCAGAAAAAAAAATATACTTCCCATGGTTTAGAAACACGGTGGAGTCATGTCAAATTTACTTGGTATGATTAGGCAGTGTGATGAACTGAGTTAAATCTTAGACATGACCCAGTCCAAAATCCAACACTTGGAATTTTAACTGCATGTAACCATTGAATTAGAGGTGAAAAACTGATTGTGTTCATACTGTAGAAGCAGGTTTGAAAATCTTTCTGGAGTCTCTAAAGTACGACTCAACCAAGTGATATTAGTAGCTGAGTCAGTCCAAATCAACGTGAATACGTTTAAGCAAGCCCCAGTCATTCCTCGCCTAATGGCTTTAAAGAAGAGAAAATTTTTAAGGACTTGGGGAGGTGTGGTACCAGTTGCACAAATCCAGGCTAACTGAATCAACCAGAACTCAAAACTGACCAAGAAGCATACTCAGATGTTTTGAAACCAATATATATATTATATGCATTTATTGTGATAGTACTTATTCTAGGACCTGTATTTCAGTTTCTAAGAGTTGAAATTTCTCACCATATACAGATGTGCAAACGGCGACAATGCCACTCTACCTGAATTTGAAGAGGTACTGAAAGCAATGAACATGTTATCACTGCTCCCTCTTGCTCCTCGCATCTTTGATCTATTTGACAACAACCGTGATGGGACTGTGGATATGAGAGAGATACTGTGCGGGTTCTCGAGTCTCAGGAATTCACAAGGAGACGATGCTCTTCATCTCTGTTTCCAGGTGACCTTGCTTCTCCTCTCCCTTCTGCTTTCAAGCAATACAAAACTTATCAGAGTTTTTTTTTAATGGAATGGTTTTTTATTAAGGAACAAAAGAGTAACTATCAAGGGAAGTACATTCCCTAAGTATACAAAAATTTCCCTAAGAGATCCCTTTTTAGCAATAAGTTCCATCATGTCATTGGCACTCCTAAGCATGAGGACATATTTATGTATTTACTAACTAAAGAAATACCAACCACGTGAGCCTACAATTTCTCTTATTTTATTTTTTTTATATTTATTTTTTATGGAAATATTATTTACATACTATTAGTAGTAATCATCAGTTAGTGGTTAGTAATGGGGAGTGGAACTCTTAATTACAGTGCCGTGAATATGGTTTATAGAACTTGCAAGTCTAAGGACCTGAGGCCATACCAGTACGTCCAAAGTTAGAACTTTGGATGAATCTTTAATCAGGAGTAGACCCTCAAAAGACAATTGTAAAATCCTAACTTTCTGAAGTATGGTAAGAGTCTTTGCTTCATCAAATTCTTTTCAACCAATCAAACCAGAAAAAAAATGCAGGATTCATCCTCTGTTGCTGTTAATGATGGTTCCAGTACCCACCAAATTATTGGGGTTGCCAAAAGAGCATCCATCAAAATTCAATTTGGTTTTTCCTCTTTCCAGCTCTGTTTCTACCCAAGATCAAAATATGGGAAACTAATGCCCTGAAACTCACCGAAAAATGATCTTAGCTTTGACTCCAAAAATATGAAAAGTATCTTTCAGTTTGTCCTTATATATGTTTCCACTCCCTGCTTCCATATGCTCCAACAAAGAGCGTACAAAACCAATGATAAACAAAGATCCTTTCTCTAGGCCCCAAATCCCCATACCAAACTTTATAAGGGTATCACTTATTTTTTTGAGGTGTAAATCCCACATAATGACAGAGGTTAAGAAACCATTCCGAATATCCAAAGTAAAGAGGCAATGAGTGAAAAAAAATGGACATTTCCCCCTGCATTTTGGAGCATGAAATACATATTTAGGAGGGGCAAGGTGATCAGCAGTTAGAATTTTGTCAATTTCCAAGAGGAAAATGTGATTTTCATAGCTGGGAGATTACCAACTTGAAATTGCATCCTCACATACTATGAAGTAATGAACTCTTGAAGCATCCGCGATGATTCTATTTCCACAACCTCCTATTTTTCCTATGAGGGGATGTGCCACAAATATTACAGTTGAAGGGGAATGATTTGCATTGGGATGGGCCCTGGTGGGACACCTAGTACACCTTGTAAGCTGGATGTTATTTCAATGAAAAGATTATACTGCTGAATCAATCTTATTGTTCCATGCCTGTAGAAAAGATATGTCAAATGATCCAGAAAGAAATCTAGATCAGATGATCACACTTATTTGATTAGCGAGTCAGTTTTCCACCTAGAAAATAGCTATGGAGGTGCCAATCCAATGCAGGTTACTAGTTTCCCTGCATGCACAGCACATCTATGGCCTAGACATAAAGATTTCTTCCTCCCCTTCTGTCCTGAGAAAGATATACTTCGTAGTTTAAACTAGATTTTTACCATTTTCTTCACTTGAATTGAGCCTAATTTTTCAGATTAATGTAAGCAGTATTAATATTTTCATGTTTCTCTGTGCCATCAGATGTACGATACAGACAGGTCAGGTTGCATCACCAAGGAAGAAGTGGCATCTATGCTTAGAGTAACATCTCTTCAATGCTCTTCTTCCATCTCATTTTCTTCCACTAGTCCTGATAGCATGACCAACTGATTTAATTGTGCAGGCTTTGCCAGAGGACTGCCTCCCTATTGATATCACAGAACCAGGGAAGCTGGACGAGATATTTGATCTGATGGATGCTAATAGTGATGGAAAGGTCACCTTCGATGAGTTTAAAGCCGCCATGCAGAGAGATAGTTCCCTCCAAGATGTAGTCCTCTCCTCCCTGCGTCCACTCTAATTCTTCCTACTACTTCTCATGTTTCTCTTCTTCCTTTCCATTAAGTGAGGGAACAGTAAGGAAACCAGACAGAAGAACTATATGGAGTCATTTACTTCTCTGCTACAGACTTTTCCTTCAGAATTTAATATGGTAAAAGGTTGAGCATTTTGAATTATAGGTGTTAGGAAAAATGTTAAAAGAGTTCAAGTGGAATCTGTTGGATTTTTACTATTTATTGTGATTCAAATTTTCTAAAAATTGCGACTTTTAGAAAAAGGGTTTTCTCAGGCCCTTTGGAAACATTATGTTTCATAAGTTGAAGCTTATGGGAATCACTAGAGTTCCATTGGTCATGTCATTTGGGAAGGAGTGTAATGGTGCCTATATAAAGGCATCCACTCCTTCATAACTTCACAAGTCTTTGATCACTTATTGAAAGGTTTATCCTTTCGCAATCATTCATTTTATCGTCACTCTTGATTTTTGTACGGGTTATACTGTTAAGTGGTTCGGGTCAGCAACTTGTGAGTGCACACAAAAGAGGCGGACAATGGTCATTGTATCCTGGAAGTCGATTGCCCGCGTAGTCTTTTGCACTTAGCAGTCATCCCAAAAGGGGAAAATTCAATTTCTTAGCTGAATGACTTTGGTCACGCCTCAACCAAATTTAAACCGATAAGTTATTCTTTTCTCTCATATTAAATTAATTTATTTTGTCCAGAATCCCATCAATCTTGAAATCAAATAATATTATTCTATAGGAAGGATAAAAAAAACTATTAGCATAACTACCACTATTTGATTTTTGATCAAATGGTGATAAGAGACTCATGTTCTAAGGGTTTGGTGGGGGGTGGGGGGGTCAGTTTAGTACATCTGTTTAAGTTATTGTTTTGGTTTTAAGGGCAATTATGGTAAGTATGATTTTACAACATATTGCGACCAGTGTATTTTAAGTTCTTTCACACCCCTTTAAAATTAGAAACAGTTAGGCTTTATTTATTTATTTTGTCGAAGATTGATTTTTCCTCTTCATGGGTGTTACTTGGTGTAATATGTTTATTTTTAATTCCTTTGCTTCTTATTCTAAAGGCCTGGTTTGCTCATTGAATTAAAGAAAATAAAAGATTACAGGAAAATTTTGTTTTTCAAACACTGGCATCAATTCCATATAAAGCAGATCTCTTTCTTGCTTGAAAATATGCTCCTCTCTGATTTAATAAACACATTAAATATATATATATATATATATATATAACTGTTCATTTTATTGGGTGGAAGCAGGTAGATGGACATTGCTTGATTGATCAGTTGAAACTTGGCAATGCTCAACGGCTCGAAAAGCTATTCGTTTTCAAATTATAGAACGATTAAAGTGAAATAATACCTTGAATTCTGCTATTAAAATATGAAGACAGAACTGTTGGGAAGAGGTTTGATAATCATGAATTAAACACACTTCACAGAAAAGAGATTCTGGTTATGTGTGTTCGAGATATTTAATTTATACCGGAAAGAAGTGCATTAAACCATAGGTGCAATAAAATGAAATTTAAGATATCGCAAACATCTAAAAATAAAAAATGTCAACTAACTAAGGATGTATAACTGAACTAACTGGTTCTGCTGCCATCATGCTTACAAACTTGATTATCATGTCTTACTGATATTCAACCGAAACCTCATGAAACTACACAGGATCCTCTTGAAATACGGATGACCATTTTAAATTGTTTATTAGCAATATATTCAATTAACTTTGAAACAGTTCCGAAGTCTTCTGTACAAAGTATTCCATGGTATCTAGGAAACTGCTATATGAAGTTGGGGACAAAAGGAATGGCAGTTATAAGAGAAGTTACAGAATTCATTGGGAGGATAGGAGGTGAATCATCTGCTGGATTTTTTCCTTCCTATGAGATGATCAATGTGAAGATCTATTATACATTCTTTAGGAACACATCGCAGCCTGAATGGCTTATCTTTATAATTGTGAGTATGAACACACCAACATTTTCTTACTCTGCAATAAACTTAGAATTTACTGACTCCGGACCATAGAATGCATAAGTTCTATGATCACACCAAAAGGTAAAAAAAATTATCTACAAATTTGCTACCTATACTGCTATACACCAAACTTAAAACTTACGCAGATACGATAAGTCGACTCCTATCCTCCTGATGAATGTGAAGATCTAGTATACATTCTTTAAGAACACATTGCCTGACTGCCTGAGTGGTTTATCTTTATGCTCGCGGTTACGAGAACACCAACTTTTTCTTACTGTACTCCAAACTTAAAATTTACTGACTACACACCATAAAATGCATTAAGTTCTATGAGCATACCAAAAGGTTAAAAAAAAAATTATCTGCAAATTTCCTAACTATATACCAAACTTAAAACTTACTAATTGAACACCATTTTGTAATAAGAATTTGAATGGACAAATATGTATATTACATAAAAGGAAAGAAAAAATACCTGAAAATTAAGCATTTCATCCAAACCACATCCCCTCACACCAACGAATTGGGCAGGCTTTGTAAGAATGTGCTCAATGAGTAATCTATGATGACAACATTAATAATCGCCATGATATTTGACCGCCGACTTTCCGCCGTGTCATGAATGTGTGAACTCGCCATGGAAGGGGGAGTGCTACCGCTCAGTGTGTAGCCCATAGGTCCATGTGACCTCCAATGAACCAAAAAAAATGTTGGAGACTTGGAGTGCTCGTAACTCCGCACCCCCCTCCCCCCCCCCGCCCCCCTTCTCTATACATTTGTAGTTTGAATTATGCAATCTATTGAATTTGCATGTAATATTTTAGTGTGCTGTTAAGAAGTTACTCTTAGATACTTTTATCGGTGGGTCATGTCTTGGGTGGTGAATGAGACTGTCATGCTAATGGAACAAATGCTTGATGACATCTATTAGTTATAGTGAACTGATCTAAAATGGTCATTTAATATGTTGTGAGTAGACCAGTTTATTAGAACAAACATGATAACATGTGTCTACCATCATTACACAACTATACCATATCTGCATAAACTTAGAAATATAGTGTTGCATGAAATCAAGTGTTCATTATTTAAAAAAAAGGAAGATAAGTTAATTGTTGCTGATTTCTAATTCTGATATTTGAAGTACAAAAATTAGAACATTAGATCATTATTCTTTTCTAATTCTTATGATATTTGTAATGAGAAATGGTGCTAATGAATGGAATTTTTTTAAGAATATCGTCTTTTGGAGGTGTGTTACTGACCTATATTAATTGTCAGTTTAAAAAGGTTAAATGTGTGCTAATCATGTCCAATTATATTTAATATATAAACCTTGTTTATTTACCCATGTAGCTAATGATGGATGTCTTGCAAAAGTGAAGAGTACGTGAAGGTAGTCTATATTAATAAAGCACATTTGTCGGGGTCATAATAGTGAGTATCGAAATCATATGCATTGATTTCGTGAGATCGGAGAAGAAACTAATATATCCTCTGACTAAAGAATTAAACAAGAAATTAGTCCTAAATGTATCGAAGAAAATTGGGTGAAGTCTAGTGGTTGAGTACACATATCGGCAACCCAACCTATTTGAATAGAAATCCCATGAAATAGGTTTAGAATGGGTAAACAACAAGACATTAAGGAGTCGTTAAAACACTATCATCTTTGCTACTTCTATGATGTAGATAATGTAAGCAACAATGAGTAAGGATGAGTTTTAGAATGGGCTATCAATGAATCCATAGTTGTAATTGGTATGGTTGTGTCACACCTAAGAGAATCACTTATATGAGTGAGTGGGGCCTCTTCTTATAAGAATTTATGCCAATTTTTTAAAAACGCTCATGAATATCCAGGTAATTTGCGCAAGGCTGAATTTCTCAACTGGTAACCACTAATCAAAGAAAGTGGTGTGTGAGACGTTATACAGAATGAGCAAGTCTAAGATATACATCACTTAGCTCCTGTAAAGCTGTCTTGCATTCTCTAAGTATATAGTTCGCCGACATTTTTTACATCTCAACCCAAATTTGCTTTTTAAATTTGAATCATGTGGGAGATTGTTAGGTTTTTATTATTTATTGTGATTCAATTTTTAAAAAAATTGTGTCTTTTGAAGGAAAAAAAGGTTTGACATACCATTTGAAAACATTTAGTTTCCATAGTTTGTTCCTTTTTGGTGATCATGTCATTTGTGAAGGGGTGTAATGGTATCTATATAAATGCATCCACTCCTTCATAACTTTTACAAGTCTTTGGTCATTTATTAAAATGTTTCTCCTCTTGTAAAAATTCATTTTATCGTCACCCTTGATTTTTGTACGGTTTATACTGTTAAGTAGTTTGGGTCCGCAACTTGTGAGTGTGTGCAAAAGAGGCAGCAATGGTGGTTGTTGTATCTTGGAGTTCAATTATCCGAATAGACAATTTCTAATGATAGGCCTTTTGTTTTTTTTTTGGTCCGAGATATATGTTTAGGCCACAACGCCAGTTAGGTGTTAGTATCCGTTCAGTTAATGGGCAGGTGAAGAGTATATACAAACTCCTCCCCTCTCGGGAATGGAACCCGGTACCTTCCCCCAAAGCAGGGAAAAAACTAAGATGGGATATATGCACCCTAAGAGTGAGTGAATCCTAACCACAGTTAGTGAGTCTTAAGAAAGGGGGCGTGGACCAATCCTTTAAACATTTTCCCTAGGAACCAAATCCTCTATGGTTATAACCGGGTTCACAGTAGAGGATTTGGTAAAGGTTTGAATTCCCAGTGGCATTTCGCAAAATCCCAGTTTCGTTCCCACCCCCGATATCGATATACTAATTATTTCGGAAATGCGAATTTTGGCTGATATTTATGAAATCTCGGGAATTTGAAGGGAAAAATACATTTACACCCCCTGAGGTTTGACAAAAATACACATAGATCCCTCAGTTTTCATAAAATACATTAGGTACCCTTACTTTTTAAAATAATGACATTTACACCCATCAGCCAACTGATAGACCTGTAGATATCATGCAATAAACTCTATAAAATTCCAAAATTACCCCTTGAATCATTTTGGAAAAAATATATTTACACTCCTTAAGGTTTGACGAAAATACACATAGACCCCCTGAGTTTTTAGAAAATACATTAGACACCCTTACTTTGCAAATCCAATAATTACAATGAATTAGAAGTATTATTGGTGGCTAGTGGTGAAAATCTAGGATTCAAATTCTCAATTAAGTAAGGGATCTATGAACAATTGCCTAATTACAATGAATTAAAAGGCCTAATTACAATGAACAATGACCTAATTACAAGAAATTTCTAATTCATTGTAATTAGGTCATTATTCATAGATCCCTTACTTAATTGAGAACCTAAATCATAGATTTTTCACCACTAGCCACCAATAATACTTCTAATTCATTGTAATTGTCGGATTTGCAAAGTAAGGGTTCTAATGTATTTTTTGAAAATTGAGGGGGTCTATGTGTATGTCGCGCCCCAAAACCCCCACCTAGGAGAATGTGAGATCTTGGCACGTGACTTACTTAATAATTCATCATGTTAGAAGCAATTAAGGCATACTAAAATATGGATATAAAAAATTTTCTTCAATTAAACCATCAATTAAAATCCAAACTCCATAATGCAACTGAAAAATAATAAATCCTGGTCACCCATCCTGACCATAATCATAAAGACGAAACTAATATGTATCTCAATAAAATTAATTAAAGTCTCCCGAAATTTAAATAACCAACAAATAACTTCAATAATGGGGCCACCAATCAAGGTCCCTTTCTTCCTCAGGATAGTCACCTTTGGATTCCTCGATGTACTCCTCTTCTTCCCAAGGTCTGGGCGCACAAATATCAAAACCTAAACCTGCCAACAATAAAAGTCATCGAACTGAGTAACAAGTTACTCCGTGTATATAACAAATCATAATAAACAATATAATGAATAATAGTTTGCATGCATTTCATCACTTCATACATCAGTTTACATATATAATCAGAGTACGAAAAATAAACATGTACATTATGACAATTTTTTTTTTTTTTTTTTTCTTACTTTTTTTTTTTTTCATATTTCATACATTATCATCTCATCAATACACATTCACATACATTTGTAATAAATTAAAATATCATTTTACCGTATAAGGAAAGGGGTTACTATACTTTATTTTACTGAGATACCACCCTTCGTATAATATCCGGCACGGATGGCTTAGTACATTTTCCGGTAGGACAACTTACTTACTTTGGCATTCATCTCACCCTACTGGGGATATCCGGTGGTCTAAAACACATACATGCATTATCGTTTTCGTGTGTCTCTCTTTCTCACTTACTTACTTTACTTTTAGTCTTACTTAAAATCTTATTAAGGTCTTTAATTCTCTCTTCATACTTTTACATATTTTTCATTTGTGAGTGCACTATAATATACCTCTTGTTTAAATTGCACCTAAGACTAACCGTCAATGGCCATAAGATATCTCACCATAGCATCTCATACCACTATGTTAACTAGGCCTAGGCAAGCTTAACTTTCATCAGAGGTTCGTTTACTCAATGATATATCATGTATTAAGAAGTATAATAGAAATACACAATCTCTCACATTCCCTATAATTCGACAATCAAACATCACAGTTGTTATTAAAATATTCATAAATCATGATCAACATCCTAATTATAACACCTTTCATCAATAATAATTCTCATAAATTTTATGTAAGCACCCAATTTTTACACCCCTACTAACCATGGTTAAAATCCTTTAACCATGGTTACTCCTTGCCAAATCCCCTAAACCCTAGGTAAGCCTCTAGTTGGTCTTAGGACTCACCCTAAGTCAAAACCCTAGAAAACCCTAGTACCAAACCCTAACCCTAGGTAAACCCTAACTAAACCCTAGTTAAACCCTAGGACTCAAATCCTAGTTAACCCTAGTTAAACCCTAGTGTAAAACGCATGTCCAAAATCTAGCCCTAGAGCCCTTAGGGCTCGAACCCTCAAATCCATGGCCTATAGAGCCTGAACCCTTAAACTGGGCTCACAAGACCCAAAAACCCTAAACCTAAACCCTCATACCTATGCGTGCATGGGCCAGGCCCATTTTGTTCAAATCTCATAATGTCGGTAGATCATCTACCGACATTATCGTTTTTGCTATTGGTGGTAGATGATCTACCAACAAAAAGAGTTTCGCCTATTTTCAGAATGACGGTAGACCATCTACCGTCATTGTGCAAATTTCGAGTTTGCAGCACTGCAAAAGCCCTGCACACTCTACCCTTCACCTCCACTCTCCCTTCAGCCTTCCTACTCGACCCTTACAAGGTCCAACCACCTTCCTACCCTTCTCACTAATTCCCCTCAGGTCTCTAGTTGCCCCTTCTATAAAACCCAACATCCTCAATTGTAAACAAGGTCTGCAAAAATCTCATGGCCAACCCTTGTTGCGAAAACCCTTCATCTCAGCCTCTCCCATACACTGGTCGTAATCCCAGGACTCCCCTAGACCTACCTCAAGCTCCCCCAGCTGCTACAACCCATCAACGAAACACCACCACCACTGTTGCAGACCCCCCACCTTTGGCCAGTGCGTAGAGCATGAGGGTAGGGTGTTCCCTACCCCATTTTCTCCTCTTGTACAAACATTGTGAGCCCCTGGTCATTTCCAGAGGACTTTATTTATGCATTTTATAGGAGTTCAGTTCATAACCGAAACCCAACAGGGTGTTCACCCACCTTGTTCATAAGTGTGGTGAACCCCTATGGGCATATCCATCTTCACAGAACTTGTAGCACCTCCACAGATCTTCTAGGGTTCCCTTAGAACATGTTGGAACCCCTGCTCATCAGTGTGCATAGCCCTCAGGGGCAAAAACCAGTTTTTAAACAAAACCAGAAATGACGGTAAACTCAGTACCGCAATTCCTGACTTTTTTTCTTTTGCAGCTTGATTGGCCTATTTAGGTGGGCTTTAGTCCATGTCCAGGGCCCAGGTTGAACCCCTCTACTATCTCTTGACCTTACCTAGTCCTTCCAGGTCCATGGTTTAGCCCTTAAGCATGGTTAAATCCATGAAAAATCAATACTGTGCTTATTGGCGGTAGACCTTCTACCGCCAATAATTTTTTTGCCTATTTTCAGATTAGCGGTAAAACATTTACCGCCAATATACACTTGCATGTACAACAACTTTGAACCTCTATGGGGGCCACTCCAGGCACCCCCTGGGGCCCACATAAGGCCCAAACTTTCCCCTGGTGTCCCCTCTTTACATCCCTGATCTCAGTTCACCCATTAGCACTTAACCCTAGTTAACAGTAGGCAAAACCTGAGTTAGAATATTGTTTTTAATGTCAGTAATCCAATTACCGACATTAAAAATAATCTAATTTTGGGCTTTTGCAGGGGCCCATGCCTGGTAGGAGGCCACTTTAGGCCCTGCCTAACCCCTTTGGCCCACCTCGGACTTTACCATACCCTTAACTAGGGTTAAATGCACCTCCGGTTAACATTTAACCACGGTTAAGCTCCCCTTAACCCCACAAATTTTGGAAAACTAATCAAAAAATCCTAAAAACCAACTTAGACCATAAAACTGACTTTGGCCCTTTCCTAACCCTAGTTAGCAACCCTAACCACGGTTAGATCCCCTTAACTCCAGTTAGCAACCCTAATCGCAGTTACTTTTGGTTAACGGCCTATCGGGCCTAAAAAGCAAGTCTACCGGACTTATCTTCGGTCTACCGGGCCCTACCTTAGTCTACCGGGCTAAATCTCACATCCCCTTAACTGTGGTTAGCAACCCTAACCATGGTTAGTTTGGCCTAACCCAGTTAGCAACCCTAACCCTGGCAAAACTCCGTCCTAATCTACCAGACTACCCCTAAGCCTACCGGGCATGTACCTTGCACTTGACCCTCCTCGGTCAATCAAACCCTAGTCTATCGGACTAGTCCATGTTAGCCACCCTTGGTTCACACATACACGCCCCTAGCCTTGGCACAGGCTCACGTGCCAGAACTACGTTCAGTCCGATCTCACCCTGTGAGTACGTAGGCAACCCAACCTGAGTTCGACCCCAGTTAGCTTTTCCTTTATTGGATTAGTGTCAACGTAAACATTCCAGTATTTTGAACAAGATTAACTTTAATTGGCTTATACCTGGGGAGTACAAAACCGTTGTAAAACGGAAGCCTTGAGGTGTCTAACACCTTCCCCTGACTTAACTGAACCCCTTACCCTGATCTCACTCGCAGACCAAGACCTTATCCAAACCCGGGGGACTTATCCCTTCTGAATGAATAGGTAGCGACTCTTAAAACATAACCTTCCACACCCGTGAGGGTACAGGGGGTATGCACATCATTCCTCTTCCTAGTGAGGATCATGGAAATCCGCGCTCATAGCTCTGGCAACTCTGCTGGGGAGAGTAGAGCCGGTTCAACCGGGAACCCAGGTTTAAGCCAACTAAACCTTAATCTTATTCAAGATGCCTAAGCGTTTAATTTAACACTAATCATTTTTACATCTCTTGGTTAATTGTGTACTGTGCATCCATACATGTCATAGTAGTGTAATTATCTCACCCAACCCAGTAAACAGGCTTATTACGCTAATGACTGCTGAATGATCATCCTCAGTGTCAGTGGCTTAAACGTCTTGGAGGTCCGTGAAGTTACTCATGTTGGGTGATTACCATCAAGGAAGGATTCTGAATGCTCCCGCTTTCACCAATTGTCCCTTTTCAAGTTTGTTCTATACTGGAGAGTCGCATATACGGTGTTAAGTGATCCCCTCGTCCTGTTAGGAACACACTTGCATCAAACCAGCATTCATACATATAGCCTAGGCTAGGGTATAGTCTACAGGCCCAGGAAGGGCTACTATAAATCCTAACCTGCTTTGTACATTATACCTGTCCCCAATCCCTATTGACTACTCGGGCACATTCTACCCAGATAATCACTCACCCAGGGACATGTAATGAGTCAAACCTGTGCTTGTAATAAACTACATCCAACTCTGCTTCCTGACATAGCAAATGGGGTTCAAATCCCAAGTAAACAGGCCTTCACTAGGCATGTCCCCAACCTTGACCTGATAGGTACCTCGGTTTCCAAACAACCCAGGTTAAAGCACGTTAGACCTCCGTCCATCTGCCCTATCGGATCACATATACTTCGTCACACCCAATTAAATCAAAAATCAAAAAAATATATTGCATCATCTTTTGCATTCCATCTGATACACAGTGCACTCATAGAGTCTTTATATTATCCAGGTAGATGGCATGTCTTTCAGGGATTGTTCAGTCAATGAGTCGATCGTCACGGCCCGTGCATCTAACTTCTTAGGGGGCATGTGATGACAACCTCCAGAAAGCAATTGGGACCTTTACCTCGAGTCAACGTCTCGCTTAGGCTCAGTACTACAAAACGGGGACTATCCTAGACCTATCTGTGGTTAACCCAGACCCGCGCCTCATGAACGTTATTATCTAGTGTTAGAGCCCATCTCACATGATATTCCGTTTTGGTAAGAATGAACTTTGCCCAACACTGAAAGAGATTCAGCGCATCTTAGGGTTAAACATGGACGACGGAGCCATAGTACCGCGCTATAAGACAACATATCAGGCAGACCTATCCAGGTTCTTGCATATCAAGTCTACCTGCTTGCAGCCCGGCCCTAACGGCTCTTTTGATCGGATACCCGTGTCTTTGCTTGAAAAGAAGTACAAGTGCAAGTGGAATCCTGATTCCTTTACAGCGGAACTTCCCAATATCAACACCCTTGCACTGATAGTCATGTCTCAGCTGGTATTCCCAAGGTGCTGTTCACTTGTCAAATTAGTTCTGGTCGGGATCATCGAGGACATGCACAACTCCTACTCAGTCATACCAGTCATCCTAGCCGAGCTTCTTAGGGCTCTCAACCAGTCGACAGATCGCAGAAAATGCATCTTTTATGCAAGTACACATCTCCTACACCTTTGGTTAGTAGGACACCTGCCTACAATCATATCGGTACCAGACAGCCTCCGTGAAGCCTACAGTCTACCTCAGAAGATTTATCAGAATCAGGGACCGATAACAACTACAGACTTCGGAGAGCTCTACCAGTTTCTCCAAGCCCTCTCAGAGAAAGAAATCACATGACAATGCGAGTAGCTTGTATTGAATAGGCTACCTCGTGTCGTCATCACTAGCAAATAATGTATGATTCTTGCTAGTCTAACAGGCTTCGCAGTCTATACACCACTCCGAGTCCTCCGACGGTTTGGACTCCCTCAGCACATTCTAGTGATAGACCGGCAGGAAAATGATTGGATCACCTTCTCAGTGCACTCCGACAACCTTACCTGATGCTTCCAGAAAGCTTGGCGTTGCTCTAGACGAGACCAGTGGCCTGACTTTGTGGTTACATCAGGGCCATCGACCAACTCAGCATATCGACAGTGGGTGAATAATCCTGACATTCTACTCGGCATGCCTGCACCCAGGGGCCCACACCAGTCGCACCTCCATCACGCGAAACCATACCCCTAGCTGAAATGGTGATTCCCTGGACAGACTTCTTCTTAGAGAGACAGCTCCAGATCTAGCAAAAAGAGAAAAGGCTACGGAAAGCCCAGCAAACATTTAGACAACAGGAAGCGGAACAGGGACGCGAACTCCAAGTCACACAAGAGTAGGTTGAACAATTGGAGCGGACAATCTAATCTCTTTACAGGAGGCGCAAAGGCGACGTGAGAGAAACAGCCGTCATCAGGGCCCAACTGCACTTTCACCAAGAGTAGCTTGATTGTGCAAAGGCAGAGATGACCTCCCATATCCAACAGTTTAGATACCGCATGTTCAACACTACTGAGACCCTTGTAAACATGGAGGTTGAGATCATATCCCTCCAGCAATAGATCATGGATCTTAATGGTGTGCCCCGGCCACTTGACTTCGCGATCCCTAATGGGTCTGCCTAGGATCTAGTCTTTTTCTCTTTATTTAATCGCACTATCTCGTGCTCACTGCACTCTTCATGCATCAATGAAAAATCTTTTTTCTAGCATATTCTTCCTATCATCATGCATAATCATGATTAGCCGTTGCTTTCTTTTTAGTTGCATGAGCCGACCTGTGACTCGTTCTCTGACTGCGATTCTCACAGAAGCAGTAGCTGTAGACGCAATGTTGATAGAGGTACCAATCACAGAAATAGTACCTTGCACAGTCCAACCAGAGAGCAGCTCTTACAAGCCCAATCAGAAAACAGTTCAGACTCAATGGCCGAATCTATAGATCAGCACCAGCGAACCAGTGAGATCCTACGGTCACATGACAGGGACATAGCAGCCATGCAATCAAAGCATGATAGCGTTCTAGAATCCTTGAAGATTCTAATTGGTGTCGAACCGAAGAACCCTCTACCAGGATCCCAACTGGAGAACTAGGCGAGCAACCTATACCAGATCCTCATCCTCCTCCCTTCATCATACCTGACCCTATACCCGCAACAGGTGGAGGAGAGGAGTATGACCAATACGAAGAGCAACCTAAGGCCTCACACGTCAATCAAGACCGGCCATCATCCTCAGACCTCACTCCATCCTTACAGGACGAGATCAAGCAGATGAAAGAGGAAATGAGAAGAATGAAGGGTGCATCCACCAGTACCAGCTTATCACTGGAGGACTTAACTTTTTCATCAGGGGATGCTGTTCCCGCAGGCTTCAAGGTCCCGGACTTTGATAAATATGATGGCTCGGGCTATCTGAAACAACACCTACTGTTTTACTTGGGGGACATACTCCAACACAACAGAAATTAGCCCTTACTCATCCAGTACTTTCAAAAGAGTCTGAAGGGGGCAACCCTAATATGGTGGATGTCTGTAGACAAACAGAAAGTCAAGATTTGGCAGGATGCCATGGATAATTTCGTGGAGTAATACTCCTTTAACCAAGAGCTCCGCCCTCAGAGGAGCTAGCTTGAGCAGCTAAGCCAATATAACAACAAATCATTCCTGCAGTACGCCACCTGCTGGAGGAAAATGGCAGTCAAGATCCCGACTCCAATCCCTAAGGAGGAGTTGGCAAGCATTTTCATGGGCACTCAAAAGCAGCCCTACTCTACACTTATGGTGACCTTACCAGTAGTGGACTTTGGCACCATCGTCAAGAGGGGTGCCCGTATCGAGACTGTTGTCAAGAGCGGGACTATTCATTCCAGTCTGGGACTTGATCCCCCCAAGGCAACTACCTCATCCAGCAGGAACATCGGTCCCAGGGACCATAGAAAGAAGGAAGACAGACATATGGTTGCTTCTACAGCATCCATTAGATTACCAGCTCCAGCAGCTCAGCAGCAATCAGTCGTCAGAAATACCCGGCCAGTCCGACCAATCAAGGGGCAAAACCATCCCCCTAGAAATTTTATCCCTCTTTCATACACACTTAGCCAGTTGTTGGAATTCCTAGCCAAGCAGGGCCTTCTTGATTTAAGAGACCCCACACCTCTCTTACCTCCCGATAAACAAAACAAGAACTACCATACCGATCATTACTGCGCCTTCCATAGAGGCTTAGGACATGTTACAGACTACTGCATAGGCTTGAAGTGTATCATCCAAGATCTCTTGGATGACGGAAGGGTTGAGTTGGCCCCCAGCAATACCAGCATCAATCAAGTGTCACTGCCCTCACATAACAATCAAATCAACTTTATTCAGTGAGAAGAGCCCGGGGTAGGGCAGCCAGGACCCAACACACCAGCAGTCGGTGATGGCATCATCAGGCCCTCTTACCGGTCCCCTATCATAATCCCCTTTCCTCAGTCAAACATACAGACCACTCAGTCTCCAATCCAAATACCTATCCCCGAATAGATCATCTATACTACCCTTGCCCTGCAAATTGGCCTACAGCTCCAGTTCAAGCCTCAACCTCTTCAGGCCCTGTCCGGATCTCCTACATCCCAGAGCCGCTTTTTGACCTCTTTCATCCTTGAGAGCGAGAGCATAACCAACCTAACCAGATCTGGCCAGGTATATCAACCTCCCATGACTGAGCCAACAAAGGCAAAGGGTACAGAGAAATAGAAAGTAGAGGTGTCAGACCCACAGAAGGAAGCAGCTAATTCAGAAGTCTTGTTGAAGATCTTAGAGAAAGCAAAGGAGTTCAATGTCACTCAGCAATTGAACAAGGTACCAATACAGATATCCATCTTGGGTCTTCTTCTAATATCAGAGCACCACAGGAGGCAACTGCTCCGAATATTCGGTAATGCCCACATAACACCAGACATAACGCCCAAGAAACTGGGGTAAATGGTAGGGCAAGTCCTCGAATGCAGAATCATTTCCTTCACTGAAGAGGAAATACCGAACAGTGACAGGGATCATACCCGGGCTTTGTACATAGCAGTTCAGTACATGGATAGAACGTTATCATCAGTGCTCATCGACAATGACTTGGGCCTGAATGTCTGCACACTTTCTACACTGCCAAACCTGGGCCTAAACCTCAGTCAAGTGAAAAAGAGACCCATGACCATCAGGGCTTTTGACAATACCATCAGGCAGAACCTGGGTGATATCGATTTGACCATCGAGGTCGGACCAGCTCAGTTCTCGATGAACTTTCAGGTTGTAAATGTGCCAGCCTCATTCACCTTGCTCTTAGGGAGGCCGTGGATCCACGTGGCAGAAGTCATTTTCCATGCAGCCGAAGTCATTCCCTCATCTGCACCAAAGAATCAAATTCATCCAGGATGACCGCCTAGTCGTCATTCTTTCTAAGGAGTTGGCAAGTTCCTTCGGGGACGTCCAAGAGGTGGGACAAGACATTGCCTTCATGACATTCCGGTTTGAGCAAGTTAGTTCTATCACCCAAGTAGAACAACAAAGCAAGCAAGCAGTGCCACCATTTATCAAAATGATGGCCAGAATGAACTACCAGCCAGGGAAGGGTCTGGGTGTCTAGAACAGGGCATGAAGAAGAGATTCACACCTCCTCATTACACATCTCCCTTCAGATTAGGATACAAACCTAAATATGAGGACTCCCTCGCCAAGCTGACCAAGAAGAGCAGACAGTCGGTGAAACCTGATCCCCGAACCCACATCTCTGTAACCTTCCCCGTGGGAATCTTTGAAACCTACCCAAAAACTTCTGTTGCACCCATTGTCTTAATCCCCCAGCCCAATGCCAAGTCTTCAGGGATTCCAGATCCAAAAGTGTTCAGCATGGCCCAGATGTTCGATGAGCTGACTGCTGAAGATGCTACTGAAGCAGAATATCCAACGGGAAAGCAGGTCTGTACCCTCTCCAACAGTGCCGAAGCGTCCTCCAGTTGTCAGCCACTGATCCGTTGGTGGATTGAGACTCTCACCATTGAGACCATTCAGGGCCAGGACAAGCACAGTGCAGGACAGGTTGGTCCAGGACAGCAGTGACCAAGCATCACCCTTCTCCTTCATCTATCTCTTTTGCTCCCATTTGTAAAATCCAAAATGTCAGGCCACTATCGGCCTCTTTTTTGTTTGAGTCATTTTTGTAACCGGTCATCTATTTTGTCAATGAAAATCAGATGTTTTTTACTCAAAAATCATGTTTTCAAAAAAACATTTCATATCGACTAATGACGAAATCACATGGACTCTTCCCCTGAAAGGCCTAGTGTCCTGAAGCCAACAAAAATAAAAAATCATAAACATGCTAAACTAAAGCTAATTGATTTACCAGGAAATCACCTCTGACAGGGCTATCCCTCAAAACCTCCTTAAACTCTCCGAAGTAGAGTATGACTCTGAACAGGAAGAGGAACCGCCTCAGGAAATTCTGGACCTCCTTGAGCATAGCGAAGGACTTCTGCAGTCAAACATGGAAGACAGTGAAACAGTCAATCTGGGATCCGCAAACAACCCCCAACTAGTCAAGATCGGCATAAGCATGGGCCCACAGCAAAGAGCAGACAAGATCAGTTTTCTGAAGAGCTACAATGACGTCTTCGCTTGGTCGTATACAGACATGCCTGGCCTAAACCTAGCATTGGTGGTACACAGACTACCCCTGAACCCCGACGTCAGACCAGTAAAGCAGAAACTGAGATGGATGGGGACCGAATAATCACAGAAGGTCAAGGAACAAGTTGAAAAGCAGATCAGCGCAGGCTTCCTAACAGTTGCAACCTATCCTGAGTGGTTAGCCAACATTGTCCCGGTGCCCAAGAAGGACGGCAAGGTCCGAATGCATATTAACTATCGGAATCTGAACAGGGTAAGCCCCAAAGAGAATTTTCCTCTCTCGCACATCAACATTCTGGTCGACAATACTGTAGGACATGAGACACTCTCATTCATGGATGATTTCTCCGGATATAATCAAATCAGGATGGAGGAGAAGACATGAAGAAAACCTCCTTCATTACACCATGGGGCACATTCTACTACCAGGTAATGCCTTTTGGACTCAAGAACGCAAGGGCAACCTACCAGAGGGCCATGACGGTGCTTTTCCATAACATGATCCACAAGTCAACTGAAATCTATATGGATGACATGATCGTTAAATCTCCAACTGCCAGACAGCACCCTAAAGACTTGAAGAGACTATGCGACAGACTCCGAGAGTTCGGCATGAGACTGAATCCAGCCAAGTGTGTCTTTGGATCCTCATCAGGAAAGCTCCTTGGCTTCATAGTCAGCAAGAGAGGCATCGAGATTGATCTAGTCAAAGCCAAGGCCATCATCGAAATACCAACTCCCCACACTGAAAAGGAAATCCAAGGGTTCTTGTGCAGAATTTAGTACATTAGTCAGTTCATTTCTCAGCTCATTCCGATATACGAGCCAATCTTCAAGCTTCTCCGGAAGAACACATCGACAGTCTGGACAGCAGAATGTCAGGAAGCCTTTGACAGAATAAAGCAGTATCTTCTGAATCCTCCAGTATTTGTACCTCTTACACCGGGACGACCGCTGCTACTATACATCTCAGTACAAGAGACCTCTATGGGTGCGTCCTGGCACAAAATGACGAGACAAGCAGAATAGAGCAAGTCATCTACTATATCAATAAGCGCCTGCTAGAGTATGAAGAGCAGTACAGCCCTCTTGAGAAGACATGTCTGGCACTGGTCTGGGCTACTCAGTCTCTTCAGCACTATTTGCTTTCCTAGCCGGTAATCCTGATCTCCCGGATGGACCCACTCAAGTACTTGCTAGAAAAGCCAGCCACCACCGGAAGAACTGCCCAATTGCTTATGATGTTGTCTGAATTCCACATCACATACATGACTCAGAAGTCAATCAAGGGGCAGGCGATAGCAGATCACCTTGCCCTCAGCCCAGCACAAGACTGTGTTGTAGTACATGATCAGTTTCCAGATGAAGTCATCCTGTATGCTGAAGCAAATGAACGAGAGTACTCCGGCTGGGAGTTATACTTTGACAAAGCTTCTAACAGTCACGGCCATGGGGTAGGAGCAGTCCTGATCTCTCCTAAGGGAGCACACCTCCCTATCTCCGTCAAGCTAAAGTTCAGATCTCAAACAATGAAGCATAGTATGAGGCATGCATAGCCAGACTGAAAGAAGCCCTGAGCATCGAGATTGAAGAGGTTGACGTCTACGGTGACTCGTCTCTGGTAATTTATCCGGTGAATGAATCTTGGGTCATCCGAGAAGCAAGGCTAGTCCCGTACTTAGCCTACCTCAATCTGCTAATCAGTCAGTTTAGAAGAATCAGCTTCAGTCATAGGTCCAGGAACCAAAACAGATTCGCCGACGCATTGGCCACTCTTGCTTCCATGGTACGGATCCCTAAAGGCATCATGCTCTGGCCGATTGAAATTTAGCAATAGGATCAGCCTGCCTACTGCCTTCAGATTGACGAAGTATCAGACGACAAGCCTTGGTATTCTGACATCAAGCAGTATCTCGAAGATAGGACCTTCCAACTCAATGCTACCAAAATAGACCGTCGGGCAATTAGAAGACTAGCCATTCAGTTTGTCCTCTCTGGAGGAATCTTGTACAAAAGGTCGCCGAACCTACTCTGAAACTCAGATGTCTTGACTCCAGTGAAGCAGTGCAGGTAGTTGAAGAAGTTCACAGAGGCTTGCGGCCCCCATATGAACGGGTTGATGTTGTCTAAGAAGATACTCAGACTGAGCTACTACTGGTCCACCATGGAATCTGACTGTTCCAAACATGTACAGAAATGCCACCAGTGCCAAATCTACGCTGACAGGGTAAATACACCACCAAACCGGTTGTATAATCTCACTGCTCTTTGGCTATTCTTTGCCTGAGGCATCGATGTCATCTGACCCATAGCACCGAAAGCATCTAACGGACATCGATTCATTCTAGCTGTAATCGATTATTTCACAAAGTGGGTTGAGACAACCTCTTATGCCAACGTCACGGCCTCAGTGGTGCAGCATTTTTTGAAAAGGGATGACAGACCTCTGCCAGAAATTCAAGATCCAGCATCACAACTCCACGCCATACAGGCCATAGATCAATGGTGCAGTTGAAGCCGCCAACAAAAATCTGAAGAAAATCATTGAAAAGATGGCCACCAAGTACTCTGCCTAGCATGAGATGCTCCCCTATGCAATCATGACCTACAGAACGTCCATCCGAACCTCAACTAGGGCAACACCATTCTCTCTGACCTATGGTATGGAAGCAGTCCTCCCCGTCGAAGTACAGATTTCGTCACTCAGAGTGTTAATGGAAGCAGAACTCTTAGAAGCAGAATGGGCACAGACTCGGTACGAGCAGTTGAATCTGATTGAAGAGCGGCGAGTGAAAGCCATCAACCACTCTTAGGCTTATAAAACGTTCACGGCTAGGGCATTCAATAAAAAAGTCAAGCCGAGAAGCATCGAGATCGGTGACCTGGTTCTCTAGAAAGTGTTGTCAAACCGTCCTGATCCAAGAGGCAAGTTTGTTAGCCTCAGGGTTACAACCATGAGTACCCCTAATAATTTTGATAATAATATAACAATGAAATGAAAATATTTGGTACTAATGAAACCATTTAAGTGTGTGAACATTTCAGATTACATAAGTTGATAGCACTCCAATCATGAAAAATGATAGAAATTATCCAAGAGGAAGTTCAACTCAATACAAGATGAAGATTCAAGAAGAGACCTTAGTCCAAGTCAAGACCATTGAAGACAAAATGCAAAATCACAAGACCCAAGTCAAGCCAAGATTATCTCTCATTTTTCTAAATGTATTATTCTGAGAATGTATAGGACTTATGTAAAAAGTCCTCAAAAGAAAGTTAAAGTGAATAAGCTCAAGAACCATAGATTGACCATAGGAGCCTAAGACATCCTTTGAAATCAATTTAAGGCCCTAATGAATCATAAAAATATGATAAAAAGATAGCTAATTGTCCTAGGAAATCAGTCAAATCCCTTCGGTCTGATCCTAGACTGAATTCAGAGTTTTTACTCTGAATTCGTCGACGAAGTCATGACAGAATTTTTAAAAGTCTATTCTGTCTCATGAATTCGTCGACGAAATCTTTGGTTGGGTTAAGATTCGGCGACGAAGTCGTTTCAGGATTTTTTTTGAAATCCAATTCTGTCTTTTGAATTCGGCGATGAACTCAAGTGGGAACTCCACTTCGTCGACAAAATCAGGTCTGAAACAGAAAATTTTCTGTAACGGCTAGTTTGCAACGGACCTAAAAGCATTTAATGCTTCCCCAACGGCACTATTGGATCAAATGCTATAAAAGGAGTTCATTTATGAATGAATATCAACTCTTGATCACTGCAATAACTCTCATTGATCCCTCATTCATTGCTATTGATTTTCACTCACTCTCACACTTAGAAAATCCCCAAAAGTTTCTCTTGAGCTCATTCAAGTCTACTTTCTTTGAGAGACTTTATTAGAGTTTGTATTTCACTCTTATCCAGCTCATTTAAGGAGCCTTCTGTTTGGATTTTCAATCCAAAACCTAATTATTGAGAGTAGTTAAGAATCCAAGATTCTTGCACTGAAGTTGTTGCTTCAGTAATATCAAGAGAGGGTTGTACTCTTGAAAGGTTTCAGCTCGATCTAAAGGAGAGCTTGAAAGGTGATATCTCGACCTGTAAAGAGAGATTGTAAGGGTTTGGACTCCACCTGTGAAGGAGCCTGTACGATTAAGGAATCGTGGTGAATCCTCTAGCTGGAAGCTGAGGCGGGGAGTAGGCTGGTTTGCTGAACCTCGAAAAAAAATCTTGAGTTTGCACTCTTCTTATCTCTTCTCTCTCTTTTAATATTCCATTATTTTCTCTTGTTGCATATTATACTCTATTCCGTTCTTTGAACTTGTAGTTCATACTTTTAATTTTTAAAAATCTGCCTTAGACCCTATTCACCCCCCCTTTAGGGTCATTACCTGGCCAATAATTGGTATCAGAGCCTAATACTCTAATTAGATCTAAACAATCTGAGTAATCGATTTTATTTATGGTAAACAATGTATTTGCAACAAGCCTAGGAGAAGGACAGTCCACCACTAGACCACCATTGTTTAATGGAGAAAATTATAACTATTAGAAAACTAGGATGATGTATTACATTCAAACTCTAGATTATGAGTGTTAGAGAGTAATAGTCAATGGCCCTCATCTTCCCACAAAAACTGTGGATAATGTCAGAATTCCTAAGGTAGAGGAAGAATGGTATGAAGCTGACATTAAGCTCATTCAAATTAATGCTAAAGCTATTAGCAACCTCTACTGTGCTTTGAGTCCCCAAGAATTTAACAGAGTGTCTGGATGTGACTCTACTAAAGAAATATGGGATAAACTGAAAGTCACCTATGAAGGGACTAATCAGGTTAAAGAAGAAAAGATTAGCATGCTTGTTCACAAGTATGAATTATTTAAAATGGAAAAAGAAGAATTTATCGGTGATATGTTCACCAGATTTACTAACATTTTAAATGGTCTTAAATCTCTGGGTAAAGTGTATTCTAATGCAGAAAATATGAGAAAGATTTTAAGATCATTGCCCAAGGATTGAACTCCAAAAGTAACAGCAATCCAAGAAGCTAAGGACCTCACCAAACTGCCTATGGATGAGCTGCTGGGATCTCTTATGACTCATGAAGTCATAATGAAGGATCAAATGTCTGATGAACCTAGAACCAAGAAAGGGCTGGCTCTCAAGTCTACTCAAGTTGAAATCAGTGATGAGGAAACCAGCAGTGAAGATGAAGATATAGCCTTGATGGCAAGAAGGTTCAAAAGGTTCCTCAAGCATAAGAAGAATTTCAAAAAGAGACCATACAAGAAAGAGTTCTCAAAAGAAGTGAACAAAGCTAAATCTAGCAAGAAGAAACCTCTCACCTGTTATGAATGTAAGAAGCCAGGCCACATAAGGACTGACTGCCCTCAACTCAAGAAAAGCTAAAAGTACAAGAAGAAGGCTATGATGGCAACTTGGGATGATTCAGAAGGAAGCAAGTCGGAAGATTCAAGTGATGAAGAAGTAGCAAATCTATGTCTCATGGCAAATGAGGATGAGGTAACTTCTTCCCCAAATGATTCTCTCTCATATGATGAAATAAGAGAAGCATTTGATGAACTTTATACTGAATTTGGTAGAATAGCTAAATTAAACAAATCCTTTAAAAAGGAAATCCACACTCTCTCACAATCATGTGAAACTCTACAAAAAGAGAAGAGTATGTTAGCCATTGAGAAAGGGGAATTGAGTAAGAAATTAAATGATATTGAAAATGTTCCTCATAACTACCATGTGAATGTGATAAGCTAAAAGATAAAGTCAAGGACTTGACTAATACTGTCCTCACATTCACAAATGGTCAAAAGAATCTAGAAAGACTTTTAGGACAGCAAAGATGTGTTTTTAACAAGGCTGGACTTGGTTATAATACTTTTTCAAAACAAAAAGATTATCAAAACTTCTTTACAAAACTAAGTAGTCACCAAACTCCACCATCTACCTCATTTTATAATGGTAAAATAATTAGAAAAGTTTGGGTTCCAAAAGGAACATCTTCTTTTTCAAAAACTAACCATAAAGGACCAAGAATGATATGGGTTCCCAAGGGAACTAATCCTCCCAAACCACAAGGCAGATCACTTTGGGTACCATCCGAAACTGTTTGGGTATTGGAGGGAAAGTATCTTGGAGTTACTTGAGTTGAATGTGTAGGTATGCTTCAAATCAAGAACTTCCAAGACAACTTGGTTCTTGGACAGTGGATGCTCAAGGCATATGACCGGGAACAAGGAACTATTTGCATCAATCACTCCAAAGGATGGCGGTCATGTGACATTTGGAGACAATGCCAAAGGGAAGATCATCGGCATAGGTAACATTGATAAGAATAAATATGTCTTTATAGAGAATGTACTACTTGTTGATGGTCTTAAGCATAATCTCATAAGTATTAGTCAACTTTGTGATAAGGGATTGAATGTTTCATTTAAGTCAAATATCTGCATGATTAAGGATAAAGATAATCTAAATACTTTGTTTGTAGCACATAGGAATGAAAATGTTTATACATTAGATTTTGATGAACTTAAATCTCAAAACATGATATGTCTTTCTGATATAGATGAAGCAAGTTGGCTATGGCATAGGAGATTAGGACATGCTAGTATGGATCTTTTGTCTAAACTCTCTAAAAATGAATTAGTTAAAGGATTACCAAAAACTAAATTTATCAAGGATAAAATCTGTGATGCTTGTCAACTTGGAAAACAAATAAAATCTTCATTTCAAACCAAGAAAATGATTTATACCACTAGGCCCTTAGAACTTTTGCATATGGATCTTTTTGGTCCAAATGAAGTTGCTAACATAGCTGGAAAAACTTATGATTTTGTTATAGTGGATGATTTTTCAAGATACTCATGGGTACTATTTCTTTCTCATAAAAATGAAGCTCCTTCTCTATTTAAAAAGTTTTGTAAAAGAGTTCAAAATGAAAAAGGTTATTCTATTAACAACATAAGAAGTGATAGAGGAAGAGAATTTAAAAATAAGGAACTTGAATCTTTTTGTGATGAAAATGGTTTTAACCATAATTTTTCAGCACCTAGAACTCCTCAACAAAATGGTATAGTAAAAAGAAAGAATAGATCTCTTCAAGAAATTGCTAGAACAATGCTGAATGAAAATAAGTTACCAAATTATTTTTGGGCTGAAGCCATTAACACTTCATGTTATGTAATTAATAGAGTTGTTATAAGAAACAAATTAAATAAAACTCCTTATGAGCTATGGAATGGAAGAATCCCTAATATAAGTTATTTTAAGTTGTTTGGATGTAAATGATTCATACTTAATGATAAACAACATCTTAAGAAATTTGATGTTAAATCTGTGGAAGGAATCTTCTTAGGATACTCTACTAATAGCAAAGCTTATAGAGTATTTAATAAGAAATCATTAATTGTTGAAGAATCAATTCACGTAGTTTTTGATAAAATCAAATCCTTTTAACAAAATCAATACTGATATGGATGATGAAATTGATAATCTTCCAAAAGCAATATCTAATTTAGAAATCAACAAAGAAAATAAAAATGATCAAGAAAAAGAAAAATCAAGTAACAACTCCATTGAAATAGATAATGAAGAAGAAATTGAAAATGAAAAATCCTATCAACTTCCTAAAGCTTGGAAATTAATAAAAGATCATCTTAAGGATCTAATACTTAGTAATATGGAACAAGGGGTTAGAACAAGAAGAAATCTAATGAACCTTACTTTCCTAAGTCAAATTGAACCTAAAAATGCCTTGGAAGCTATTGAAGATGAATCGTGGGGCATTGCGATGCAAGAAGAGCTAAATCAATTTGATAGAAATCAAGTTTGGGATTTAGTACCTAAACCAAATGATAAATCTATTATTGGAATAAAATGGGTATTCAGAAATAAAAAGGATGAAAATGGGAATGTAGTTAAAAACAAAGCAAGACTAGTAGCTCAATGTTACAACCAAGAAGAGAGGATAGATTATGATGAAACATTTGCCCCGGTTGCTAGACTAGAAGCTATAAGAATGTTAGTTGCATTTACTAGTCATAAAGAGTTCAAATTGTATCAAATGGATGTAAAAAGCATATTTCTAAATTGGTACATTAATGAAGAAGTGTATGTAAATCAACCACCTTACTTTGAAAATCATAAATTCCATAATCATGTATTTAAGCTAACTAAAGCCTTATATGGATTAAAGCAAGCTCCAAGAGCTTGGTATGATAGGCTAAGTAACTTCTTAATTGAAAACGGATTCACAAGAGGTAAAATTGACACAACTTTATTCATAATGACCAAAAATGATGATATGCTAATAATTCAAATCTATATAGATGACATCATATTTGGATCAACAAATGAATCTCTCTGTAGAATGTTTGCTAAAACAATGCAAAAAGAATTTGAAATGAGCATGATAGGTGAATTAACATTCTTCTCAGGACTTCAAATCAAACAAACCAAACAAGGAACTTTTGTTAATCAAGCTAAATATACTAAAGAACTACTTAAAAAGTTTGGAATGGAAAACACGAAAATAATGGATACTCCTATGAGTCCATCAACCAAACTTGATAAGGATGAAAAAGGAAAAAATATTGATGAAAAACTCTATAGAGGCATGATTGGAAGTCTTTTGTATCTCACTGCAAGTAGACCTGACATTATGTTCAGTGTCTGCATTTGTGCAAGATTCAAATCCTGTCCAAAAGAATCTCACTTAACTGCTGTAAAAAGAATCTTTAGATACCTACTTGGAACAATTGATTTAGGATTATAGTATCTAAAGGACACAAACTTAGATCTAATAAGCTATTCAGATGCAGACTTTGCTGGATGCAATAAATAGAAAAAACACTAGTGGAACTTATCACTTTTTAGGACATTCTCTTGTTTCATGGTTTAGCAAGAAAGAAAATTCAGTAGCCTTATCCACAGCTGAAGCTGAGTATATGGCAGCTGGACTTTGTTGTGCTCAAACTCTCTACATGAAACAACAGCTAGAAGATTTTAAACTCATCTATACTAAAATTCCTATTAAGTGTGATAATACAAGTGTAATTTGCATGACTAAGAGTCTCATTCAACACTCAAGAACTAAACACATAGAAATAAGATATCACTTTATTAGAGATCATGTGCAAAATGGAAATGTTATCTTGGAATTTGTTGATACTATTAATTAGCTTGCTTATATCTTTACTAAACCTCTACAATCTGATAGGTTCAGTGCTTTGAGAAGAGAATTGGGAATGACTAGTCTAAATGATCTAACTTAATCAAGATCAAAAGTAATCAAAAATTGAAATCTTTGATTTGATCTGCCTATAACTTGCTTGATTGTTTCAAAGATTGATTTGAATACGATTTGACAAATTTAGTTGTCTTGATGTATCTTTGACTTGAAGGAAAACAGGTAGAAAACTAAAGAGAAATCAATTCTTCATATTCAGGACTGAATTCGGCGATGAATTCAATCCTGGACGTGATTTCAGTGACGAATCTTTGGGAAATATAGAAAATAGAATGTTTTCTGTACCCATTTCGGCGATGAACCTGGATGAGTCATCCATTTCGGCGACGAATTGAGTCGTGTGTATAAATAGTAACCCCCAAAAATCCACACTTTTTCAAACTTAATCTTTCCCTCCAAAGTCCCTATTCCATTGCTCGTGCACCCTTCTTCATTCCAACATCTAGCAAATCTTTCTAAATCTCTCAAAAAATGCCTCCTAGAATGAAGAATGCATCGGTGGAGCCACCAAAGAAGAAATCCCGAACCAACAAAGGAAAAGAACCGGCCTCAAGTTCAACTCCAGTCCCAGCAAAGTGCAAGGAAGCAAAGTACGAGAAATTATTCAAAAAAAATTCCTCTCTTGTTCTCCTCTGTACGGTAAAGTTGTCAATTTCATTAGTCTTGATGCCTATGGACTCGAACCCATAAAAACCCTCTTTTCTGCCCTAAAATGGGATAAATTTCTTGAATCTAACAAACTCATGTTTCCTGAGTTGGTCAAACTCTTTTACACTCACTTCCATTTCAAACAATCCGAATCTCTTATTACCTCATTTGTCTTAGGTAAAAACATTTTTTTTCATTTAAATCAATTACCCTCAATTTTGAAAATCCCTCAGTGTACCCTTCAAACTTTTGTGAATGGTCAGTAGACCAGTCATGAAGGATTTGATGTGGTTGAAGCACTGAAAATGATGTGCATAAACCAAGATTTCACCTCTCCTTTTCAACCTAAGGTTAAAGATCTTACTCTCTCTGCTAGATTGATTCATCACATAATCACCTATAACCTAGTTCCCAGGGCTGGTGGTAGGGAGTATCTCACCTACTTCGATGTATTCCTTATGTGGTGCATCCTAACCACCACACCCATTGATCTCTCCTACATCATTGTCCATTGTACGGATGATGCATTCAAGAGAAAATCAGGGTGTCTCCCTTTTGGTCAGGCTCTGACTAAAATCTTTAAATACTTCAATGTTCCTTTCGCCTCTCAGATAGATATTGTCACCCCTGATGATTCCTCCATTTATAACAAAGCAACCATTCAAAGAATGGGCTACATCTGGAATGACTCCCAGAAGGTTTGAACTCCCAAACCCTCTACTTCTCAGTCCTCCTCTCTTCCTTCCAGTACTCCAGTTCCTATTCATACTCCATCTATACCTTTATCTGCTCCCTCTTCATTTATTCCTTCCTCTTCATCTGCACCAACAGCAGAACTTCAGGCTGAGTAGCAGCAAGCATCAGTGCCAGAGGAGGAACCCCAGGCTGAGCAGTAGCCAGTACCAGAAGAGGATCCTACAGATGAGCTTCAGGGTGAGCAGCACCTCAGAGATGAGTTGCCTGACTGGTCTGATTTTTTGGATGCTGGAGAGATTCCAGAGAGCTCTCATAGATAGATGTCTCCTCACTATGAGGACCCTGGTCATTCTATGAGGTGCCCAGCAGGCCAACAGCTTCAGATGAGCAGCTGAACATCATGGCAGGGCAGATTGCCTCCATGTCTTCTAGCCTGGAGCAGTTTCAGTTGGAAATGAGGATGAGCCAGCAATCTTTTCAAGAGGAAATGAGAGCTTCCATAATGGACTTTATGTCAGAAATGAGAACTGGAACGGTATCCCTTCAGTCAGAAACCCGAGAATCTTTTCAGAGTGTCCAAATAGCTAGCTTGGCTCAGTTTTTAGCTCTCCAGACTTGGATGGACACCATTCAAAGGGAAGTGCAGACCAGTGTTGGATCTTTGGAGCCTAGACTGGATGAAATTGAAGTTTCGGGAGATGTCACTAAAAATAGAGTAAACTCCATTCTATCTCTGATAGAGAGAAAGGCTGTAGATGCCTTGGAGCAAGGCCTACAATTGAATGATTTGGTGACTATAATGAAGGGCAAAGTAGAGAGTACTGAAAAGCATGTTCGGAGTCAAGGACCTTCCTTATCCCAAATGTCCTCCCTTCTTGGAAATCAAGCCCCAATCATCCATCAGATGGCCACTCAATTGTCTCAACTTTCGCTAGAAGTTTCAAACTTCAAGAATCAATCTTTTAAAGTTGTCAAGACCAAGCCTCCAAAATCCTCCAAACTTCACTCCATTCCTCCCTCTTCCAATGAGATTTCTAGTAGCAGCTCCGGTGGAAATGAAGACTCCGATGAAGAAGAAGTCGTCCAAGACCCCAAGGCTGGTCCCTCGGAGAATATCTTCACCAAAGTGGCTGAACTTATAAAGAAACAAAAACAAGATGGATTGTAATTTTTTCTTTTTGATGTTGTCATAGGGGGAGAAATATGAAATGTAATGAAAACTTAAATTTGATGAATTTGATGATTGATAAATGAAATGGCATTTGAACTATTTGCAATATAATTCTGTTTGTCTTACGCTTATGCAATTCTATTCTTGTCGGGATCTAATATGTTGTGAAGAGAACTTAAAATTGAAACTTATCTCTGTAGAACTGTTCTTGGTACATAACCAGAGTGATATATTCTTTAACTCATCATAAATATGCATCTAAATAATAACTGTGATTATTCTTGTACAAATGCATATGCGTAGGAGGAGCTTATCTCAAAGTTTTTTATGAAAAACATGTCATGAGGGGGACCTCAACCCAATTTCATTACATTGTTATGTCATCATCAAAAATGGGGAGATTGTTAGCCTCAGGGTTACAACCATGAGTACCCCTAATAATTTTGATAATAATATAACAATGAAATGAAAATATTTGGTACTAATGAAACCATTTAAGTGTGTGAACATTTCAGATTACATAAGTTGATAGCACTCCAATCATGAAAAAGGATGGAAATTATCCAAGAGGAAGTTCAACTCAATACAAGATGAAGATTCAAGAAGAGACCTTAGTCCAAGTCAAGACCATTTAAGACAAAATGCAAAATCACAAGACCCAAGTCAAGCCAAGATTATCTCTCATTTTTCTAAATGTATTATTCTGAGAATGTATAGGACTTATGTAAAAAGTCCTCAAAAGAAAGGTGAAGTGAATAAGCTCAAGAACCATAGATTGACCATAGGAGCCTGGGACATCCTTTGAAATCAATTTAAGGCCCTAATGAATCATAAAAATATGATAAAAAGATAGCTAATTGTCCTAGGAAATCAGTCAAATCCTTTCAGTCTGATCCTAGACTGAATTCATAGTTTTTACTCTGAATTCGTCGATGAATTATCTGGGTAGATTGAATTCGGCGACGAAGTCATGACAGAATTTTTAAAAGTCTATTCTGTCTCATGAATTCGTCGACGAAATTTTTGGTTGGGTTAAGATTCGGCGACGAAGTCGTTTCAGGATTTTTTTTGAACTCCAATTGTCTTTTGAATTCGGCGACGAACTTAAGTGGGAACTCCATTTCGTCGACGAAATCAGGTCTGAAACAGAAAATTTTCTGTAACGGCTAGTTTGCAATGGACCTAAAAGCATTTAATGCTTCCCCAACAGCACTATTGGATCAAATGCTATAAAAGGAGTTCATTTATAAATGAATATCAACTCTTGATCACTGCAATAACTCCCATTGATCCCTCATTCATTGCTATTGATTTTCACTCACTCTCACACTTAGAAAATCCCCAAAAGTTTCTCTTGAACTCATTCAAGTCTACTTTCTTTGAGAGACTTTATTAGAGTTTGTATTTCACTCTTATCCAGCTCATTTAAGGAGCCTTTTGTTCGGATTTTCAATCCAAAACCTATTTATTGAGAATAGTCAAGAATCCAGGATTCTTGCACTGAAGTGTTGCTTCAGTAATATCAAGAGAGGGTTGTACTCTTGAAAGGTTTCAGCTCAGCCTAAAGGAGAGCTTGAAAGGTGATATCTCTACCTGTAAAGAGAGATTGTAAGGGTTTGGACTCCACCTGTGAAGGAGCCTGTACGATTAAGGAATCGTGGTGAATCCTCTAGCTGGAAGCTAAGGCGGGGAGTAGGCTGGTTTGCTGAACCTCGAGAACAAATCTTGAGTTTGCACTCTTCTTATCTCTTCTCTCTCTTTTAACATTCCATTGTTTTATCTTGTTGCATATTATACTCTATTCCGCTCTTTGAACTTATAGTTCATACTTTTAATTTTTAAAAATCTGCCTTAGACCCTATTCACCCCCCCCCCTTTAGGGTCATTACCTGGCCAACAAAGTTCACTCCCAATTATGAAGTTCATACATCGTCCGAGACAAATTCTCAAGCGGGGCCCTTCGACTCGGACGTATGGATGACGAAGACCTCCTAGAGCCTATCAACATGAACAAGGTCAAATGATACTATGCTTAGGATCTAGGTCTGATAGGCGTTATGCACTTGTAGTTTCTCCGGGAAATTACAGGAGGCCATCCTTGGCACACTCCTTATCCCTCTTTCCTGTAACTCGTTTACAAAATCAATGAAATCTACTAGTTAGCCCCTTGAGCCTGACAAACCTTCTTTCATTACACATTTTCAGGGACACCCTCCCTCACCCTTTGCGGCATTGCCTGAACTACGTCATGACCTGATCCTGCAAATGGTACATAGACAACCTAAAAAAATAAGATGCGGTCACACCCACACTAAAGGAGATCACACCTCCCCCAACTTTCCCCGCAGAGTCAACTATTTCCCAGAAGAGCCACACGCCTCCCCCGACTTCCCCCATACAGAGCTAGATCATCCCCAACGGAACCAAAGCCTCTCTAAAAATCCTCTTCCCATAGAGTGCAACAGAGCAAAAATCCTCTCAAACCTCAGGCGAGTCAACTCTCAAGGGTACAAAATTTCCATTAAAAGAAAACCAAAAATAGAAGTCGAAACACTTCAAAATCCAGAGACTCCCCATAGAGGCAATCTCTCCAGAATTTTTCCCCAACAAAACTTGGCTCACCCTCCCTGGTAGAGACAACCTCTCTCACCCTCCCCGGTAGAGACAACCTCTCTCGAATTCCCCGGCTGACCCAAAAAAAAAACACCGAGAAACCAAAGGTAGAAGTCTTCAACAGAAGAGTTCCCCTAGAGAGTGAAAATCAATTGTATCAAAAACCAAAAACCTCCAAGGGAGTGTAAATCAACAATAACAGGAGAAATCCCAGAGTGTCCCAAACTTCGGTCCCCTAACCTACATTTTGTCTTACTCCAAGTCCTTCTGGATCCCCTAGAAACTACGAGTGCAAGCGCAATACCACATCTGTATCCCCAACGGAAATATCGTCTCTCAATCCCCAGAGGAGCGTCATTCAGGGCAATAACAGGAGACGATCCATTTTCCCCATCAAATGCAAAATTTTCCCAGCAATCGCGGCATGAGTGAAAACTGGCAACAGCCTCATTTCGCAAAAATCACGCGATCCCCAGATCTAGTCTTGTGATTAGGGGCAAAAAAGAGACAAAAATCAATCAGTTTCGTAGGCATGAGGAAAACAAGCAACGGCCTCATCGCGCAAAAATTATACAAACCCCATGACTTGGTCATTCCAAAGGTAAAAAAAAAAGAGAAAAAGCTGAAGAGTTGTTTGGCAACAGAGTCCGGCAGTAGTTAGTCCAGCCAGATGAATCCCCAATAGCAGCCCCCAGCACTAGTCTCCAATAGAGTTCAGATCCCCAGCAGCGATCTATGACAGTGTCATATCCCCTAGTAGATCCTTAGTAGCAGTCTACAATGGTGTCGTATTCCCCAACGAATCTCCAGCAAAAGGTTCCCACTACTCTCTACATACACTCTCCCCAGCAAGAGTACAGAAGCCTCCAATTTACTCGGTAAGCTTCTCCCTAGCCAGATTCTAAATCTCCGGCAATGACAAGACAAGCAGGTTTACCCGTGAACATCCCTAGCGGTGACAAGACCTCTTCTGAGTTATACTCCGCTTTCCAAGAGTGAAAAACAGATTACATGATCTCCAAGCCCTGACTAAGGCAATTTTTCTGGCAAAACTAAAAGCTAGTTGAACATTCTTGCTCTTAAAATTAAAATCTTTTACAAAAGTCCAAATACCTTTTATAAAGTATTTCCAAAACAGGCCTTCCAGTATCCAGACCAGGTCATACCAGCCTGCACTAAGCAGCCCCGACAAGACAAAGCAAAAGAATCTGACACCATGGATCCCCGCGAGTCGCAATTAGCAGAGTCATGGGAAAGCATCTTTGCCTGTATCTCCATACATGACATCCCTGCATAGCATCATACCCGATGTGACCAAACTCCTCAGCATCATACTTAATCAAAACTCATCGCATCTCGGCCATTTCAAATCAATCCGGCTAGTGCCTCTCGGACATGCCACAACCTTTTCGACACCCCCGCGTGTCCTCGACATTCGGTGTGCTCCTTAGAAATCTCGTCATACCGCAGCATTACCTCCTGCATGTCACCCTTTCGACACCTCCGCGTGTCCTCAACATCTGGCGTGCACCTTGGCAATCTCGTCATACCGCAGCATCACCTCCTGCATGTCACTCCTTTTGACACTCTATGTGTCCTCGACATCCGGTGTGCTCCTTGACAATCTCGTCATACCACAGTATTACCTCTTGCATGTCACCCTTTCAACACCCCAGCATGTCCTCAACATCCGGCGTGCACCTTGGCAATCTCGCCATACCGCAGCATCACCTCCTGCATGTCACTCCTTTTGACATTTTGTCTGTAGCACCCCGGACTTTTTCATCCTTAATGAATAGCACCTTCGTAGCTAATTGGCCGTTTTTGTAGTCTAATTAATAAATAAGGGAGAAATCGGAAATTCCAAAACGTCAGAAATGTGCGTTTTCAAAAGACGAACCCAACGCAAGTTGAATCGTCGAAATCCGACGAGCGAGTCAAAAGATATGGTCAAAACAGTCCAGACATACAGAGAACCGATCGCTCGGTCCAGTCAGCGATCGATCGGTCCATAACCGATCGATCGGTAGCTATCGCACGGTCAGAAATTTTGTATGGGGGAATTTTCCAGAGAGTGAGTTTTTGACCGGTCGATCGGTCATAAACACCGATCGCTCGGTAGGCAACCGATCGATCGGTCATAACCACCGATCGCTCGGTCTTCGCGTTTTTGCAGAAATTTCAGTAAGGGCGTTTTCATCTTTTGGGTGTTAAACCCTTACCCATAAGGGTTTGCTCGACCCTTTGAAGCCTCACTTACAACATTTGAGGGATTTTGAGAGAGAAGAGGAGAAAGCTCTAACCTAGGGTTTGGTTTTGAGAAGGAAATCAAAGGGGGTTTAAGAACCATAGCTCACCCCAACTCGAGTTGCTTCAAAATCGAGGCTCAAGCTCGTGTGTGAACCATTCTCCAAGCTAGGGCAGCAACCCAAGCACGTTTTTGAAAGGGGTTTCTTCCCCAACTCAAGTCTCCTTCAAGCAAAGGTGTTCTTCTTTCAAGTTGGAGCTTCAATCAAGGTTTCTACCAAGGATCAAGCCTTGATTCAAGGTTAGTACACCCTACTAACTTACCCTAGCAATAAATCTAGGTTTTCCTTATGAAATATGATTCTTGTTGGTATGTTTTATTCCTTGCAAAATGTGTCATCTATAATAAATATAAACAAGATAAAGAAATGGTAGGGATGCTTGGATGGAGGTTGGAAACGGCGATTGGATGCCGAATGTGTGATGTATGATGTGTGGGTTGTGGATTGGAAAATGGAGGATGGTCATAGTACAAATAACAAACTTACCATTGTGTGATTGAATGGAAAATATGCATTTAAAAGAAGGAGATAAACTACTAAGGAATAATGTATGAAAGTGTTTGACAAAACACCTAAACCATGAACAAATGATCTCAATGAAGAAATATAGGAATGGGTTTTATGCATGCGTTCTTATAAATGATAAATTGATCAAATGTTATGCAAACTACTTATGTTGCTTATGTTCATATCATGAAATGAATTATAATGTCATATTTTGGTTATTTCCATTATCATGATTGTCACTATGGACACGTACACGGGCACGCATGATAGCATGAACCATGATTTCAAGAGCATGTGCATATAATAAACAACAAGAAATATTGCATGTCAAGGAGGTTGGTAGCCCAGGGACATTCGGGTGCTAGTCTCTGGCTCACAAGTGCATTGCATAACAAGGAGGTTGGTAGCCCAGGGACATTCGGGTGCTAGCCTCTGGCTCACAAGCGCATTGCATAACAAGGAGGTTGGTAGCCCAGGGACATTCGGGTGCTAGCCCCAGGGACATTCGGGTGCTAGCCTCTGGCTCACAAGCGCATTGCATAACAAGGAGGTTGGTAGCCCAGGGACATTCGGGTGCTAGCCTCTGGCTCACAAGTGCATTGCATATCAAGGAGGTTGGCAGCCCAGGGAGATTCGGGTGCTAGCCTCTGGCTCACAAGTTACAAGATGAAAGTTTACAAGATGATGATCAAGCATTCATGCATGCACGCATAAATGATTTCTACGAGGCATACCGGGACATGACAGGGGTTTTCAAGCATGAGTTTTATCGGCGTTTTCGCATTCATGTACGCACGTCAGGATGCTTGTATTGTGTTATGCCCTATACTGTTTCTTTGTGATGTTTCTATTACTGCTTGTATGATATTACTATTGTGTGTTTTATTATTGTTATCATCTGCTAGTAGCTTGTACTCGCTGAGTATTCCATGCTCAGCCGTACTTTCATGTCGGCAGGTACTGAGGGAGCCCTCGACCCGGAGCCTTGGGTCGAGGAAGAGTATATAGAGGAGAAAGAGCCGGCTATTCCATTACAGTCTCAGGCGGACCGAGACCTCGATGCGTGGTCATACCTCGACTACTGTTGAGGGGAGAGTATGAGAGGGTCTTGTGTATTTTGATATTTTGATAGGTGGGCCTGTCCACCTTAGACTTAGACTTGTCTTGTATTTATGTTAACTTGGAATACTATTTTGGATCATCCGAAGAAATGAAAATTTGTTTACGCTTCCGCATATATGATAGCTTCCACGCTCTGATTATCGTTGTTAGTACTGTATTTTATCTTGTGCATTACAGGATGGTTTGATAGGTACGAAGTGTGACACCTAAAATATCCCTAAACTCCTAGGGGGTATTTCGGGGCGTTACAGAGTGGTATCGGAGCCCTAGGCATTAGAGTCCCTAGGGTCGCGTAGTACTAGAGACCATGATTGAAGAAGGCATTAGTTGTATTCCAAGTATGGACTAACAAGTTAGTCCTAGTCAAAATAGGTTGAATCTCAACCAAACTTAGAGTCCTACGCTAGGAACACGGATTGTATGTATGCTATTGTGTTATATACCATGTGTACATTATTTGTGTTGTACTTATTGAATATGCTTGATGAATATGTATTGAGTGAATTGCGAAATTTGTACTATATGCGTATCCAAGTTAGACTCATGTTGTATTGTCGTTCTCAGGAGAAATCATGAGACGCAATACCCGGGGTCGCGGGTACAACACGAGGGGTAATGGAGGTGATGCTCCATCGGGTGATGATCAACCTGACTTTGCCCAAGCATTCGCATCCATAGCCGAGACTTTGGCTATGTTGGCGGCAAGGCAACCGGCCACTCCACCTAATGCGGCACTTATACCGGCTCCTCCTAACCGAGCCCAAGCCGGGATAGAAGCTTTTCGGAGGAGGAAGCCTCCAACTTTTTGTGGAAGCATTGATCCACTTGTTGCCGAGGGTTGGATCCGGCAACTTGAGAAGATATTCTCGGTATTAGCACCTACTGAAGTGGAAAGGGTCACATGGGCCGCCTTTATGCTAGAAGGCGAGGCCGATCATTGGTGGAAGTCTGCACTTCGGACCCGAGAGTTGACCCGGCAAGGTCAAGATTGGACTTGGGAGGAATTCTTGGAGGTTTTCAACAATAAGTACTTTCCGGTCGGGATGAAAGAAAAGATGGAAGTCGAATTCATTACCTTGGAGCAAGGTAATATGTCCGTAGCGGCTTATGAAGCCAAATTTTCGGAGCTATCTCGATTTGCTCCACACATGATAGCGACCGAGGCTATGAAGGCCCGGAAATTCGAGAGGGGGTTGAAGGCCTATCTCAAGGACCGAGTCTCGATGTTTAGACATGAGACATATTCCGAAGTTGTTGATAAAGCACTATTGGCCGAGTCGAACTCCGACGAGTTCTTCAAAAGGAGAGGAATGGAAAAAGGACAGTCGAGTAGTCCAGGGGAGAAAAGAGCAAGGACGAGCTTGTATCAGTCCGCAGGGCCGGCTCAGTCACAGAGGATGTATTCAGCACCACAGGCTCCCCGCTCTTTTGCTCCACCGGCCTTTCGCCCGGCTACCTCATATGCTCCTCGTCCCGCAGTTACTCAGGCTGCGGGATATGCTCCTTCCTCCTATTTGCATGATGTTTGCACACTTTGTGGGAGGAGGCATCCAGCGGGAGAATGCCGGAGAGTTTCAGGAAGTTGCTTCCATTGTGGTGACCAAGGCCACATGGTCAGAGATTGTCCCCGGCATCAATTGCCAACTCAGTCTTCAGGGAGCAGGCCCCCGGTTAGGTAGACATCTCAGCCTAGCTCTTCTCAGGCTTCGAGGGCCTCACCGTCTACACGGCCTCCTCGCCCAGCCACACAGGGCCGAGTTTTCGCCCTATCAGAGAGAGACGCACGTGCATCCGACGATGTCATGCAAGGTACGCACGAATTCTAGAGTTTAAATTGTGTAAAATTTCTATGGTTTGTTTTGTGAGTTTCTATACTAGGGGTTACCTATGTATGATGCTTGTTGTTTGAAATGTACTAATAGTAATCACTTAATCGCACAGGCGCTTTGTTAGTGAACGAATGTCTTGCCCGAGTGTTGATCGACACAGGATCCACTCACTCCTTTGTGTCGCCTAGTTTCGCAAAGGGATTTTTGACTGAGGCTACTCCGTTAAAGCAGGAGTTGACCATTGCAACTCCACTCGGCAAGTCAGTTGATATGGACAAGATATTCAGGGATAGTGTGGTTCAAGTGGGGGAGAATGAACTGTTAGCCGATCTCATCGTCCTAGATTTTCAAGACTTGGATTTTGATGTCATCTTAGGGATGGATTGGTTGTCAAACCATCACGGGTATGTTGCGTGTTTTGAGAAGATGGTGAATTTCAAGCCGGAAGGGGGTAAGCCTTTTCACTTCCGAGGATTAAGAGAGAGGGACATTGCTCGCCTCGCAGCCTTGAGTATAGCAAAGCTAGAAGCACAAAACTCCTCGGCCATTCCGGTCGTGAGTGATTTTTTGGACGTGTTTCCGGAGGAACTTCCCGGGTTACCTTCGAATCGGGAGATTGAGTTCGCTATAGAGCTTACTCCGGGCACCGCTCCGATTTCAAGGGCACCGTATAGAATGGCCCCTATAGAGCTGGAAGAATTGAAGAAACAGATTGAGGAGTTACAACAACTTGGTTTCATCCAACCAAGTGTCTCACCGTGGGGAGCTCCGGTTCTCTTTGTGAAGAAGAAGGACGGGTCTATGAGGATGTGTATAGACTACCGTCAGTTGAATAAGGTAACTATCAAGAATCGTTATCCCTTGCCAAGGATAGACGACTTGTTTGACCAACTGAAGGGAGCGAGATTCTTCTCCAAAATTGATCTTAGATCGGGGTATCATCAATTAAGGATCAAGACGGAAGATGTTCCGAAGACGGCTTTCAGGACTCGGTATGGGCATTACGAGTTCCTTGTCATGCCTTTTGGGCTGACGAATGCACCGGCGGCATTCATGGATTTGATGAACCGGGTGTTCCGATCTTACTTGGATCGATGCGTGATTGTATTCATTGATGACATTTTGGTGTATTCCCAGACACGGGAAGATCACGCACGAGACCTCCGCCTTGCTCTGGAGATGTTGAGAGAGCATAGGCTATATGCCAAATTGAGTAAGTGCGAGTTCTGGTTAGAGAAGGTCGCATTTCTTGGACACGTGGTGTCGGCCGAGGGCATTTTTGTAGATCCAGCCAAGGTTGAGGCAGTCATGAGTTGGGAGAGGCCCAAGAGCGTCACGGAGATACGTAGTTTCCTTGGATTGGCAGGCTACTACCGGAGATTTGTGGAGGGATTCTCCAGTTTGGCTGCACCTCTCACCTACTTGACAAGGAAAAATGCAAAGTTCAGTTGGAGTGACCGATGTGAAGTAAGTTTCCAAGAGTTGAAGAAACGCCTCACCACAGCCCCTGTTCTTACTGTGCCATCTGGACCTTTTGGGTATGAGGTGTACAGTGATGCCTCGCATGTTGGACTCGGGTGTGTCCTAATGCAACACAAGAAGGTCATTGCCTATGCATCAAGGCAGTTGAAAGAGCATGAAAAGAACTACCCCACTCACGACTTGGAGCTTGCGGCGGTCGTGTTTGTACTTAAAATTTGGCGACATTATCTGTACGGGGTGGAGTTCTATGTGTACACGGACCACAAGAGCCTCAAGTATCTCTTTTCCCAAAAAGAGCTAAACTTACGACAACGGCGTTGGATTGAGTTCTTAAAGGACTACGAGTGCACTATCCAATATCACCCGGGAAAAGCAAATGTGGTGGCAGACGCTCTGAGTAGGAAACCATCGGGGTTGTTGGCTCACATGTTGGTGCGGGAATGGAGACTGTTAGACGATTTGGCAAATCTAGACATCAGTGTGAATGATTCTGTCCGCAGTCCGATTTTGGCAAATGTTACAGTTCGGTCGTACCTTATAGACTTGATCCAGGAGTATCAAGCCACAGACACTGACTTGTTGGCTTTCTGGGATAAGGAAGTGGCCAAGGGTAGTACGGACTTCTCTCTCACTAGTCGAGGTGCTATTACATTCAAGGGAAGGCTTTGTGTCCCAGCCAATGCAGACCTTCGGAGAGAGATTATGGACGAAGCTCACCGGTCTAAGTATACAGTGCATCCCGGGGGGACAAAGATGTATCGGAACCTCAAGAGTCACTTCTGGTGGCGAAACATGAAGAGGGAGGTTGCGGAGTATGTGGCACGGTGTTTGGTGTGCCAACAGGTGAAAGCAGAGCATTTGAGATCGGCGGGTCTTTTGCAGTCTCTCCCTATTCCCGAGTGGAAATGGGAACATATCTCTATGGACTTCATCGTGGGGTTGCAGAAGACGGTTAGGAAGACCGATGCTATATGGGTAGTTGTTGATAGACTCACGAAGTCCGCTCATTTCTTACCGTACCGGACTACATTCAACTCCAATCAGTTAGCGGATCTATACATCAAGGAAATAGTCCGATTACACGGGGTGCCAGTGAGTATTGTGTCGGATAGAGACCCAAGATTCACATCCAGGTTTTGGAAAAGTTTTCAAGGCGCAATGGGCTCCCGGTTAGACTTTAGCACAGCTTTCCACCCACAGACCGACGGGCAAACCGAGAGGGTGAATCAGGTTATTAAAGATATGCTCCGAGCATGTATGCTAGACTTCAAGGGAAGTTGGGAAGATCACCTACCTTTGGTGGAATTCGCTTACAACAATAGTTATCAAGAAAGCATACAAATGGCGCCTTTCGAGGCTTTGTACAGAAGGAGTTGTAGATCCCCGTTGTATTGGGATGAAGTGGGAGAAAGAAAGATTTTGGGCCCCGAGTTAATTGAACAAACCGCGGATAGGGTCAAGCTTATCCGGGAGAGGTTAAAGACCGCACAAGATAGACAGAAAAGCTATGCCGACAACCGAAGGAGGGATCTTGAATTCCGAGTCGGTGATTTTATGTTTGTAAGGATTTCACCGACCAAAGGTGTTATGCGATTCGGGAAGAGAGGCAAGCTTAGCCCGCGATATGTGGGTCCGTTCGAGATCATTACTCGAGTTAGCGAGGTGGCTTACCGTGTTGCTTTGCCCGCTCACATGGCGGCGGTCCATAATGTATTCCATGTCTCTATGCTCCGGAAGTACATCTCGGATCCTTCTCATGTCATCGAGCTTGATCCGATAGAGATCCGAGAGGACCTCACTTTAGTTGAGAAGCCGGTTCATATTTTGGATAGAAGAGATCAAGTGCTTCGCAACAAGACTATTCCGCTAGTCCTCGTGCAATGGCAACATCATGCACGAGAAGAAGCCACGTGGGAGCGTGAAGCCGAAGTCAAAGCAAAGTATCCCGAGTTGTTTGAATAGACTTGTGCATATGGCTTGTAATTTTGTTTTGATTTTGTGCATGTATGTATCGTCCAAATTTCGGGGATGAAATTTTTGTAAGGGGGGGAGAATGTAGCACCCCGGACTTTTTCATCCTTAATGAATAGCACCTTCGTAGCTAATTGACCGTTTTTGTAGTCTAATTAATAAATAAGGGAGAAATCAGAAATTCCGAAACATCAGAAATGTGCGTTTTCGAAAGACGAACCCAACGCAAGTTGAATCGTCGAAATCCGACGAGCGAGTCAAAAGATATGGTCAAAACAGTCCAGACATACAGAGAACTGATCGCTTGGTCCAGTCAGCGATCGATCGGTCCATAACCGATCGATCGGTAGCTATCGCACGGTCAGAAATTTTGTATGGGGAAATTTTCCAGAGAGTGAGTTTTTGACCGGTCGATCGGCCATAAACACCGATCGCTCGGTAGGCAACAATCGATCGGTCATAACCACCGATCGCTCGGTCTTCGCGTTTTTGCAGAAATTTCAGTAAGGGCGTTTTCATCTTTTGGGTGTTAAACCCTTACCCATAAGGGTTTGCTCGACCCTTTGAGGCCTCACTTACAACATTTGAGGGATTTTGAGAGAGAAGAGGAGAAAGCTCTAACCTAGGGTTTGGTTTTGAGAAGGAAATCAAAGGGGGTTTAAGAACCATAGCTCACCCCAACTCGAGTTGCTTCAAAATCGAGGCTCAAGCTCGTGTGTGAACCATTCTCCAAGCTAGGGCAGCAACCCAAGCACGTTTTTGAAAGGGGTTTCTTCCCCAACTCAAGTCTCCTTCAAGCAAAGGTGTTCTTCTTTCAAGTTGGAGCTTCAATCAAGGTTTCTACCAAGGATCAAGCCTTGATTCAAGGTTAGTACACCCTACTAACTTACCCTAGCAATAAATCTAGGTTTTCCTTATGAAATATGATTCTTGTTAGTATGTTTTATTCCTTGCAAAATGTGTCATCTATAATAAATATAAACAAGAAAAAGAAAGGGTAGGGATGCTTGGATGGAGGTTGGAAACGGCGATTGGATGCCGAATGTGCGATGTATGATGTGTGGGTTGTGGATTGGAAAATGGAGGATGGGCATAGTACAAATAACAAACTTACCATTGTGTGATTGAATGGAAAATATGCATTTAAAAGAAGGAGATAAACTACTAAGGAATAATGTATGAAAGTGTTTGACAAAATACCTAAACCATGAACAAATGATCTCAATGAAGAAATATAGGAATGGGTTTTATGCATGCGTTCTTATAAATGATAAATTGATCAAATGTTATGCAAACTACTTATGTTGCTTATGTTCATATCATGAAATGAATTATAATGTCATATTTTGGTTATTTCTATTATCATGATTGTCACTATGGACACGTACACGAGCACGCATGATAGCATGAACCGTGATTTCAAGAGCATGTGCATATAATAAACAAGAAATATTGCATGTCAAGGAGGTTGGTAGCCCAGGGACATTCGGGTGCTAGCCTCTGGCTCACAAGTGCATTGCATAGCAAGGAGGTTGGTAGCCCAGGGACATTCGGGTGCTAGCCTCTGGCTCACAAGCGCATTGCATAACAAGGAGGTTGGTAGCCCAGGGACATTCGGGTGCTAGCCTCTGGCTCACAAGGGCATTGCATAACAAGGAGGTTGGTAGCCCAGGGACATTCGGGGTGCTAGCCTCTGGCTCACAAGCGCATTGCATAACAAGGAGGTTGGTAGCCCAGGGACATTCGGGTGCTAGCCTCTGGCTCACAAGCGCATTGCATAACAAGGAGGTTGGTAGCCCAGGGACATTCGGGTGCTAGCCTCTGGCTCACAAGTGCATTGCATATCAAGGAGGTTGGCAGCCCAGGGAGATTCGGGTGCTAGCCTCTGGCTCACAAGTTACAAGATGAAAGTTTACAAGATGATGATCATGCATTCATGCATGCACGCATACATGATTTCTACGAGGCATACCGGGACATGACAGGGGTTTTCAAGCATGAGTTTTATCGGCGTTTTCGCATTCATGTACGCACGTCAGGATGCTTGTATTGTGTTATGCCCTATACTGTTTCTTTGTGATGTTTCTATTACTGCTTGTATGATATTACTATTGTGTGTTTTATTATTGTTATGGTCTGCTAGTAGCTTGTACTCGCTGAGTATTCCATGATCAGCCGTACTTTCATGTCGGTAGGTACTGAGGGAGCCCTCGACCCGGAGCCTTGGGTCGAGGAAGAGTATATAGAGGAGAGAGAGCCGGCATTTACATTACAGTCTCAGGCGGACCGAGACCTCGATGCGTGGCCATACCTCGACTACTGTTGAGGGGAGAGTATGAGAGGGTCTTGTGTATTTTGATATTTTGATAGGTGGGCCTGTCCACCTTAGACTTAGACTTGTCTTATATTTATGTTAACTTGGAATACTATTTTGGATCATCCGGAGAAATGAAAATTTGTTTACGCTTCCGCATATATGATAGCTTCCGCGCTCTGATTATCGTTGTTAGTACTGTATTTTATCTTGTGCATTACAGGATGGTTTGATAGGTACGCAGTGTGACACCTAAAATATCCCTAAACTCCTAGGGGGTATTTCGGGGCGTTACATTGTGTGTCCTCAACATCCGGTGTGCTCATTGGCAATCTCGTCATACCGCAGCATTACCTCCTGCATGTCACCCTTTCAACACCCTAACGTGTCCTCAACATCCGGCGTGCTCCTTGGCAATCTCGTCATACCATAGCATCACCTCCTGCATGTCACTTTTTTCGACACCCTGTGTGTCCTCAACATCCCATGTGTACCTTTATAGTGTACACCACCTGCATGTCAACCCTTCAACACCCTGTGTGTCTTTCCGATCAACTTGATCAAATCCCTCTTGCGAGTGCCTCCAGGTTGTGCCATCTTGCATCCATCAATCCCAGTGTGTAGTCTGAACTACTCTCTCTCCCCCAGTAGTGGCCGTACTGCCTCATTCCACCCTTCATTTGCACTGCATGCATACATGTCATCATACTGTATCCCTATACCCGAGCTCAGTGTAAAAATAGGATGATTCCAGTCTTTGCCGTTCAAATCGCCAACCCTGGCATTCTCCAGCAAAAAGGGGCAGCTGTAAGCACCCAATTTTTACACCCCTGGCTAACCATGGTTAAAGTCCTTTAACCATGGTTGCTCCTTGCCAAATCCCCTAAACCCTAGGTAAGCCTCTAGTTGGTCTTAGGATTCACCCTAAGTCAAAACCCTAAAAAACCCTAGTACTAAACCCTAACCCTAAGTAAACCCCAGCTAAACTTTAGTTAAACCCTAGGACTCAAATCCTAGTTAACCCTAGGACTCAACCCTAGTTTAACCCTAGTTAGACCCTAGTGTAAAACCCATGTCCAAAACCTAGCCCTAGGTGACCCTAGCCTAGCCCTAGAACCCTTAGGGCTTGAACCCTCAAATCCATGGCCTATAGGGCCTGAACCCTTAAACTGGGCCCACAAGGCCCAAAAACCCTAAACCTAAACCCCCATACCTGTGCGTGCATGGGCTAGGCCCATTTATGACTATTCTTGCCAAGCTTCACTCTATATATGGTGTTAAAGTTGCAAGTCAAAAACATAGATTGAGTTTTTTCTTCCTTCATCCTCTATATTGGCAGGCCTCTTCCTTCTCCCGACTATAATCCCTTGTAGAGCCGCATGGGATTCAGTTCTACCTTGTTAATCAAGTCGATGGTTCCCTTACAGCTGGGTCTCGTGTGTTGGATCCTTCCAAATCTTTTGCAAATCATCAGAAGCCTCTCACATCAAAATTCAAACCAACATGGCTCCTCCACTTGAAGTTTCAGTTACCCAATGGCGAGAACATCTTTTCATGTTACCTCCATTCTCACTCAAATGAATTATTTCCATGCCGGCCTCCAGCCCCCCAAGTTTATGTTCACAATTTCTCTAATTGCATGATTGCACCTCCTATTATCAACACCATTTCCCTATCCTTAAAATCAATAGGCATGAGATAGATTTGAAGCCAAACTAGAGTTCTATAGAACTTATAGTCCATTATTGAGTCTCTTATGCACAACCTTTGAATGATTAAAGTAACACCTGAGATGGTCCATGGTTAGCATGCGAGAGTGTTAATGAATGAGTTTCAAGTGAATTTATGTTGCTGATTTGGCCTAAGTTTACTAAACTGAACCATACAAGTAGCTTTTCACTTCAAAAGGAAGTGAAAATATAAATGAAAAAATGGAGAGAATCGGGTATGTGATTGGAAGGAGAGGGAGAAGAACAGAAAAACAGACAACTAAGAATGAAAAATTACTAAGTTGAGAGTGAGCTAGGAAATCTCAAGTTCTTTTCCCCCAATATTTATGCACTATCCTCCTTGCCTTAATGACAAAAATCCATCCCTATTTATACCAAATTATGAGACCTGTCAGCTCAGCAAAGTTAATAGCTTTCAACTTGTAAGAATCTGTCACGTCAACCATAACTAAGTCATTATGACCTCACACCTTAGTGAGAATGTTCTTTAGGTTAGTATTCAGGACCAACTACTAACAAATAATTCTTATACCCACCAAACCACATTAGTTAAAATCACCCCCTTTTAATGATAGTAGTAGTAGTAGTAACAGTAACAGTAATAACAACAACAACAATAATAATAATAGGACTCTCTTAAGGTGGGTCATAATTCATATGTCTCGAGAAGATCTATCTATCAAATACAGTTAGATTTTGGGTGAAGATACTCTTACCTCCTTAGGCAACACTACCAATACGATTTTGCAATAACATGTACATATATATACATTCAATTCAAATCTTAACCAAAAACGCCTTGGGAAATCATCAAGGACCTTTCATATAGTGCCTTGGGATATTGCCAAGGGCTTTCCATACATTTTCTAGGGATCTACGAGGACTTCCATGAGCGTCTTGGGGATACTACCAAGGTCTTCCCATACATTAATGCCTGAGAATCTGCTAGGACTTACATGAGCACCTTGGGGATACTGCCAAGGTCTTTCGATATATGGCATAGGGATCTGTCAAGACTTACATGAGCGCCTTGGAGATACTGTCAAGGTCTTTTCATAAATGGCAAATGGATTTGTCAGGTTTACAGGAGCGTCTTGGGGATACTACTAACGACTTTCCATACATTGTCTGAGGATCTATGAGGACATACCCATAAACTGCCTTGTTGAGACTCCAAAGACTTTCCATACATTGCCTGGGAATCTGTCAGGATTTACATGAGCGTCGTGAAGATATTGCCAAGGTCTTTCAATACATGCCCGATAATTTTCCAAGACTTACATGAGCATCTTGAGGATATTGCCAAGATCTTTCTATACATTGCTAAATCCCCAAGACTTACCCAAAAACTACATTTGAATTTATTAAAGATTTAATATAAATATATGTATAACTATACACATATTAAGGCATAAACAATTAACGGTCCTGAATGGAAAACCTACATGGCATGGATGAATAATATAATAACACATGGCAAAATCCTTTTTATGTATCAACAATGAGTTTTGTTCACACACACACACACACATATATATAAATATATGTGTTGGACATATGTGCCCTCAAAATCCAATAAAAGACTTTTCTAAGTTGATTAGAGAAGTATTGTATTCACACAACCAACTATAAAGGGTATTTATAATAATTATTGTCTCATTTGATGATGACAAAAAGTTTTATAGGTAACATTGTAGGACAATCATACAAAAATTGCAAGTAGATATGATTTTCCAGCTCCTTCTAAACCTAATATTGTTCGAAGCCTTTAGAGTACTGGTTGGGCATTGTACTTCATCATGGCTTGCACATGTGTAGTTCTATAAGATAGTGTGATAAATCTCATTCACAGAGAGTGTTGACTCTTGACTAACATGTGAGTATATGTAGTAAGTACATAATACTGAACAAGATCCCACCAGGATACCCTATGGAATACACTGTCAGATTGTATTAGGGTTAAATCCATTCGACAAATTGTCCTTAGACCTGAGAAGTTAACATCTTCTCAAACATCTGTCTATATGGCTTTGATGTGTCAATCGGCAATATCCAATACATAAGACTAACTCCGGATACGTTCGGTCATGTACACAATGTTTGGAGAAGTGTGTAAACACTCAATAAGGAATCCATTACTCCTTAATTGGAGATAATGATATCAAGATGATACTTGTTGAATTGAACTCAAAATTCAGTACTTGGTGCTTTTCGATAAAATGGTCTTTATCGAAGTTGATATTTTCAATATAGAAAAGTATATGTATATGTCAGTCCTTTTTAATGTTTCTTCGAAAGTGTTTTGGTAGTTCAGTTCAATGAAAAAGTGTTCATGAGAAAGAGTTCTATTCTTAAGCTAGGGACAAGACAGTGGACTTGTTCCAATCCGGGAAGGTTATATGTGATATCAGATGATAGAATGATTTATTTGTAAATATATTGTGAGATAGTACTTACAAGCATTTCTCTAATTTCTGGAGGTTGATCACAATGTGTTAATGGACATTATTGTGATTAGTGGAAGTCCAGGGACTTAGATAACATTCTATGATCCTAAAGGAATTATAAGAAAGTGTTTCCTAGCAACAAGGCTACACCTTAAAGGTGATGAAGCCCTTGGTCCCACAACCGGAAATAGGAGATCCCTTTAGATCCGACACACTAGAGCCTTCTCAATGCTTTTATTTAATTTAGAATTAAATTAATTAATTTCTCCATGTAATTCACTATATGGTATAGTGAAGCTCTTATAGGTGAAATCACATAAAATGTAATTAACCAAATGGGTAGGACCCATATGAGATTTTGATAAAGATCAAAAGGTGATAACATAAGAGGTTAGACCTCAAAGGGGGCATGAGATGTGGGGCCCGCCTAGGGTGGGACGCCTACTTAATTGATTCATTATCTATTTAATTAGTTTCTAATTAATTATTCCCTACAAAGTATGGAATAGATTACTTGGTTACTAATTAATGATTTCCTATTAAATAAGGAATTGATTAGTTTGTTACTAATTGTTTTTCCTATTAAATAAGGAATGAATAATGTTGGTTTCTATTTTGATTAAATTTTAATTGGATTAGGATTATCATTAAAAAATTAAAGAAAGTTCTAATTGGATTAAAATTTAGAAAGGAGTTTGACTTGAGCTACAAGTTAGCTTAAAGGGGATTCTATATAAGGACACCCCTATAGTGGAATTCCAACACACAAGAAAGTCTTCCTCTCTCTCTCTCTCTCCCCCCTATTTTGGATGCCCATCCCACTCCCTCTTGGGTTGTACGGCCAGCCCTCCCTTCTTTTTCCTTCTCTTGGTTTTTGTTTTGATCTTGGATAATATTATAACCAATCTTGAATAATATTAGAACCAATCTCTGAGAAAGAATCTTGCATTCAAGAAAATATCTTGCATTCAAGAAAAGAATAAAAGATCATAGAGTTTGAATTAGAAGAACTTGATCAAGCAAGGTTCTTGAATCAAAGAAAAGAAGAAAATATTAAAGAGCATTGATCAGAAGGGCAATTAGCTTATATTGGAGAAAAGCTTTGGAGATTCAAAGAAGGTTCATGTGAATCGATAGGAGACTTTACGCTTGAGAAGTTTTGTAAGTATGGTTTCTCACACCATGATTTAATAAGATCATAAGATGACCATTGGGAAGATTTTGATTAGATCCAAATTAAGTTTGAATTAAAAATAGTGTTTCAAAAAAAATTATATTCATGTCTTTCAAAGGTATCAGAGTCTACCTTATGATCTATTAATTTTATGGTGGTATTGCATGATTTCTCTTTGATTAAAATCAATTAGATACTCATAGAGATTTCGGCCAGCACATATTAATGAAATTTTATTTAATTAAATTTTAATTAATCTCCCATGGTGTTTGACACTCTTGCTTAAGCGTTCTTGGAAATTAAAGCTTATTTCACAAATCATGGATTTTCAGATTTGTATTTGATTAGGAGAATCGATATAGTTTCGGTATTTAGGCTATAACTCAATGACTGTAAGTCCGATTTTGATCCGTCAATACATCGTTTCGAAGCCGTCGAAAAGATCTACAACTTTCGTGATGAAATTTTTTCCAGAATTAATCATTTTGAGGGTCAAAACTTCAATCGAAAATCTAAAGCGGAAAAATGAATTTTCCAAGAGGCTTTCAAATTTTTCCTTAATTCCATATTTGATTTGAGAGCATGGGATGCTATTAAATCGTTTAACGGGCTATCATTTAATTAAATTGTTTAATTATTTGATTTGAGAGCACAGGCTGAGATTTAATTAAATTTTTTAATTATCTGCTTCGAGTCCACGAGCTATCATTTAATTAAATGTTAATTCTGATATGGGCCCCTAAAAGGTTTATGAGAATAATGTCATAATTATTGTAGTTGATTTGGATCAATTACATGTGCTCAGAATTATCGGCTACATATTATTTATAAGTTTTTATTTGATTAATAGTTAATCAAGTAATTACATAAATGTCATTGGTTGAGATACAGAGTTTTATCTCAAGTGAATTTTAATTGATAGAGATCAATTATTTTATGGACATTTAATACTTTTGTTTAGGGTATTATTTTATTTAATTTTTAAATCAAATAATCCCTAAAGTAGTTGGCACTTATGGAAAATTTTGAATTCCTTTATTATTGATTTTGAATTTAATTTTGGAATCAATATATGGTGATATTAAAAATTAGTAATTTGATGATTTTTATTTTGGTCTTTTAATAGTTATTAGATCAAAATAATATTGAAGGGGTGAGACCTTAGGCTAGCCAAATTTAATATGGTGTTTTTATTTGTTTATCAATTGAGGAATGTGAAGATGAATTTTAAGGTTAAATAAATTCTTAGAGAAATTGTTTCTCTCAATGATTTCCCAACTATTAAAAGGAAAATAATTTTCTTTTAATGATGATCTAAAGCCCTAAGATCTTATTCTAGACATACTTGCTTTATTAATTACTTTAGGATTTTTCTATTAAATGTTAATAGTGGCATTAATCATATGGGAAAGAGTTTTTCTAAGGTTAGCCAAAACTCTTGTTGAGGTTATGGACTTTTTAAGTTATTTGTCATGCCATGTTATTATTCATAGTTGATAAATGATTAATATATATTTTTTTGTTGAATAATGGATGGGTTCCATGATTATGCCTTCTTTTCTCTCTCTATTCTCTTCTCTTTCTTCTTATGGGTTGTACCCCCTTGAGCACCCTATTTTGGGTGGTTTCTCAAGGTTTCTTATTTTGAATATGATGTAATTTTAATATTTAGGAGTTGCTGATTTTTCTATGGAGAAATCAAATTGAGGATAGAAGATGATGGTAATTGCATCGAGAATAAATCTTAGAAGGCGTTCTACAAGAGTAGTTGTAGGATTTCTAAGATAGCATGATCATGTGGACCCATTATGTGGCTATATTATGTATTTCATGTGATGATTTGTTATAGCTTTTAGTTGCTTAGAAAAGTCCATAACCCTTGTGATAATATGATTATCGTTTTTGTGCAAATTTGGATAATTGGATCAAACCCCACAATATGTGTTTTATTGAAACATAAAAAATTTGTATTAAAATAAAACACATTATTATAGCCCTTTCGAACGTGTTGCATGTAGTCCATGTTGAAATTTTTACGTGGAATTTGTTATTTGCATGATTATGAGATTATTGTGTCTTAATTAACATAGATGTAAGCTAACAATATTCACGATTATGAGAAGTGCTTGATTGATACTTGTAGACCCTAGTAAAGGTCCTAAAGAGTTGTTTAAAGACTCATAATTTCATTTAGACTTAGGGTTGGTAAACCCTAATTTGCTAAAATAAATTCGTAAAGAATTAAGGTAATATAGTCCATTTTGACTTATGGGCTTTAATGATGCACATGGATACTTTATAATTATTATTTTGGGTCCATGATGCTTGGTATGACCAATGGTTCATCATATGGATGAATGAACTATCAAAGACCCATTGATGTCAAAATGACATTTGTACCATTGGATTAGATCCATTAAGATTTCTGGGGCTAGTGGGAGTTCATTGGAATTAGTTTGATCTAATTAAACAAATTTTGATTTATTATCATATGATGATTTTGTATATTGTTTTATACATGTGATACAATGATATACAATGTTATATTGAGAGGGAGATCTCCATCACGGCCACCGGATCATCAAGGCAAAACGTTCGTTGAAGTGGTAGGGAATAAATCAATAACAGATCAAGGTAGCATTCATTGCGATTTCAGTTTTGAATCTGTCACGGATGTGAAAAAAAATTCTACTTATCAAGGGGAGCCAGCGTTGTTTTACTCTAATGAAGAACTCACAAACTCAGCAGAAATTTTTAAGCAGGTTCTAATCGCTAAATTATCCTTTCGACGATCATCCATTGAAGAGCTGATTGATTACATAAGGAGAACTATCCACACGAAGCTTGGAATTTCTGTGGGTATTCTAGACGAGAGACATATGCTCATCAAATTCGAATCGGAGGCTGATTACCTTGCTCTTTGGATCAAAGAGTATTGCTACATGGAGGGACAACTGGTACGTTTTGTAAAGTGGACTCCATTTTTTCATGCTGGATCTGAACCTACGTTGGTTCCCATATGGATAACCTTACCAGGTTTACCCATTAATTTTTTCAACCCGAAAGATCTTAAGGCCATTGGCAGCATCGTGGGAAAGGTTTTGAAGGTCGATGGACCAACAAAATCACTGTCCAGACCAAGTTTGGCAAGGATATGTGTGGAAATAGATGTTTTTAAAGATAAAATAAATCGTTTCTGGTTGGGATTGAACACCTCGGGTAGATGGCAACAGATCGAGTATGAGAAAGAACCGGTTATTTGTGAAAGCTGTAATAAGATCGAACACTATAAAGAATCATGTCGAAGTTATGAAAAGAAATATACTAATCGAAGGGTGAGGGAGAAGCAGAAGTTTGGAAATTCAGAAGAGAAATTTCAGACGTTTAATAAGATAAATACGAAGAGATGGGTGGAGAAGGCATTCGGTAAGTCTGAGAAATCAGGTATAGCAGAATTTTTGCCGCAGAAAAATTCTTTAGAGGTTGATGTGAACACTGTTCAGGGTCTTGACAAAGATATAGAGGGTATTTCTATAGAAGTTAATATGTTAGAGTCGAGATTGAATAAGAACATGATAATTGGGAAAGGGAACAGCTGTGGAGGAGATAAATCCAAAGGGACAGAAGAGGGTGAGAAGGAAGTTATTGAAATACAGCAATCTACTGTTGAGTTGGAAGATCCAATGATGGATTTAAGGAATTCTAATATCAGTAGCTCGTTGGATAAGTCCCAGAAAGATAACTGTCGTCCAGGATCTGTTTTGAATGAGATCTATTTGACTGAAAATAACAGTAAGAAAAACGAGATTTTTGATGGTTACATTGAAGACATAGCAACTCAAGAATTGCTAGAAGCATTAAAGTATGATAAACCTAAGTGTAAGTGCAGCTCCAAGGAAGAAGAGGTGTTAAAGTCCAAGAATTCTAAAGATGAGGGGAGCAGGTCGGAAACCAAGATAGGTAAGAGCAAACCAGATTTGATCAGAGATGAATTCATCCAGAGTTGTAAGATGTTCTCAACCAAAATCGCGGGTTCAATATGGCTGAAGAACAATATGGTGTTGGCAGAGAATGAGGTTGCTGAGAAGAGTAATAAACCTAGAGAGAGAGTTACTAGATCTAAGACCAGGGCGGGGTCTCATACTAACCATCAAGCTTTTCTTTATGGTTAGTGCAATCATTTGGAACATAAGGGAAACGGGAAACCCAAATTCTGGAATAAGATTGAAATCTGTCATTGTGGAGAATAAGGTTTCTTTAGTTGCATTACTTGACCCGAAAAGAAATTTAATATGCCGAGACAAATATGCTAGAGAGTTGGGGTTCAATAACTATATGGAAAATAATGGTGAGGTTAGCAAAAATTGGGTTTTCTGGAAAGATGATATCACTGTTTCGTCTATACAAAAATCTCATCAATGTATGTCGTTGAGTTTGTCGGAGAGAGGTGCGAAGCTGGTCAGATTTTCTTTTATCTATGCGTCTTGTGATAGAATGGTTAGAAGGGACTTATGGGAGGAACTTCAAATCATTAGTACAGATGCTTCTACCCCTTGGATTTTAGGCGGGGACTTCAATGTCATTTGTAAGGCGGAAGAAAAAAAAGGAGGGAGAAGACCAGCTTTAAATGCGATTGATGAGTTCAACAGTATGATTAATCAATGTGGGTTAATAGATGGGGGCTACAAAGGAAATCGCTTCACGTGGTGCAACGATCGCGTGAGAGCTCACTGCATTTGGGCCAGATTGGATAGAGTGATGTACAACTCAGCTTGGCAAGATGTTGCGTCCCAGACTATTATCACACACCTCCCTAGAAGTCCTTCAGACCACGCCCCTCTTCTTATAGAGGCCGCTAATAATGCGAGAGGATATCACTTCTCATTCAAATTTCAAAATATGTGGACTAAAGATGCAGGATTCCTGGGTATTGTGGATAAGAATTGGAAAGAAGCTCGGCCAGGTAACCCTATTATCTCCTTCTTTTTGAAATTAAAGTTCCTTAATGTAGAATTATCTAAATGGAATAAGAATAACTTTGGCAATATCTTTACTAATCTGAGATCTTGTGAAAGCAAAGTGGAAGCTCTAGAGATCCAAATGCAGAACCACTGGACTGAAGAGGGTTACTTGGATTTATGTAGTGCTAAATCAGAGTTGAAAAAATATTTAGATATTGAAGAAATCTTTTGGAAACAAAAAGCTCGTGAACATTGGCTAAAAGAAGGTGACAAAAACACTAAGTTCTTCCATGCGGTTTATCAAAATAATCATAAAAGGAATATGGTGCATAATATTATTGATAGTCATGGGAATTTGTTGACTAAAGAGGATGATAAAGGTAAAGAAGCAATTAGTTTTTTCCAGAAAGTATTGCTCTCAGAAGGTGTTTCTGGGGATAACAGCTTAGTTGAGTGTATTCCTTCCCTGGTATCGGATGAGGATAATGAAAATCTGTGCAAAATTCCAGATGTTGAAGAAATCAAGAAGGTTGTATTTGATATGCAGGACTCAAGGGCTCCAGGCCCGGATGGTTACTCGAGCATGTTTTTTAAGCATTGTTGGGATATTATAAAAGAAGACCTGGTAGCTGCTATTCTCTACTTTTTCCATAATGGTTTCATTCCTAGTGTTGTCAATGCCACAATGCTTTGTTTGATAGCTAAAATCGAGAATCCGGTTGCTTTTGGTGACTATCGACCAATCAATCTCCGCAATGTATTCTACAAAATTATTTCGAAAATCATAGTTGTCCATGTGGGTTCTATCTTGCCTAAATTAATTTCAGAGGAGCAATCAGCTTTTGTTAAAGGTAGAAGTATTGTGGATAATATTTCTGTAGCTCAAGACATGATCTCTCACATAAACAAGAAAGTGAGAGGGGGAAATTTGGTTTACAAGTTTGATATGGCCAAAGCATATGATCGTATGGAATGGGATTTTCTTCTTTTAGTCTTGAAGAAATTTGGGTTTAGTGAGAATTTCTTAAAGCTTATAAAAGGATGTATATCCTATCCTTTTTTCTCTGTCATTCTGAATGGGAGAATGCATGATTTTTTTCAGTCTTTGCGGGGTTTACGACAGGGTGATCCCCTTTCTCCGGCTTTGTTTATTCTGGCAGAAGAAGTTCTTAGCCGGGGGTTGAAGAATATTTTTGTTGATGGTAAAGTTGGTTACTACAGAACTTCTAGAAGTGCGATTCCTATCTCTCACCTCCTCTTTGCTGATGACACTCTTATCTTCTGTAATGGGCAGAAAAGGTCTATCAACAATTTATTTAAATTTCTATCAGGCTATATATCAGCATCCGGACAAAGGATTAACAAGCATAAGAGCTCCATGTATGTGGCAGATAATAAATCCGAGAGAGATAAAGAGAGACTGAGGAATAGCTGTATTGAAATCAGTAAGTTTCCATTCAAATATTTGGGTATTCCTCTTGTTATTGGTCGTATGCAAATTATTTCCTTTGATTTCCTTGTTGACAAAGTTAGAAGGAGAATTGAAGGATGGAAAGGTAAATTATTGTCTCAGGGTGGTAAGATAGTGCTCATTAAGTCGGTCTTAACTTCTTTACCCATCTACTCCTTGTTGAGCACTAATATCCCCGAAGGGAGTGATTAATAGAATGGAAAGTATGTTTGCATCGTTCTTCTGGAATGATTCTTTGGGTAGCCATAGAGCCCATTGGATAGCTTGGAATAAAATTACTAAACCTACGGATGAAGGTGGGTTAGGGATTCAGAAACTAGTGGATGTGTCAAAAGCGTTCCGTATGAAGATGGCTTGGAATATTATTTCTGAAAAAGGTTTAAGTAGTAATTATTTCAGAAGCAAATACTTAAGAAATAATCATCCTTGGATGATCGATAATTATCTTAAGGGTAACAAGACTTGGCTTGAGATTGGTAGATGGATTAAGAGTACTTTGCTCAATTACAAATGGCTGATTGGTAATGGGAAAGATATTAATTTCTGGTTTGACATTTGGCTTGATAATACTCCTTTGATTGACTTGGTTTCTGATTGCCCCACTTCTTTCCCTATGATTCGAGATTGCTGGACTAGCGGGATATGCAGGGTGGAGGAGTTACATTTTCTTCCTCGTAGCGTGATTCAGGCGGTAAATAATTTTCCTATCAATATTTCTCATCACGAGGACAAGATCATTTGGACTAGAGAAAGTTCAGGAAATTTCTCATCTAAATCTTGTTGGGAGTGTGTTCGTGAAACTTTGCCTAAGGTTAATTGGTTTTCATTTATTGGGAACGATGCTATCCCCTCTAAGATTTTCATTCTTATTTGGAAAATTTTTCACAATGCAATCTCAGTCGATAATAGAATTCAAGATAAAGGGATTTCTCTGTCTAGCAAATGCGAGTGTTGTATTAATCCTAATAGGGGATCCTTAGCTCATTTGTTTTGCCAAGGTGAGCTTTCTTCGCAGATCTGGAGACGAGCCAGGTATGCTTTGAATATTCAAATATTTGAAGAGGATACTATCCATACCAGATTGATGAGATTTTTCCAAAGAAGGAAAAATGGCTCAGTGTTGGGTTTTCTCAGTTCTGTGTTACCGGTCTTCATTTGTTGGGAGATTTGGCTATTCCAAAATGCTTCAAGACATGACAATTTCAAAAGGAACTTCAAAGACATATTGAACAGAATTAATGAAGGTTTGAAAGGTGCAGCTGTTACTTGGAAGTTCACTAACAAGTTAAGCTCCAGTGATACCGATTTATGTGCTTTCTTTGATATCCCTTTTGTGTTTCCAAAAACTAAGAGACCTATCCTAACCAAATGGATCAGCCCATCCCCGAGATGGTTCAAATTAAATTCGGATGGAGCTACTAACAATGACACGGGCATTAGTGGAGGAGGCGGTATCATTCGGGATTCAAAAGGCCACATGATCATAGCCTACTATGAGTTCTATGAGATGGAATCCAACACTATTGCAGAAATTAGAGCTATTTGGAATGGTTGTCTTCTATGTGATAAATTGGGTTTATCTAATATCATCATGGAAAGTGATTCTCAAATAGTTATTGATGTGTTAAATGGTGTTATAATTCCTCCTTGGAAAACTTGGTACTGGTGGAAGCAAATTATCAACTTGAAGACTAGTTGTAACTTGAAATTTCAGCATACCTACCGAGAGAATAATCAGATAGCTGACTTCCTTTCTAAAGAAGCTTGCAGGACTCAGGACAGAAGGATTTTCAGAAGTATTTATGATTGTCCTAAGCATATTAAGGGTATGTTATGCACTGATAGATCTGTGAGCGCGGGTTTCGGGAGAACCCTGGTTTGCATCTCACGGGTTGAGTTAAGAGTCGCCACCTATTCATTCGGAAGGGATAAGTCCCCGGGATTTGGATAAGGTCTTGGTCTGCGGTCCGAGGTCAGGGTAAGAGGTTCGGTTAAGTCCGGGGAAGGGGTTAGGCACCCCGGCACTTCCACTTTTCAGTGGTTCCCTACTTGCTAGGATTAAGCCAAACTAATCTCAATTTTTTAATCAAATGCCTTAAGTATTTAAGAAAATGCTAATCTAAGAAGGAGAAAATCTAGACTAGGGTCGAACCCGGGTTGGGCTGCCTACGTACTCACATAGGGGTGAGATCAGACCGAGCGTAGTTCTGGCACATGCGCCCGTGCCAAGGCTAGGGGTGTGTGTGTGTGCACCAAAGGTGGCTTAGGGTCTAGCCGGGAGGCTAGGGGTGGCTGACCGAGTTGGTCAAGTGCTTGGTATTGGGCCCGGTAGGCCTAAGGTAAGTCTGATAGGGTAGGGTTGGGCCCGGTAGGCCGAGGGTGAAGCCCGGTAGGCTAGTTTGGGCCCGGTAGGCCGAGATTAGGCCCGGTAGGCCAAGGATGAGCCCGGTAGGCTAGGGTTTGGCCCGGTAGGCCGAGGAGTGAGGCCCGGTAGGCCCAGGGTGTCTTAACCAAGGGTTAGGGTTGCTAACCGAGGTTAAGAAAGTGATTAACCTTGGTTAGGGGTGCTAACCATGGTTAAAAAAATCCAATATCAGATTTTTTGGTCTTTTTGAATTTTTCTGATTTTTGTGGGATTTTCTCAGATTTTTTCCCAACGGTCAAATGTGCTTAACCGCGGTTAAGGAGGGGAGGTCACCATGGTTAAGGGTCTTAACCATGGTTAAATGGTCAAAAGAGACCATTTTTGGGTTTCTCCTAATATTTTGGATTTTTTGAGCATTTTTCCAGATTTTTTCCGGGTCAGGATTTTTTACCCGTGGTTAAGGGTCAAAAATGGGGTCGACTCTGATTAAGTGTCTTAACCACAGTAAAAAATGAAATTGAAGACATTTCTGGATTCCATGTAATTTTTATGATTTTTTGATGCTTTTTCCAGAATTTTTGCTAGGTCATGGGCCGCTTAACCATGGTTAAATGTTAACCACGGGTGAGTTTAACCATGGTTAAGGGGCCGACTGAAGCAAAAGTGGGTCCAAGGTTCATGGCAGGGCCTAGACTGGCCTCCTACCCGGTCTGGGCCCCCACAAATATTTGAAATTGCAAAAAACTCCAAATTTTCATCAAATTTGTAACCATAGTTAACATGAATTTAACTATGGTTAACGGGGGAATCGTGGGAATCCGAGACCACCATTGGGTAGCCTGATATGTGGAGAACAATTTGGGCCCTTGTGGGACCCAAGGGGATGCCGTATGTGGGCCCCACAGTGGCCTAAAGTTGCCCCGAAAAACACCACATAAAATGATGATTTCCACCAAAACAGATTTGTTTCCAAACTTTGCGGCAATTTTGCCGCTGGTTGACTCAACCCCCGGGGAATCCGAGACCATGGTCATGAAGCTTGCTATGAGGGAAACAATTTGGGCCCTTGTGGGGCCCAAGGGGAGGCCGGATGTGGGCCCCACAGAGGCCCAAAGTCGCCTCGTCGCACAGATTTTTACACTGTCGACCCCACTTTGGGGTCGATTTAACTATGGTTAACGGATGAATTAAGGGCCGAAAATTTACAGGGGGGTAGCCTGTAGTGTGGGGAGTCTAACCATGGCCTTGGTTTCGACCAAGGCCTAGCCTAACCATGGTTAAACCATGGTTACAGGGGGCTGCCTGGAACAGAATTTTTTTTGCAAAAAAAACTTTTTTAAAAAACTTTTGGACTGTGGTACTATACCCATGAAGGTCCAGGGGGATTCCTCATGGATTGAGGACCCCCCAGACCTCTAGGGAGTGCTGGATACGCTGAAAGGAAAGGAAAAAAAATGATAAAAAAGGGGAGGGGTGTATACCCTCGTGTTGTTGGCAGCCGCGCAAGGGGTCGTGGCGAGTGGTTGCTGTGGGTGTTAGGGTGGTTGCAAGGGCCGTGTAGGAGGCTGTTGGGGAAGACGGAATGGCCTGAGGGGGGGTGTGTAAGGCTAGAACGATTTGGGACAGCAAGAAAAAAAAAAATCTGCAGAATTTTTTTTTCTTTTTTTTTCTCTCCCTCGCACAGTGGCTACGGTGGGGGTTTATAGGGGTGATACAGTGGATGACTCAAGACCTTAAAGGAGACAGGAATGGGTTGGAAGAGGTGGCTGGCCGAATGAAAAGCTACTGTTTTTTTTTGTTCAAGCTTCCCCAAACGGTGGCTGTGGAGGGATTTAAATAGAAGAAGAAGGATAGGAGGGGAGAGAAGGATAAGGTTGGGGGCATGGCACTAGGCGTGGGGGACAACGGGGGCAGCTGGCCAGGAGGACGCAAGGGCAGAGGACTGTTGTGGCAGGGGACTGTTCACTCGTCCCATTGACAGGGACGATGAACAGTACCCTTGTTTTAAATTTTTTTTTTTTTTCACTTTTTACTTTCTTCAATCGTCCAATTGATTGAATTGGGCCCAATCCACATGTGGGCCCTGCCACATGGGATTGGTGCCCAATCAAATCCCTTTTTTTTCTTTTTCAAAATTTTATTTTATTTTTTGAATATATTTTTTTTTTCAAAAAAAATTTTTACTTATATTTTTTGGTTTTTATTTTTTTTTATTTTTTTATTTTACTACCCATTTTGGGCCCAACCACCACATGTGTGGGGAAGGCAAAAATATTTTTTTCATTTTGGGAATTGGCTCCAAAATTTGAATTTTAAAAGAGGTAGTGTGGGTCCTACCTTAGATTTGGCTTAATGGGCCCATGCTTGGGCCCACAAACAAGGTTTTATCCATTTGGGACTTGAAAAGGGGCCTTGAGCCCATGGGACCTTGCCTAGGGCTTGGGCTAGGGCTAGGCTTGGGCTAGACCTAGGTTTAGGTGAGCAGGGTGTAAAAATTGGGTGCTTACAAGATCTACCCTCCTAAATGTTCGAAATATCTGCTCTGGATGATCTGTGTTGTGTAGTGGGGTTGCTGTTGTCAGTTGTGAGTCTAGTGGGTCGTAGGGTTTTTGGGGATTGTATTTTTGGTTGATTTTTTGTCAGGGATGGAAATGCCATCTCTGAGAGTGTTTGGTTTGGGAGGGGTAAGGTTTTATGTCCCCCCCTTTCTTTTTTCTATTTAATAAAACCGATAGGGGTCTGCCAAACCCCCCACTCTTTCTGAGTGGCTTTCATTAAAAAAAAAAAGTTTATGATATATGCATGAGATGTATAATTTGTTCATAATATTATGTTTTCCCTTAAGAGAAATATTAAGTGAATTAAATTGGCTAATTTATCCTACAGAATAATTTGCCTTATGACCTTCCATTATCAATAAGATTATGAATTAATTAGCATGAGTCTTGTCTTGCCAAAAGGTTTTGGCATAGCTCAGTCTGAATTAAACTCCTAGAGCCTTATTTCTATAGTAGATAGGTTTGTGTATGGCCTGATAGAGAGTGCCAACTAAAATGGGGGCACAACCCTACTTGATCATATAACGAACCGAGAATGATGGGTTTCACTTAACCAAGAAACATGACGGCTGAAACAATGACAGTCATGTTGTCCTTGGAGGTCGTAAGAAAATTGGGAATCACTGATTTACATAAGGAGTTATGCATGAGATGTTCATATGATGGATAGTTACTATCAAGCTTGTGGTGCATGTGTAACATTATCGTAAAATAGAAGATTGCATGTGTATTATAAGGCACCCAATGCTCATCAGAAATATGAAGTAACATATTTCCTAATTTTATAGATTGAGGGGTCTATGAAATTTGACTGAATGATGAGCAATCTCATCAAAGATTGAAAACTTTGATCTAATGATATTATAATGTGTAAAATTATGAGGTATATTTTATTTATTGTCATGTCATTCTATAACCACATTATCAAGACTTTAATGAGAATCACTTGACTAATTCAAAGTGTTTGGAATAGAAAATGAACATTAAGTATGTCCTTATTATCTAAAGAATTACTCAAGTTCTTACTACTAATGTTAAATCTCATTTGAGATATTTACATAATACAATAGGGTTGCTAGGCAACTTACTATATAAAAGGATAAGTGGACACCAAGTTGACTAGAGAAACTCAATCACAAAGAATATGATGGAGATCATGGGATTCATAAATCTCAATTCTTGGTGCTAAGATAAATTGAGATAAATTAATTGGATTAGAGGATATGATCCTCAACTAACTCCTGGATTCCTTTAATATGGTTATATTGAACAAGTAGGGAATCAGATTGTCTGAAATCTCACATGTTCCATATGGCTAAGAACCTTTGAAGAGTTTAATGCTACTTGTAAAGATGTTCAAAAGAGTTGGATTTTCTAAATCCCGAGCATTTATCCAAAGGAAAGAAATCCAAGATTTTCAATTTGAAAGATATTCTGATAGTATGGACAAAGACTCTTTTGAGAAGAAATGAAAATATAAGAATTGTACTTTGTGGTGAAGCAATTGATCATTTGATGCAAGACAAACCTTTGGAATGATTGTCCAACTTGTATACTCATCAAGTCCAACTTAATTATTGGAATCTCCTACTCATAATGCTTGGTATGACTTTACATAAGTGCAATAGTTGCATGTGTTGCTAAGGAGAATGAGAAATCCGAGTAGATAAAACTTCTACTTGGGAATGAGACAAAAACAATTGTTGCTATAGTCACTATTGATATGTTTTTATGAAAAACTAGCTCAAAATAGGATTTTATTCTTAAAGACTATGTATATGTCAATTATTTGTAGAAATTAGATTTTTTATATTGTTACTTTTGTAACATTAATTTGTATCTACACATCTCTTAGTCTTTATGAACTTAGTCCTATGAGTAATTATCATGGAGAAAGATGTGTCTTCCCGTATTGTATTAATACAAATGGATGATTGTAGTCATATGAATATTTCATTAAGAGGTAGTTAACTTTATTTCACCTTCTTTGAAAAGTTCAAGGAATTTCGCAATTAAATAAAGAATAGCTAGGTAAGTCTTTCATGATTGAAAAGAGTACCTCTTAATAGAAATTTCATAAGTTACTCTCATTACATCTTGTCTCAGATAATTCTCATAACAAACTATAACATGATGGTATTGTTAAAATCGAACAATATTGGATATGATTCAATAGAAGATGAGCTTGAGATTCGCATTAGAGACACTTAGTCTTTATTCCTAGATAACAAAATATATTTATGAACATGAATACAAGTTTCCTAAAAGACAAACTGAATCTAGAATTGTTCAAGAAGCAGCAGCCCAATAGACCGATAACTATAAGAATTGATAGAGATCGGCTCTCTACTCTCACCGTACCTAAATAGTACACTAGAACCCACAGGTCCCAGAATCTGTAGTTGGACTAACTTTTAATCTGATGAAGTAATCAAGCTGTTTGATTTTCATTTAAGAATGAAAGTATCATTTATGTACAAACTGGTTAGTGGGAGCATGATTACTTTTCTGGCTCTATGCAAAGATAATATTCTTTTCATTGTGAATGAAGTATGAATATTATTCTTTTCTTAAATGTGATTTAGCAATTTGGCAATGAATGACAAAAACTTTGACATCGTGTTTTCTTAGTCTTAAATGGTTTAAAGACAAAAGGAAAATGATATTGTTATTCTACTAATAACAATCATGTTTTTTTGCAAGATTCCAAGAAAAGAGTTTCTACCTTTGGGAAATGAAATCCGTTTCTCTTAGATATGTGATATCATGAGACAGTATACTTGTACTAGACCGGATATTCATCACATGTTAATGTGATAAAATATTGATCAGATTAATCTAGAGCATTGTACAATGGTAAAGCACAAGCATGTTAACTTCTGAAAATTATTGTTGGACAATATCATTTTGTTTAGTCTTTTAAAACTGTGGTTATTGATAATAAATCTGCGAGAGTTACAAGTAGTATTGCACTACTACAATAGTTGTGGTAAAGTAACCATGACAGACTCATATATATTAAGTTATGCCTTAGCTGGTGTTTAAGAAACATCAGTGAGAAGATGAACATTACATCAAATTGGCTTAGAGTGCAAGTGAGAGATTGTTGGACATATGTGCCCTCGAAAGCCAATAAAAGACTTTTCTATGTTGATTAAAGAAACATCATATTCAGACAACCAATTAGAAAGGGTATTTATAATAATTACTGTCTCATTTTATGATGACATAAAATTCAATAGGTAACATTGTAGGAAAATCATGCAAAGGTTGCAAGGAGATATGATTTTTCAATTCTTTGTAAACCTAATATTGTTCGAAGCCTTTCGAGTACTGGTTGTGCATCGTACTTCATCATGGCTTGCACATGTGTAGTTCTATAAAATGGTGTGATGAATCTCATTCACAGAGAGTGTTGACTTTTGACTAACATGTGAGTATATGTAGTAAGTACATAATACTAAACGGGGTCATTAGTAGATACTCTATGGAATACAGCGTTAGATTGTATTAGGGTTAAATCAATTCGAAAAATTGTCCTTAGATCTGAGAGGTTAACATCTTCTCAAACTTCTATCTATATGGTTTTGATGTGTCAATCGACAATGTCCAATACACAGGACTAACTCCGGGTACGTTGGGTCATGCACATAATGTTTAGAGAAGTGTGTAAACACTCAATAAGGAATCCACTACTCCTTAATTGGAGATAATGATATCAAGATGATACTTGTTGAACTGAACTTAAAATCCAGTACTAGTGTTTTCCGATAAAATGGTCTTTATCGAAGTTAATATTTTCAATATAGAAAAGTATATGTATATGTCAGTTTTTTTCTAATATTTTTTCAAAAGTGTTTTAGTAGTTCAATTCAATGAAAAAGTATTCATGAGAAAGAGTTCTATTCATAAGCTAGGAACTAGATAGTGGACTTGTTCTAATCCCAGAAGCTTATATGTGATATCGGATGATGGAATGATTTATTTATAAATATATTGTGAGATAGTACTTACAAGCATTTCTTTAATTTCTGGAGGTTGATTACAATATGTTAATGGACATTATTGTGATTAGTGGAAGTTCAGGGACTTAGATAGCATTCTATGATCCTAAATGAGTTATAGGAAAGTGTTTCCTAGCAACAAGGCTATTTCTTAAAGTGATGAAGCACTTGGTCCCACAACCGAAAATAGGAGATCCCTTTAGATCCGACACACTAAGACCTTCTTAAGGTTTTTAATTTAATTTATAATTAAATTAATTAATTTATCCCTGTAATTCACTATATGGTATAGTGAAGCTCTTATATGTGAAATCACATAAGATGTGATTAACCAAAGGGGTAGGACCCATATGAGATTTTGATAAAGATCAAAATGTGACAATATAAGAGGTTAAACCTCAAAGGGGGCGTGAGATATGGGGCCCACCTAGGGTGGGACGCCCACTTAATTGATTTATTATCTATTTAATTAGTTTCTGATTAATGATTCCCTACAAAGTATGGAATAAATTACTTGGTTACTAATTAATGATTTCCTATTAAATAGGGAATTGATTAGTTTGTTACTAATTGTTTTTACTATTAAATAGGGAATAGATTAGTTTGTTACTAATTGTTTTCCTATTAAATAAGGAATGAATAATGTTGGTTTCTATTTTGATTAAATCCTAATTGGATTAAGATTATCATTAAAGAATTAAAGAGAGCTCTAACTAGATTAGAATTTAGAAAGGAGTTTGACTTGAGTTACAAGTTATCTTAAAGGGGATTCTATATAAGGACACCCCTATAGTGGAATTGCAACACACAAGAAAGTCTTCCTCTCTCTCCCCTATTTTGGACACCCATCCCTCTCCCTCTTGGGTTCTACGGCCAGTCATCCCTTCTTCTTCATTCTCTTGGTTTTTGTTTTGATCTTGGATAATATCATAACCAATCTTGAATAATATTAGAACTAATCATTGAAAAATGATCTTGCATTTAAGAAAAAAAAAAAGATCGTAGAGTTTGAATTGAAAGGGTTTGATCAAGAAAAGTTCTTCAATAAAAAATAATAAAAAATATTAAAGAGTATTGATCGGAAGGGCCATTAGCTTCCATTGGAGAAAATATTTGGAGATTCAAAGAAGGTTCATGTGAATCGACATGAGACTTTACGCTTGAGAAGTTTTGTAAGTATAGTTTCTCACACCATGATTTTATATGATTATAACATGACTCTTGAAAATATTTTGATTAGATCAAAATCAAGTTTAAATTAAAAATAATGCTTTGAAAAATTTTATATTCATGTCTTTCAATATATATATATATATATATATATGAGCTTATAGGATAGTCCATTTAACTATAAGTTATGGTCAGTTCTGCTATGGATTGAGAGACACATGACACATTTTTTTCGAATCCGACCGTAATCCCAATGAGGGTCATTTGATAGACATTGACAAAAAATTAGTTTGATTAGATGTTTCTAGATCATCTGATTAAACCTTAATTAGTCAGCATTAACTCTTATAAGGTTGACTAGACCCTACCTAGGCTATTGAATTTTTTGATTTGCTAAAAATAATTATACCAAAAGTTAGTATTTTGTATTAAATGCTTCAAGTAAGTTGATGTTTTTGATTTACAGTGATACATTCTTATTAAACTTTATCACTTTCTGATGGCTAAGACGTTGATGTTGAATCTTAGTCATAAGAGTAATTTACTTATAATAAAACTATTAAATATCTTAACTAATATAGTTTATTTATAAAAAAAACTTTTATGTACTTAATTATTATGTCACCTAATATCTTAATCTAATAATTGATGTGTCGTAAATATAAAGTAAAAATTATTTATTAAAGAACTTATTGATATATTTTCTAGACAAATATCTTAAAACCTCGTTAATATTCTATTCAATTTATAGAATAGAGTTGTTATAAACGTAGGCTTGAATATTTATTTTTTCTAAATAGTTAGTCGCTCTTATATAGAAGTACAAAATAAATAAATAATTGTTTTCAAAGAAAAACACCTTGAGAATTTTCGTTGACATTTTTTATTTAAATTGTAGGATTTTTTTGGTAAGCTGAATCCCACGAGTTATCAAGATTTAATTTTCTTTCCTACCTAAATGAGTATTATTTATTAGTGGATTTCATTGTAATGTTGATTAAATTATTCATTGATTTTTATTTTACGAATTGTAAAAAAAATACTTATAAGCTAAGTTGTAGGAGTTATTAAATTATGATCTGTTTAAGTTTTTCTCTCCTACATAGATATATAGATAAGTATTATAGATAGCAGTTTGTTTCATTGTAATACTTATTAAAGTAGTTTAGTTATAACAAATCTTAGTTATACTACATAATAGTAAAATTAGGGTGATGTTAGGCGCACTCCAATAGTTAATGAATATACTCCATTATTATAACTTATACATTTATATTCTAAAGTTGACAATAATGTTCTTACTTTCAGTTTCTTCTGTATGTCATCTCAAAGAACTTGCTTGTCTTTCTATCATTTCAGCGCGAATTTTCTTCACCTACTTTGGGCAAAAATGCCGATGGTACCAGGGGCGAAACCAGGCAGCAAAGGGGCGGGGGGGGGGGGGGGGGGGGGGGGAGGGGATGGCCCCCCCAAAATTTTAAAATTTTAATAAATGTTATGTATATATATATTTTTTAAATTCATAATATATAAATTTTGTATATAGTGCCCCTCGAAAAATATTGTAATTTTTTTATATGTATAATATAAAGGGGTTGATTCTTTATGTGTCCCTTTTAACCCTAGTTAAGATTCCTTATCTTAGGAGTTAATTTTTTTAATAAAAACCAAGGGTAGATGTATAACCCTAAGGGTGAGTGAATCTTAACCATAGTTAATTGGTGTTAAAATGGACATGTGTCAAGCAGGGGAGGCGCACACGTTCCACTAAACACAAAACATGTGTGTGAAAAAATTATCTCAATAATATAAAAATAAAGTATATAACAATGTAATAATTTTAGAGTAGTGATTAGCTCACCCCATATTTGACTACATAATCAAATGCCTTCCTATTTCATCCCTATTAACCGTGGTTAAGCTTAACCAACTTAAAGTTATTATTATTTTTATTATTCTTTTTCTAAGAACCAATGTTAAATGGATGAACCCTAGGGGTGAATAAATCTTAACAATAGTCAGTGGGTATTAAAATGGTGGGTAACTCAAAAAATAAATAAAAATTTGGGGGCTACGCTCCCAAACCCCCATACCCTAATCCCATTCATTTTCTTGATATATGTAGTTCGCCCCCCTAAGGAAAAATTATTTACTCCGCCCCCGGATGTTACTATATCTTAAGGTGCACGCTGTGCCACAAAAAAACTATTAGGGTTCTAATTAATAAAATAAAGAAACAAAATATATTACAAAATTGTATAATATATGATAAATGGGATCAAACAAAAAACAATTTTCTATTTTTTTTATTAATAAATCTTTGTACTTTCAATAGTAAAAGATATATATATATATATATATATATATATATATATATATATATATATATATATATAATAAAAGAGAGCTAAGTCATATGATGATAGAAACTATATCAATCAAGATCTTCTACCTAAAGTGTCCCTCAACCCTTTTTTTCCTAACAAGTTCCTGGATTTGTATTTACCAAAATGTCTATAAATTGTTGTTTTTATCTTTGAAATGTCCTTAAAGTTTCTATACCCCAAAGCCCCCCCTCAAGTTAATCTATACCTAAAATGCCCCTCAGTTATATATACTAAATCCCCCAGAGTTTTTTTTTTCTTTCAAAATGTCTCAAGTTGTTTTTTGTTCTCAATACATGTCCCTCAAGTTCTATTTCTCAAAATGCCCTTAAGTTATTGTCTTTATTTTTGAAACGCTCTCGAGCTTTTTGGGTTTCTAAAATGCACATCAAGTTAAGCTTATATACCCAAAATGCCTTTCAAAATTTTCATTTTCATAACGTCTCTCAAGTCAAGTTTCTATATCCAAAATGCCTATTAATTTTGTATAACTAAAATGTTTCTCAAGTGTCTTTTTTTCAAAATACACGTTAAGTTTTTACACTATTGTTTTATTATTATAATAAATATACTATTTTATTATAATAAATTACGAATCTATTATGTGTGTATGTATATTATATTCTTTGTTACTGGAGGATATTTAGTGGGTGTTTACAAATAGATGAGTGAGAAATGCTAGCAAGTCGCAGATTTTAAAAATTTTCCTAACTCTCCATATGGGAGAGACTCATTCTTACATGTTAAAAATATGGATTTTATGTGAAAACGCCTTATCTTTTCAGTTATTTATAAATACCCCTTGTATTTTGTGATTTTGTACTATGCACCACTAACTTTTAAATCTTTTACAAATCCACCATTCCATGTATACTTAGCTAACAAGTGTTAATTGTTTTACAAAATGTCAATTTTAACTTTTTTTTTTTTAAATTTCAAGGAGATTTGTAAAAACGCCCCCATCCTTTAACCATTGTGAAAGGATACCGCACACTCATTATATATTGAATTTAAAAACTTGTGTCCACACACTCATTTTCTAAAAACCAAAGTTAGGTGCTTTAATCCTAAGGGTTAGTGAATATTAACCACACTTAAAGGGAATTAAAAGGGGACATCCCTTTCTGTCATTGAATTATGGTTAATAAGTTTAATCTGTGTGGTTAATTTTTTATTTATTTATAAAAACCAAGGTTTTTGTTTTAACCCTAAGAGTTAATAAATCTTAGGAAAATGCTATTGAGACCGCAAAGGGCCGAGACTGCACCGAGACTGTGCATATGATGCACGGATCTCAAATTTTCAAAAACAGATTTAATAAAAGTCTCGTGCCTTTGAGGTCTTAGTAGCAAAGTCCTAAATCTTAACCACTATTAAAGGGAACTAAAAGGGGATACGTGGTTTAAAAAAATATATATTTTAAAAGATTAACCTTGGTTATGATTCACTCCCTCGGCCTAGTTAAAGGACGGGGCTAGCATTTCTCATGGGAAAATAGTCACCTCCTCGGTCAGTGAAGCGAGGAGGGGCGTCTCGGCTCCCATTTTCTTGCCATATGTCCCCCTTCTATCCCCATTTAACTGTGGTTAAGATTCATCTACCCTTAGGATTCACCTATCTATCCTTGGTTTTTAGAAAAATATAACAAAAAAATTTAACTAAAGGGTTAAAATAAACTAACCGGAGTTAAAAGAGAATTAAAAGGGTCGGCTATGTGAGAGCGAGGAGAGCGAGGAGGAATAGTCCCCTACTCGGCCCACGAGGGGACTATTGCTTTTTCTCATAATAGCTGAAAAGACCGAGGGCCGAGGGTCACTTGCTTAAATCCGTAATTCATGATAAAATACGCCCGCCTTTGAGAGTGATAAATGATAATGATAAAATACGCCATTCATCTGCAAATTTCTTAGGGTTTTCCCCGCAGCAGCTGAGCCTCCCATCATTTCAAAATAAGGTCCATTGCAATTTTGATTCTCCTAGGGTTTCTGTAATTTTCTCCTACTGGTTTCGATTCTCCATTAATGGCGGAAGTAATGAACATGCCAGTCGAATCCATGGATCGCCGTCGGCAATCTGATAGGAAAGAGAAATCGACCGACGAACCTCAGTCTCAGCCTCAGTCTCAACCGCCACCACCGCCTCCGCCGAGGAAAAGGGATAGGGATTCAAGGGAGAGGGACATCGATCGACCTCCTAATCGTCGCGGTGGTGGAGATTACCATGATCGCAATCGCTCACCTCCACCCAAGGATAGGGATTACAAGCGTCGCGGCAGCCCGAGCCCTCCTCCGTATCGCGACCGCCGCCATTCTCCCCCGCCTTTCAAGCGCTCGCGGAGAGATGATGGAGGTTACGACGGTCGTCGCGGAAGCCCTAGGGGAGGTTTTGGACCAGATGATAGAAGGTAAGTTAGTGTTTCTTGTTCAATTCCATATTTTTTTAAAAAAAATTTGAAGTCCAAATGTCTCAGTTGATTTTGTGGATTGAAGTTTTTATTAATTGAAGTTCGTTGACACTAAAAAAATTTAAAATTTGGTTACTTCATTTGATTGACATATGCTAGCAATCATTCTATAGAGGTGAAATTGCCCTTTTTCCCTCCCACTATATGGCTTGAGTAATCATACTTCGGTGGAGGCTCTATGTTTAGTGGCAACAGTATGCAACATTCTTATGTACACCACCTTTACCATAAGAAAGTTCTTTATCCTCGTGTGATTGGTGTCTGGAAAACAGGGTTGCATTTGAAATTTTGTGGCATAATTTAGTCCAGGTGCTATATTATTTTACGGTTGGCTAATACTTGACTTTGTGCTTCTGTGAGTTCTACATGCTTCTTAGATGTCAGTTGTTTATGTTTCCCTTCAACATTGTAATCTTGTGTTTATGTTTCACTCCGACATAGTTTCATTTATGATCCATCTTTGGATCACCTATTTGTGCACCCTTTGTATTTTCCCTTTGTTTTTAATACATATTCTGATTTACCGGTCAAATGTGAAAAAAAATAAGAGTGTCAATCAAACATGGGCACTACTAATGGGCAAGGATAAAAATACGGTTTCAAGGACTATACAATCCCAACCGAAATTAATACGTATCGGTTTCGGCCAATACATTTTTCTTTTATATATTTTTTTTGATTTAAAAAAAAAATCAGATTAAATTAAAAATAAAATAAAATAAGACAGTAGATGACTAGAAACATACTTTTAAAGCCAATTCCAAGTAGAAATGTAGACATATAGGAAGTAAATAATTTTAAAGTAAAAAAATACTTCTAAAGCCACATGCTAGATAAAATACGAGACGACTCAGACAAATCAGTATCATCATCATGTGGCAGTGTAAGGTTGGTGGTAGAGATTTTCATAGTGTTGGGCTTGGGCATTTCCGCCTGAGAATAAGTGGATGAATAAATTCTGTGTGGTATACTTTGGCTGATCAGGCATATGTTGCGAGCTTGATGAGTCTGCTTCCGTTCTATATCCATAGTAAATTTAATGTTAATGGCCATGCTAGTATGAGGGAGGGTATAGGGGTGGCAATGTGCCGAGTTTGGGCTTGAATTTTGGTGGCTTTAAAGCCCGAACTCAGCCCGATTGCCACCCCTAGGAGGGTATTCATAACCTCCATATTAGGGCAGCGATTTGGGTTACATTCAATTTCGTACCCATACGGCCATACCAATTTACGTAGTCCGAAGGAGTCAAATATTTTTCAGATCTTTCTCTCCCCCTCTTGCATTCAGACTTTCTTGGATCCCTTGATGCAGTCCAATCGACATTTTTGTCCCTGACGGTCTGACCAACATTTGCATCATACACATGTCCTCTGTTGCTTGGTCCATCGTTTCATAAATGTAACCCATGGCTGGATATGCATCTCCATCTTCCAAGCGTAGAACTTTTATAAGAGGATTTACTGCTTTAAGAGTGTAAACCATATATTGAAAATGTTTTTTTGTCAAACACGATGTCATGCACCTTGATCCCATCTTTTTTTTTCCCAGATGACTTATTCTAATCGAAACTCAAAAGCAGCAAACATAGACTTTAAACCTTGCATATGCTGTAACAAACTATTCAAAGTAAAAAAAGAAGTAGCACGTCTAGTAACTGCATGACGAATGAGTTCTCCTTTATGTTCTCATTAGATTAAGAACCCTAGAATGTCCATAAATTTATTTGTTGTCCTTGCTTTTGCTATTGCATCCGCTTGCACTCTCTTCTTTCCTGAATCTGTATCAAAATAATACTATGGGCTACACTTGGAGCCCATAATATATATTTTTTCCTCCAATAACATTTACGCTGCTAAAACATATGCAGCTACATTATTAGCATAGTTTGAAAAGATTTTCTTCTCCAATCTCTTCAACTGCAAAATGTACAAGTTTAAACAAGCGTCGAGCATTCTTGAAGATCGAAGATGTTTCAACCGATGTCAAAAGAACCTTTCCGGATGGGTTGTTGACTAGAAATTTTGTCAAAATACCTGTTGAAAACCGTCAGATATAATGGTACAACAGGTTTTAGCCCCCCCAACCACTTTTGTGTAATCAATTGTTTCACATTTTGTACTTCCATCTTCAAACAAGTATTTCTAATCCCTTGATATGATGGAAATTTCAAACCCAGTCCATATTTGGCTATGGACTCCCACATTGGGGAAAAAAAATAACTTTTAGCTAAGTTAAAGGGACGGGCATTTGCATAAATAAATTGAATGAGTTTCAAACATACTGTATCTCTATCCCTGTCTTCCAAGTCCCATTCAAAGTCAATTTCCCCCCCCCTTTTTCCGTCAGTTACAACAACAAATTCATCTAATTTCCCTTTTCCCTTGGCCTGTCTTCTTCTATCTTCATTTTCCTAATTCCTCTTCTTTCAATTCTGGAAATGCCTCAACATCACCAAAACAATGTTCTGGTCTTCTGGATTCATAAACTGCCTTTTGTTTTTCTCTTTTCATCCACCATATTACCCCAAAATTTCAAAGAATTTCCTAGGAGCATCCTCACCAAGGTTGTTAAATCGTAATCGAATTGTAAAATCGTTTTAGGACCGATTGATTCAAATCGGGAATTCGGGATTCAAATCATAAATCGTAAGATTCAATCCATTTAAAAAAAATTGTTTTGAAAAATTCAAAAAATTACTCAATAAAAAAAAAAAAAAATCTATTATCCAAAAGATTTTATTCATGTCTATTGATAAAAGAAAGTAATAAACATTTCATTGCATACACTATAAAAAATGTGAATGAACTCCATAAAATGAATAAAAACTCAATATCATTAAAGATAAATCAACGAAAGTAAACTCATATAATCATGTTGTATAGGACGAAGTATCAAAAAACTTATACAATTAAAAAGACTAATAAAATAAACCATCAAATTTCTCAAAATCCAACTTCATTGTCTTTCTTCTTCCTCTTTTTTTTCCCGTTTCACAACATGTTAGCAACATAGAGAAAACCCAAATAAGGGTTTTGGCATGTCCCTATTAGAGGTTTTCCAGTTCTTCTCTTTTCTTAACAGACATAAAGTACCTTTAGAAAATCAAAAGAGTAATTTATTTTATTTTATTTTATGTATTGGTATTTAAAAGGGGTTTCGTTCTCGAATCGCATGAATCGTACGATTTGAATAACAAATTGTAATCTGAATCGTAAATCAAATAAGATTTACCCAATTAAGATTTCCACCTTCAATTTGAATCGTTTGCTTGGGATTTGAATCGAATCGTAGGATTTGAATCGCAAATCGCAAGGATTTAATAACCATGATATCCTCACTACATTGTGTGCATACCTTGAACATTTTGCTTTCTTAGTGCAAGGTGATTTTTCATTAGGAAAACACTGCCAAGATAGGTTTTCTTACAATAATTGCACCTTAATATTTATTTATTGTTTTCATGAACTCGCATACAACGCTCCCACGTGATTTCGACACTATCACAGGTTATTTTCTCATATAAAGAGCAAACAAAGTAGGTTTAAAATGATTTACTTCAATGTAGATACCATACACCACCGTAGAATGAGGAAATAAATTGCTCCATGTGATGCATTTTGTCTGTTGAATGCTTCTGGAGAAATCCGAATGTAATTTGGTGCATTGGTTGTAACGAATCCAAAGTAAGTTTAAAATGATTTACTTCAATGTAGATACCATACACCATCGTCGAATGAGGAAATAATCAAATAAATGGCTCCACGTGATGCATTTTGTCTGTTGAATGCTTCTGGAGAAATCCAAAAGTAATTTGGTGCGTTGGTTGTAACGAATACAAAGATTTTAGGTCTAGGGTTTTTTGAAGAGAGAAAAACCCAAATCCCCATGCCCTAATATACAATAAGGAGTAATGAATACCGGAAAAAAAAAAAAGAGTAATGAACAAAAAAAAAAAATAGGCTTATAAATGGGTCCTATATATTTATGTTCCTAATAGGGTCTCAAATTAGTTTTATTATAAGGCTAGGATAAAAAAAAGAAAAAAGAATTTTTTTTTCGTGTAAGTCGTATTGATTTGTACAATTCTAATGAGATCTTCGATTGACAATTTGAAACATATGACTTGTAAAAGAATCGTGCGATTGATGAGTTTTTGTGACTTAGTGTTATGATTTGAATCGGCTTCCATTTGATCTGATTTGAATCGCATGATTCAAATCACAAGTTGTAAGATTTAAATAACATCGATATCAATTCTTTCTTGGATCGGGGGAAGGGATGGCAACAGGAGAGTTGAGGGACTTTCTCTAACTGATTGATTTCAGAGACTGATGAAGGTGTTCAATCCAAATCATCTTCAAATTTGTTGGGCAGTTCAGCTGTACAGTACAGTGTACTTTTGCCATTTCAGCACCCTTACAAGAGAGCATAGTAATTCAGAAGGTTGTCATACTGCACAACCGTACATATTGGGAGTTAGTTCTGATTTGAATTAGTTGAGGTTCAGTCCTTTATGTAATTGTTGAGTCCTAGTTTAGCATAATGTTTTCTCAAGTTTAGCTTACCTAAGTTGTATATTTTAAGAAAAAATTTAGGACTTTGGTATATATGTTCTCTATATAAAGTGTAGGGACGTAGTGTCTTGGCTGTTGATTGAGTTGATTTGAGTGAGAATTTTTAATATTTTATTTTATTGAAGATTGGCTAGTCATACATCCTGTCTGGGGTTTTGCTTGATTTCTTTTCAGTGTTTTGGTACTTGCGTGGTTCTTCTCCTTGCTGTTTTCTGGAACAGCATGCTCTTCTCTTTAATTTCTTGAAAACTTTCACTATACACAAGCAGAAGTCTAGCTGCATACTCAATTCCAGTTGAAATTTGAGCATGTTTTCCTCAATTGAAGGTGCTGTTCAGTACTTCATATGTGTTCAAGTTTTCCAGGCCCGTCCTACATCAGATTCTTATTAGATTGAGGTTAGGCTGTTATAGAGAGGCTTCCTATTTTTTTCTAAAGGGATTTGCTGACCCTTCCATAGGGCTAATCCTTAACTGATGATGGCTAATTGGGTATCCAACAACTTTTGGTACCAAGCTATTTAGTTTTCATCCTTGAAAAAATCTGGTTTTAATGGGGCGATTTGGCGATAGTGTGCATGTTTTTTGAGGGGAGGAGTGGCGTTGCCAGTTCTTTGGCTAGAGAGGGATTACGATTTTTTCGTTTGTTTGTTTTTTTTTGTGTGTGTTTTAGGATGTAGTCTTTATATTCTTTCTCAATAAAATATGTTAGTTATGTAAAGTAGAAATGTCAAGATAATATGTGTGAATTGGACATAGGCCAGGGTCACTAGAAACCATCTTTTGTAATCTGTATTACAAGTATGTTCTTGTTTACATCAGAACTCTACTGTTCATTCATATTTCTTCAGAGTTACTTCTGAATTTCTCTTACAGTTAATATAACTTCGTCATATATTCTCTGCAGATCCTTTTGTTTATAATCGGTGCACCAAATGGGCTTTTATGCATAGATGCTCTTTGTGCAAATCTTGTTTATCTTAACTTAATGTTATGGTGGTGCAGGTTTGGTTATGATTATGTTGGCGGATACGAACGTGGAATAGGGAGCAGACCTGGGTATGCTGATGAAAGGCCTCATGGTCGGTATATGAATCGCTCATCCGGTGGCTATCAAAGTGGGCCTTCTGGTATTTACTCAACTGTTTCTTTAAACTTGCTATTTCTGTAGGACTAGGGTTAGGTTTGGCTCTCTATGTAATTTCTGGGTGATAGACTTATTATATTATATGTGCTAGTAACTTGTAATCTTCATTTTATATCAGCTCTTAAATTGTCTTCGTCTAGAGACAATTTAATCTGTTTAATACTTGTTAATATGCATTAATTAACAATCATTATGACAACTCCCCTATAGCAGTCTCTGAATGGGTTCGGGAAGAATTCTGGAATTTGGTTTATTCTTAGGTTTGTCCTCTCTACTCTTGAACCTAGACAACCTCGCCAAACCATCATGCCGTGACAGATGAAAGCTAAGTGCAGATTGTCCAGTGAACTAAAGAAACTGGAATCTTCTATCCGGTATGATAGGTCCCCAGATTGCCATTCTTCCCATAGGGTCAAATCTAGGAGAAGGGATGTCCAAGTTTCCCAATGTTGCTAAAAATCCTCTCCTGAAACATTAGAGCTCTCGGGCCTTGACCAAAAGACTAGCAATCAAACACCTTACCCTATCCAAGAAACCCTCAATCATTTGCATACAGGAAACAAAGATGGAATCTATATCCTCCAACATAGTCAACGACCTTTGGGGCTTGCATCGCCTTAAATGGTTAGCAATCCCGTCCATTGGGGCCTCTGGAGGCATCCTCATGGTTTGGGACACAAAACGTCTAGAAGTCTTAGAATCGGAGTCAGGAGCCTATTCTCTCTCCATTGTGTGCCGCTTCCTTTCTGACAGGTTCCTCTTGGTCTTCTCTGGAGTCTACGGTCCCAAGGCTCAATCCGAAGCTAGGGACTTCTGGCTTGAGTTGGACAATGTGGCCGGTCGCTGGAACCTCCCATGGTGCATAGGTGGAGATTTTAATTGTCTGCCATTCTTATGACAAATTGGAGTCTTTCGAGAACTTTGTCTCCCGTCACCAGCTTATTGAATGCCCCTTAAAAGGTGCGATTTTCAACTGGTCAAATCTTTAGACCATACCCACTCTGAGCGAACTAGACAAATTCCTTTTCAGTGGCTATTAGGAGTACAACTTCCCAAAGGTCCTCTTAGCAGCTTCCCAGACCTACCTCAGATCATCTTCCCCTCCTTCTAGACACTGACAGCATTGTGAGCAGCCCAAAACCCTTCAAATTCGAGAACTTGTGGCTGCACCATCTAGACTTCAAGAGCCTCGGAAAAGAGGTATGGGCAAACCCTTCATTTTGGGGCTCAGTGAGCACCATCTTTAGACTAAAATTCAAAGCCTTGAAACAGAAAATCAAGGTTTGGAGCAAAGAAGTTTTTGGATTTCTTGATGCCAATAAAAAAAAGAATCCTAGAGGATATTCAACTCATTGACCCCCACGAAGGTGAATCCGAGGTTCGCCTCCGAGAACGCCTCAAAACAGAATATTCATCAAATTTTAAATTAGAAGAAACTAGCTAGAGGCAAAAATCAGGCATAGCCTGACTTTAGGAAGGTGATAAGAACACTCTCTTCTTCCCCAAAATGGCTAATTGTCGGAGACGTCACAACTACATCAATGCCTCAAAGTCAATGGAGAGTGTTTAGAAGGTGATGAAATCAACAAAGCTATTGTTGCCTTCTACAGTTCTACTAGAATCTCTAGCAGAAAGACACCCCCTTTAGACCAAAATTGGATGGTCTCAACTTCTAAGGTCTCTCTGATGACCAGAGAGAAGCCGTTGAAAAACCCTTAACCAAATCATAAAATTCACCGTCCTGTAAAAAGTATGAAAGGGGACAAAGCCCCGGACCCTGATGGCTTCTCCATAGAATTTTTCAAAGCTTGTTGGGAAATAGTGGGCCTAGATTTTGTCAAGTAGGTAAGAGAATTCCATGACTCAGGAAATTTCGACAAGGTTTTGAACTACTCTTTCATTGCACTCATCCCCAAGTCGTCTGGAGCCAATGACCTTAAAAGCTTTCATCCCATTAGCCTGGTAGGGAGTGCATACAAAATCCCAGTCAAGGTCTTAACAACCAGGCTCCAGACTGTCATGACTTCTATCATCTTTGCCTTGCAAGGAGCCTTCGTAGGAGGATAACAAATCTTAAATGACATCCTTATTGCGAATGAATGTGTGGGCACAAAGATTTTTTCAAACTCACCAGGGGTATTATGCAAAGTTGATTTGGAAAAAAACTTTCGATAATGTCAATTGAGAATTTTTCGACTACTTGATGCATAAAATGAGATTTGGGATCCGTTGGTGACAATGGATGAAAGCAAGCTATGCCTCAGTCTCAGTCTCATTCTCAGTCCTCGTGAATGAAACTCCTGCTAAGTTCTTCAAAAGCTCTAGAGGCATGAGACAAGGCGATCTCCTCTCGCCTTTATTCTTCATTATAATCATGGTTTAAAATATCGATACGTATCAACCGATACGGGCCGATACGTATCCTGTTTGGAGTTACCCGATACACTGGTAAGCTGGAAAAAAATTACCCCGTATCAAGCCGAGACGGGACCGATACATGCCTGATATGGGAAATTTTTCAATTAATTTTTTTTCTCTCTTCCTATTTGCACTAGGATCCACAACACAGACCCGATACGAAGAACTTATTTATATAAAATATCATTTAAATTAATATTTCTTTCATTTACTTATGATATTAATATACAAATCAGGTTACACCTATTTGAATTCAATAAAAATTATCGTGATCAAAATTCCTGAAGAATAAAAAGTCAAATTTTCAGTTTAAGAACACGATCCTCTTTTTAGCACATTTTAGGGATTGAGTCAAAATTTCAACTTTCAAATGATAAAATATTTCTCAAATATCAAAAGTTCATAAATTCTATTATGCCAAAAATTACCAAAACCCAAAAGTTTGGCAAATAAAGTCTCATATTTTAGTCTTAAAAAATATTTTTATTTTAAATTAATATTACTTTCATTTACTTATGGTATTAATATGCAAATGAGGTTATCCCCCATTTGAATTCAATAAAAATTATCATGATCTAAATTCCTGAAAAATAAAAAGTTAACTTTCCAATTCAAGAACACAATCCTCTTTTTAGCACCTTTTAGGGATTGGGCCAAAATTTCAACTTTTAAATGATAAGGTATTTTCTCAAATATCAAAATTTCATAAATTCTATTATTTCAAAAATTACCAAAATTCAAAAGTTTGGCAAATAAAGTTTCATATTTTAGTCTTAAAAAATATTTTCATCTACAGGGTCAAAAAATCAACTAACAGTATAACAGTTCAGAATAGAAAGACTTACATTAAGCTAAAATTTATGGTTGTAATTCAATACATTCTTATTTAACTCATTGAATGTAATGTTTTAATATTTGGATTGTTTTTCTTATACTTAGTTAAGTGAGTATGGTTTGTATTTTCATATCTTTTTATCAGCTCAACACGCACGCCTTTTTTAACTTATAAAATTCTTAACTCTCATATGTATGATTATAAACATAGTTGAGGACCTTCATTTAGTTTATTAATAACTTATATTTACATTAAAAGAAGTTTTATACAAGGTATCCAAGTTTTTCCTTGCGTATCCAAGCATTTCTTAGCGTATCATGATGTTTTCCGCCGTATCCATCTGATACGGTCCGATACTTCAATATGTATCCTGTTTTGGATTTACCAATACGGCACCCGATACCGATATTTTGAACCATGATTATAATAACAGAAGTCCTAAACAAAATGATCTCAAGAGCTGTAGAATTAGTCATCTCGAGATTTTCCATTGGAAGGGGCGATCTATCCCTGTCCATATCCCATTTCCATTTTTGCAGATGACACCCTAATCCTATGTGATGCCTCTTGCATTCAACTTCTCCACCTAAGATGCCTATTCAGATGCTATGAAGCAGTTTTAGGACTCAGGATCAACCTCTTTGAAAGCAAACTCTTTGGGGTCGGCGAAGTCTCTCACCTCTCGGTATTGGCTTCTATATTAGGTTGTAAACTTGGTTCCCTCCCAGCCTAATACCTTGGTCTTCCCCTAGGAGCCCCCTTTAAATCTAAATCAATCTGGGACCCAGTTATTGATAGAGTGCAGAAGCTGTGGAAATCTTCATATCTTTCCGAAGGGGGTCGACATACTCTCCTTAGAAGCGTCCTACAGAGCCTCCCAACCTACTTCCTCTCCCTCTTCTCCATACCTACGTCGGTAGCACAAAAACTTGAAAGCACCCAAAAGATTATTCTCTAGAACGAGAGAATGTTGAACCGCAAATTCCATCTTGTCGATTGGAAAACAGTCTGTCTGCTATCTGAAACGGGTGACTTGAACATCCCGCCTACTCTCCTTTGTCCAACATGGCTCTCCTGGGAAAATGGCTTTGAAGAATGGGTTCAAGCGTGATAGCCTCTGGAGGAGGTTAATCACATCCAAGTATGGGTCATCTCTCAATTGGAAACCCCCTATTGTAAATGGCCCGCACATTACTGACCAGTGGAAAGACATTATGAAAGGATGAGACTTCTTCTCTACCAACATTAGCTACCGAGTCGACTGAGGTAATGATATAAAATTTTGGATAGACAAATGGCACGGTACCTCCTCCATTCGCGATGATTTCGCCTCCATCTGGGCCTTAGCATCATATAAATCTGCCTTCGTAGAATCCTATATCGAGTATCTCCCAAACAATAGAGTTTGGTGCTCTTGTCTGAGGCACAACCTCAATGATTGGGAGCTAGATAACTTCCAAAACCTCCTCCCCAGAATCTATCAAGTCCCTATCTTCCCCACCCTTAGAGATGTCTGATTGTGGTCTAGAGATAACAAATGTTAGTTTTCAGTGAGATCCCTTTAGCAAGCTTTACTCCCCAGTACTTGCCACCTTTCCTTATAGATTGGTATGAAAAGCTGGCCTGCCTCCCAAGGTATCCTTCTTCCCCTAGTCTATTGTTTTGGACAAGATACTAACATGCAATTATCTTATGAGTAGAGGGTGGAAGATGACCAATGATTGTTTTATGTGCCTAGACACCGAGGAAATGGTTAATCATCTCTTGCTGCATTGCCTTTTTGTCCACAAGGTTTGGAGCTATTTTCTTGCCCGTCTGAGAATCAGTTGGGTTTTTCCTCAATTCTTCTTGGACTTCTTATCTTTTACGTTTTCGGTGCATTTGGGGGAAGAGGGTTTCGAACGGGGTTCTTTGTTAATTGCATCAATAGCTTGGTCTCTTTGGAAAGAATGAAATTCAAGGGTCTTTGAAGATTTTCCCTCATCTCATGTAAGAACCTGCCGAAGCGCTTGACATCTCTTGGTACAGTGGTGCTCCATCCTAGAGAACTTTGATTTAGCATGTTTTAACTTTTTGCTGTAATTCTATCCTACTATTATATGTCTCTACTCTATGTTGAAACTTAAGTCTAGAACAGTTTCCAGGTAGAGGTTAGTTCTTTCCATTTCGATCCATATATATAAATCGGAGAGTCAATGCTATAGTTTAGGGATGGCAATGGGGCAGGTTCAAGGGTCTTTGAAGATTTTCCCTTAGATGCACGTTCAGTTTTGGTTAGAGCTAAGGCCAGTATACAGATCCTATATCTGGTATTTGTTACATACATGTGTTTGCATCTTGGGATGACCATTAGATGTAGTTGTTTAAAGCATAGTCACCAAGTCGGAGTTCAGGAATTATTCAGCAAGGGAAAAATTCAGAAAAAATTGCAATATTGTGCAAAACTTGGGAAAGTGGCAGGGGAAGCATATAAAAAAAATCAGATTAATAATTATGAAAGATTTGAACATATTAATTTCATATATTATATATTTATTCCAATTTTTTTTAAAAATATAAATAATTCACGTTTATTTTGCAAATTTTTGAAGAAGTCGCATTTTTAAAAAAAAATGTCTCAAAGTTGTGAAATATTCAGGACTTGATAAAATCAGACAACTTTGTAACTATGGTTAAAGTAACTCCCTGGCCGACGTTATGTGGTAGAACACAATTGCATCTCTGTGCTACGTCCTCATGCTAATTAGTGTACAATTAAAACACAATGTTTCCAATAAGGGTTCACTGATGTTGCTTCAGGATAATAGTTTTTTTGTTGATTAATTAGTTTCTAACTTGCATTGATTTACTGAATAGTATGTTAGTGATTTCTGTTTTGAATTCATTTTTCTTTTTGTTAATCTAGAAGAGTTTTGATTCAATCTTTGATGCAGACTGGGATTCAAGTCGTGGTAGTTATGGTGATGCCTCAAACACAGGAAGTATGCAAAGGTTAGTTGACATTTGTTTTAGCATTCCACAATGTAATGGCCATTTTTTTTGTCTCAGTTCAAGGGGTTCATTTGATATTTGTAATGTTTCCAGTATTCCAGATGCTTTCAATTGACATCTTTTTTGGCATTCAACAATGTCATAGCCATCTTTCAGATTCCGATTGATTATATATCAAATATGCATTGGGAATCATAAGAGATCCACAAATCTTTTTGAAAGGATGTTCATGTTTAAGTTAGCAATAATTCAGACTAAGCTCCTTACATCCTTACAATTGAATAATCACTTGGTCAATTGGAAGGATGTATGTCATCATGTTCATTCGCGTTTTGTATAGTGTATGCAATAAAATGTTCATTACTTTCTTTTATCAATAAATATGAATGAAAATTTTTGAATAATGGATTATTTCATTTTTTTGATTTATTAAGTATTTTTTTTGAACACTTTAAAAAAAATGAATTGAATCTTGTGATTTATGATTTGAATCGAATCGGTCCTAAAACGATTTTATGATTTAGCAACCTTGGAGAAAAGTGATAGTGGTAAAATATGGCTTGGAGTCTGAGTGAAGTCCTAAAGTTCTGAGGACTGTGTGGAAGGGGATTGTGAGCATTAGGGAGGACTTTGATAATCATATAAGGTATAAGGTAGGAATTGGGAATTGGAGATGAGGTCAACTTCTGGGCTGACCCGTGGTGTACTCCTGGGCCACTTAAGGATGAGTTCCTGAATTCGATTGTGCTGGCTACAGAAAGATCTTGCTAGGTAGCCTCCTGTTTCAAGTCTAGGAAGGGTGAGATTGTGTGGACTCTTAAGTTTAAAAGGGGTCTTAATGCTTGGGAATTGGAAAGTTTTGTTAGGTTTGTTTCTAGGATAGTGCCTAACTCGAGTTGTTGTGATGAGAGGATCTGGTCTAGGAATGGTAAGGAGCATAGAGACAAAGTCGGGCTTCAGGAATAATTTAGCAGGGGTCAAGTTCGGAAAAATTAGAAAAAAATAAAAATAAGATAATAATTATAAAAATATCTCAAACAATTTGATTAAACAATATACAAAATAAGTATTTTACTTGCCTAATTAAATGAATTATTTGGGAATAGTTTGGGAAATTCGGGAATCCGATAATTTGCGAATAATTCGGCACACCTAAAATTCACGAATTTTTCAATTTCTCTTGTCCTTACAGAGTACTGTGGAATCCTAACAGTTCGTCCAAGATTGCCTTCTTCCCAAAAACTTTTCTGGACAAAATTCTCACCCTGGACCATCTAAAGAATAAGGACTGGACATTTGCCCATATCTTTACTATTATAATGGGAGAGGCTGGCGTAGATGATTTTTCCAAAATTCACATACTACCCTTATATAAAAACAAAATTTTGATTTAATGTTTTGCTTTAATTCTCAAACTACCCCTTGCCTTTGATTTAATTTCTAAACTAACCCTTGCTCATCTATCTAATTAGAATCACAGCCAATCTCGATTGAACTCGGGGAGACTTCAATCGCACCCGTGGGTTAACACGTGTCCCTTTTAACTCCTATTAACTTTGGTTAACTCCTTCCCCTCGCATCGCATGTGCCACTAGCGAGTTCAATCGCACCCGCGGGTTAACATGTGTCCCTTTTAACTCTTATTAAGTGTGGTTAACTCCTTCCCCTCGCTCTCATGTGCATCGCACGTGCCACCTACTAGTACATATAATTTATATATATTTTTATTGGTAAAAGATGTATATATATCAAAAGGAAGTAGTACAATAAAAAGGTTCACAAAGGATATGAACCTAATACAGGCAACAAAACAAATGCAATGAAGTAGATGCAATTGAGAACTAAGGCATAGGCACTATAATATAGTATCAAAAGTCAATGAGTCATTTGTCCTGAAAATTCTTTCTAATGGCATACCAGAATGCAAAAGATGCCGTGCAAATTTGTAAATGCTCTCCTCAGATTAAGCTGAGCCCTCAAACAACCTTATGTTCCCTTTTGTCCATATGGCCCATCCAATAGACACTGGTAGCATAGCTCATAAAATTCAAGTAGGAGCCTCTATTGGAATTGAAAACCAACCCGATAAGGAATTGGTTTTTTCCTTGATTTTCCCTTAAGTTTGGGATTGTTCCCCAAATATCCAAGTTTTAAAAACCCTTCCTTAAAGAGGCTTATGAGCATTTTTCATAATTCAGCATTTATGAAAAGTTTTAAATACCCCTCATCTTCCCATCTCACGAAGAGTTTATTCGTGTTTTACAAGAAGATGAAGAGGAAAAGAGGGATTTACGTACGTTCATGAGATGGGAGAAGCTCTCCACTCCTTTCATCTTCCCATCTCACGAAGCTTCTCACTCCTTTCTCCTTTAATGGGTGTTTTAGGACAAATTTAATATGAGTGTTATTGAAAAAAGACGAAAAATCGGCAAAATTCCGAGTTTTATGAAGTTTTTGCGCTCATGATCGATACTGGTTGATACATGTTACTCTTTCTTGATACACTAGGTCAATACATATTGATACCGATCGATACACGTGGTCGATACAGGCCGATACATATCGATATCGATACTACTGTCCGTACTTGTATCGATATCATCTTCAACCTTAAAACACAACGAGTAGCGACATGAAGTATCGACATGATTTTTTGAATATCAACCGTACACTACAAACCATAAAAATGAAAAGAAAAACATATGTAAAACCATGTAACATGGAATTTAAGGTTTAAATCATAAATGCAATGATTATAATTTTTTTTTTTTCTGTAGGTTAATCATGCATGTAATGTTTTTAACTAATTCATTCTTTAAAAAGCACAAGAAACCCGAAAATGGGTGTTTTTCTTCGGTTAATGGCTTTCTCTTACGATCGTGGCTAATAGTTTATCGAAACGAAGCTCTTTTGTGAAATTTCAGTCGAAATGATAGGTAATGAAAAGTTGGGAGACTTTTCTTAATTAACGAAGAGGGCTCTATTTTTGATAAGGAACGAATGGGGTTCCATGGTTGATAAGGAATGGAGGGGACACAAATGCTTTTTCATCAAATGGTCTGGATAAAATTGTCCAAAATGGAAAAAGTTCGTATGTGCGTGGGGACATTAAGAGAAGAGTTTTGAAAACTTGGGTATTTTGGGAACAACCCCAAACTTCAGAGGTAATTAGGGAAAACCCCCATAAGGAATCCCGCAAGGACCAAGGAAAGACCCACATGATCCCCAGTCAGTCGAGGAATTTCCTCCAAATAGCAAAGGCAAAGGGGCAATGTAACAACAAGTGATTCACTGACTCCTTCGAGCTTTGACACATAAAGCATCAGTTAGTTAACCTCCACCCCTTTGTTTTCCAAATGATCACATGTGAGTGTCTTGTCCAAAGATGCCGACCAAAGGAAGAAGGCTACCTTCGACGGAATACCTGGACTCCATATAGCCCCGTAGGGACAAGGCAATCTAGAATGGACCCACAAGGAGGAATCGGTGGATCACTTGTTTTTCCAGTGCCCTCTAGTCAGCAGTTTATCGGATTATTTCCTATCACGCTTGGGGGTTCTCTGGGTTTTCCTGTCTAACTTTAAGCTCTCAAGTCTCTGGTTGGTTGTTGAGAGATACTGATGCTATTCAGATAGAGATTTGGAGGACCCTCTTAGTGGCCTTGTATTGGGGAATGCGAGAAGAGAGAAACAGGAGGGTTTTTGAGAATTGTGCGGCAACAAAGGAGCTGTTGGTCTTTGTCATTTCTAGATTGGTGTTCGAATGATGCTCAGTGGACTTCGACGTGGATGATTAGTTTTGTTTTCTTTCTTCAAGTCTCCCTTGGAGAAGGACTCCTCTTTGGTGCCGTTGTATTTTCCTCTTTTCTTTTATACTGCCATGTATTTCCTTGTTTGCTTCTCTTTCCCTTATGTGGGTTATTGTTTTATGTTTTCTTTGTTCTCTTTTGTGGTCACCTATCGGTGATTCTCTTCTCTATATACATTCTTGCTTTTCATCTATATATTGATCCATTTAACGATAAAAAACTAAGCTGAAGATAGTCCTAGTCAAAAGCCATGACAATGACATAAAAATAATATACACACGTGTGTAGGAATTTGGCAGCTATTGTCTTTATTTGTTTGGCTTCCTTGCCCTGTAGATTTTAAATGGCCAGCCAGTGAGTTTTAACTTTCTGATGTGATTGAAATTGTAAGTTTATGAAATTGGATGAGAGGGAAATGAAATAGTGGAAGAGAAAAAGTACTGTAAGGCCTATCTTGATATTTTATGTCATTGCTTGTTGGGTTGTATGTGCAGGTCCTGTCCTATCATACTTGTGATACCATATATGTGTATATCCTTATCAATCCAGACCATCTCCCATTTAGAATATTTGAAACACTCCAATGGTGCGATCCTAACTGTCATACATGTGAGGGATGCTTTAGGCTTTTATTAATCCAAGTATTACAGAAAGAAAGGTATTACAGAATAAAGAGATGAGAAAATCTTGTATAATCATGGTTTAAAATATCGATACTTATCGACCGATACGGGCCCATACGTATCCTATTTGGAGCTACTCGATACACTGGTACGCTGGAAAAAAAAACTCCACTGTATCGGGCCGATACAAGCCCGATACACTCGATACGGGGATTTTTCAGTTAATTTTTTTTCTCCTTCCATTTACACTATGATCTACAATACAGACCCGATACACATAACTAATTTACATAATATATTATTTAAGTAAATGATTTTAATTTGATTTTACTTTCATTTACTTTAGATATTAATATGTAAATAAGGTTATCCCCCTGATTATGATGCCCCAGCCCAACCCTACTTATCAGGAGCCACTGATTATGATGCCTCAGCCCAACCCTACTTATCAGGAGCCATTGGTTATGATGCTCAGTCTCAATTTTTGACTGACAGTTATGGACAAATCACGACTCAGTAGCAGGCATAATTACAAATGTACTTGGGCATATATCGCACGATTATGACTTGGACACAGTGGTGTCATCATGTCTGAACCACTTATAATACATCACTCTACTCAATTCCTGATCTTACAAGGATAGAGTATGAGCCAACGCGAAGCTCAATGTGGTATTGAGCTTCTATCATGTATGTAATTTGATTTGTGAATACAAGGGTCTATGTATTTTCATATTTTTGATTTATGAATGCAAGTGAGCTTCTATCACTTGGTTAAGTTATGGTTTGTATTTTCATACATATTTATTAGCGCGAACGCCTTTTTTAACTTATATATTTGTTAACTCTCATATGTATGATTATAAATGTAGTTGGAGACATTCATTTAGTTTGTTTTTAGCTTATATTTGTATTAAAAGAGGTTTTATGCAAAATATCCAAGTTTTTCCTTGCGTATCCAAGCTTTTTTTAGCGTATTTTGAATTTTTCCGCCGTATCCAACCGATACGGTACCGATACGTCGATACGTATCCTATTTTGGACTTACCGATACGGCGACCGATACCGATATTTTGAACCATGTGTATAATCAATGAAAAGGAAGAATGAAGAAATCAAAGTTAAAAGAGAACAATCAGGAGCCAACCTTGTCGATGAAGTATAGTTCAATAAAAAGAGAAGGCAAAACTGTTAAACTCTAGAAATAATAAAATCAAGGCAAAACTTGAAAATGCAAAAACAAATGAAATCAGGAGCGAAACAAGTAAAACAGAGTTCGGACATGTCTAACCAATGCAAGCTCATCTTTTTATGTAAGCAATAGAAGTGTTTTGGAATGTAAATGATGTCTCCCTTGAAATGCAAATGCTAAGTAAAAAAATAAAATCTTTTAACCCTGGTGAAAAGAGTAGATCGGATAGAACTTGGGCAAAAAAAAGTACGAAACATTTAGATTTAGTTAATGAACCAAACAGTATAGGGTAACCTCATGTGTAAACTACATGTGATTTATCTGTCCTATGTAACAACAGTTCTCCATGTGTTCAAAATAATTGTCATACCTAGTGCAAATGCTGGATATGCGTTCAGTTTTCAGCATGCTATGTTACCCAAGCAAGTTCTTCTGTATTCTGATATCACTTATACACGACATTATTTTTCTACCATGGCTCTACTTAAATGAAAATGTCTTAGAATATGGCAGCAATCATTGATGTTCATGTTCAGAATACCTTAGCAACTCATCAGTGTTATTGCTTAGACTATATTCATGACTAAACTGTTTTGACTTAATAAGCACCCATTACTTAACCATATGATGCCGCTTCTCTTGTTTTACGACTAAGGTCGGATTCAACAGGTTAGTAGTCGAGCGGATGACATCAGTTTGTCTGCTTGACTATTTTCACGTTCTAAAACAAAGAATATATACAATCACCGTTCATTATCACTTTTTGTGTCTTAATCCAGCCATTTGGAGTTGGCAACACCAATCCTTTTACGCCATTCCAATCTAGTCAGAGCCGTACCTTCCATATGCATGTGTTTGGAGATATTCTCTCAGTACTTCAAATCCATGTCCTTTTCAGATTTCCCTTTGCCCTTTTAGTCTTCAGCTTGCACTAAAGCACTCAGTCATTAATGGTGCTGTCAATGACAATGGTGTTTGTTGTACATGTCTAAAATTTTTCACTCAACCATGTCGCGACCCAAAATACCCCCTAGGAGTTAAGGATACTTTGACTCGTGACCGTCATATCATACCTCCAGTATAATACATAAGGCACACGTGGAAACCTATCAGAGTACCTGAATATACATAGCGGAAACGAAATACAATGCACAGCGGAAAATAAAATACTAAACATAGTGGAAGCAAAATGAATACTCCTATAACTTGGCTCAAGTAAGAACCAACAAGTATACATGTGTGAGAAACCCAAAAGTGGAGTGGACAGACCCCACACTCACATAACAAAATGACACAAGTTCTAAGTCGGTCGATCAACAGAAATCGAAGTCACGACTCCTATATAAAGCACCATCGTCATGATAGTGATCCATGGAAGGCTCCGGGTCACGGTACTCTTCCTCGACCCAAGGTTCTTCGCCACACAAATCGAATGGAACCCGAGCACCTGCCGATCATAACAATATCAACTGAGCATGGAATACTCAGTGTATACAAACTAATAAGAATAAAGCGGTTAGGCATGGAGCATACAAGACATGGAGAATGAAATCCGTAAAATCCTTAAAGCATGGAAACCGTGAAAACATATGTGAGATAATATTCGAAACCAAAACTGTAACCGTGTGAGTCAATCGATAATCATATCCTTATGAGTTCATGGAAATACTTAGAGTCATTATGATCCGTAGAGACATAGAGCATAGAGCAATACCGTAGAGCATTTCCATAGAGCATAACCTTAGAGATCTTAGAGCATTTCATTGTGATCCGTGGAGCTTGTGAGACGATCTTAGAGCATTATCATAGAGTTTCCTTGTGAGCATGGTATGATCCTTAGAGCTTGTGAAACGATCTTAGAGAAATCATAGAGTTACTTAGAATCATTCATTATTCGTCTTTTCGTGAAAAACCCTTGTTTGTACTTTGAGAAATCCATGGAAACCATCGGTTTATGCGAGACATGCGAGCATATGCACTTAATAAGAGAAATCATCGTATTTAAGCATAGAATCCCTTAGAGGTATTTTATCAAACACTTAGAGTGCATCATAATAGTAACCTTCATCCAAGTATATAATCACACCTTTTCATACATAAAATCAATACATATAGATAGGGCATAGATAAGAAGAATCATAATTAGTAACTAGTAGGATTGCAAGATTGTAGTAGAGTGTATCTACCTTAGAGAAATCAAGGAGTTTGTTTGACTCCCAATGGCTGGAACAAGCAAGAATAGTGAGTTCTTGGTTGGAAAACACCAAATGGAAAGGAAGAACTTGATCTTCCACAAGCTTGAACGATCACCAAGGTCCTCTCCTCCTTCTCCTCTTCAAATCCCTCAAAAATAATGCACAAAGGGTTTGTGAAACCCTAAGGCACGAACCTAGCCCTTTTATAGGCAAAGGGTGATGGTTAAAGTCTTAAACACCCTTAATGAAGAAAATCTGCGTATGACCGATCGATCGGTGGTATGGACCGAGCGATCGGTGTTATGACCGAGAGATCGGTCAAAAACACTCTCTGGAATTTTTCCCCATACAAAAAAGTTGACCGTGCGACAGCTATCGAGCGATCGGTAGTTGACCGATCGATCGCAGGTAATGACCGAGCGATCGGTCGACACCTGTTTTGCTGAAAAACCTTGTTTACACCACTCGAATCTTCCCCAATGCACTTCCAACACTCTTTTATGCTTTCAACACATTCCCTAAGGACATATAGACCCATTGGAACATATACGCCATAATTCCAAACACATATATTAACATAAGACTCATAAGTGTACAAAACCACACTTGGGCACTATTCACACACTATTCATTCTTAGTGAAATGAAATTTCGGGGCTCTACATCCCTCCCCCCTTATAAGAATTTCGTCCTCGAAATTAGAACGATGCCAAAAACATAACAAGAACAAAATACACACAAAACTAACAAGGAAAACTACTCAAACAAGTGAGGGTACATTTCCTTCATTTCCGCTTCTCGCTCCCATGTAGCCTCTTCCTTGGAATGATGCTGCCACTTCACTAGGACTAAAGGGATAGTCTTGGTTCGCAACACTTGATCTTGACGATCCAAAATCTGAACTGGTTGCTCAACCAACGTAAGATCCTCTCGAATCTCAACAGGATCAAGAGCGATGACGTGAGACGGATCCGAAATGTATTTTCTAAGCATAGAGACGTGAAATACATTATGGACCGCTGCCATGTGAGGCGGTAGTGCTACCCTGTAAGCAACCTCACCAACCCTTGTGACGATCTCAAATGGTCCCACGTACCTAGGACTGAGCTTTCCCTTCTTCCCGAACCGCATGGTTCCCCGACTCGGCGAAATCTTCACAAAGACCCGATCTCCAACTCGGAACTCCAAATCTCTGCGGCGTATATCCGCATAGCTCTTCTGCCTATCCTGAGCACTTTTCAATCGCTCCCGGATAATTTTGACCCTTTCTGCGGTCCGCTCTATCAACTCAGGACCAAGAATTTTCCTCTCACCAACTTCATCCCAGTATAGCGGTGATCGACAACTCCGACCATACAGAGCTTCAAAAGGTGCCATCTGGATGCTTGCTTGATAGCTATTGTTGTAGGCAAACTCAACCAACGGCAACTGTTCCTCCCAACTACCATGAAAATCCAGCATACAAGCTCGGAGCATATCCTCTACTACTTGATTCACCCTCTCCGTTTGTCCATCGGTCTGAGGATGGAAGGCGGTACTGAATTCTAAACGAGAACCCATGGCATCCTGGAAAGTTTTCCAAAACCTGGAAGTAAACCGAGGATCTCGATCAGACACAATAGAAACTGGCACACAGTGCAGTCGAACCACCTCCTTAACATATAGGGCTACCAACTGATTTGCATTGAAAGTAGTTCGGTACGGAATAAAATGTGCAGAGTTAGTCAACCTGTCCACAATCACCCAAAGAGCATCGGAGCCCTTCGCCGTTCGCGGCAAACCCACAATGAAATCCATCGAGATGTTCTCCCATTTCCACTCCGGAATAGGAAGGGACTGCAAAAGACCTGCCGGCCTTTGATGTTTGGCTTTTACCTGCTGGCAAATCAAACATCTAGCGACGTACTCAGCGACTTCCCTCTTCATGTTTCGCCACCAGTAGTGCTTCTTGAGATTCTGGTACATCTTAGTACCTCCCGGATGTACCGTGTACTTTGATCGGTGAGCTTCATTCAAAATTTCATCCCTCAAAACTGTGTCGGCGGGGACACACAACCTGCCCTTAAATGTGATAGCACCATCACCATTTAAAGCGAACTCCTGATTGCCGTTAGTCACCGACTTGTCTCGGTAAGCAAGCAACTCAACATCTGAATTCTGTAACTCCTTGATCTGGCTCAGGATCTGTGGCCTAACTACCACGTTGGACATTATCGGCCCATAGGTGACATGCCTGAGAGTAGTGTCCAAATGACACATATCATGTAATAACTTCCACTCTTGCACTCTCAATTGAGCTATAACTCCGTAAGGTTTTCTGCTAAGAGCATCGGCTACCACGTTAGCCTTACCCGGATGGTACTGGATGGAACAGTCGTAGTCCTTCATGAACTCCATCCAACGACACTGCCTCATATTCAACTCCTTCTGGAGGAAAAGATACTTCAAGCTCTTGTGGTCTGTGAACACCACGAACTCTTCTCCGTAGAGGTAGTGACGCCAAAGTTTCAGTGCAAAGATGACTGCAGCGAGCTCTAAGTCATGTGTGGGGTAGTTTTGCTCATGCTCCTTCAGCTGATGGGAAGCATAGGCGACCACCTTTTTATGCTGCATCAAACAGCTGACGGGAAGCATAGGCGACCACCTTTTTATGCTGCATCAAAACACATCCAAGTCCCACTAGTGAAGCATCACTATAGACTTCGAAACCACCGCTCCCAGATGGAACTGTGAGAACAGGAGTTGTAGTTAGCTTCTTCTTCAACTCTAAGAAACTAGCCTCGCACTTATCACTCCAAGTGAACCTCGTGTTCTTCCGTGTGAGATAGGTAAGCGGAGCTGCTAAACTTGAAAATCCTTCCACAAACCTTCTGTAATATCCTGCCAACCCGAGGAAACTACGAATCTCGATGACACTCTTCGGCCTTTCCCAATTCATCACCGCTTCAATCTTTGCAGGATCAACTGAAATACCTTCAGCAGATACCACGTGTCTAAGAAAAGACACCTTGTTCAGCCAGAACTCACACTTGCTCAACTTATCGTACAGGCTATGCTCTCGAAGTGTCTGCAATACCAAGCGGAGATCTCTCGTGTGATCATCCTGTGACTGTGAATACACGAGGATATCATCTACGAACACGATCACACATTGATCGAGAGACGATCTGAACACCCGATTCATCAAATCCATGAATGCTGCCGGTGCGTTAGTCAGTCCAAAAGACATGACCAAAAACTCGTAATGACCATATCGAGTTCGGAATGCTGTCTTCGGAATGTCCTCTTTCTTGATCTTCAACTGATGGTAACCAGATCGAAGGTCAATCTTGGAGAAAAACTGCGCACCCTTCAATTGGTCAAACAAGTCGTCTATCCGAGGCAATGGATAACGATTCTTGATCGTGACCTTGTTTAATTGCCTGTAATCAATGCACATACGCATTGATCCATCTTTCTTCTTCACGAAGAGAACCGGAGCTCCCCAAGGTGAAACACTTGGCCGGATGAAACCAAGGCCTTGCAATTCTTCTAACTGCTCTTTTAACTCCTTAAGCTCAATAGGGGCCATCCTATACGGAGCTCTTGAAATCGGAGCTATGCCTGGAGCTAGCTCAATCGCAAACTCGATTGCACAATCGGGAGCTAATCCCGACAAGGTTTCCGGAAAAACATCCATATACTCACATACCACCGGAATGGGTGTGGAGTCTCGCACTTCTACACCCTCGAGACTAAGAGCTGCAAAGTGGGCAATGTCTCTTCTCTGAAGTCCCCTGAAATGAAACGGCTTTAACCCCACGGGTTTAAAATGCACCACCTTCTCGAAACACGCCACGTGTCCATGGTGAGTTGAGAGCCAATCCATACCTAGGATGACATCGAAATCCCAATCCTGAAATCCCAGAAGGATCAAGTCGACTGGCAACTCGTGCTACATGACTTGTACAACACTATCCGGATACACTTTATCTGTCTCAATAGATTTTCCCAATGGAGTCGAAATGGACAACTCCCTGGGTAGCTTGCTTGGCTCGGACGTAAAGCCTTTGGCAAAGCTTGGTGAAACGAACGAGTGAGTGGATCCTGTGTCTATCAACACTCTTGCCAAACATTCATTTACAAGCAACGAACCTGAGAATTTGAATCATCCCAGTTATAACACAACTATACATATAGATACTGAAATTTATCCAGATCAATGATCTCTAAGACCTAGAGGGGGGGTGAATAGGTCTATCTAATAATTTCTAACCAATTTTAATTTTTCAATTAATATGTTTAGTAATCAATGATTAATTCAATCAGACAATCCACACAAATCAAACACAGAAGATTTTTACGTGGAAAACCCTAACGGGAAAAAACCACGGGACCTTGTCCAGCAATAAACTTCACTATAAAAAGATATCAAGTACAAGACAAGACCTTACCAAAACAGAAACGACGTTCCTATGTATAGACTCTTACTCTTGATTTCCACGAACCAGCAGGTTTGATCTCCGCCTTAGCAGCTTCGGTTCCACACCGACCAAATCTTTTCAAGCGACTTCAAATCCACGATCACACACGATCGATCTCCTTCCACGAAGGCTCCGGATCAAACACCGGACACACACAAGGTGTAGGGTTGTGAATCAATTTAGTAAATTTTCAAACCCTAGAGGGATCTCATACAGATCTGAGATCACACAATGCAAGATCAAAGATTTAAATCTATACTTGCATTCTCTAGGATCTTAGAAAGAGGAGGGATCAACAAAGATCTAATAAAAGCAATAAGAAAAACCTTAGAAGAGTTTCTCAGACCTCTACTCTTTCAAAAAATATCAAAGACACGAATTAGGTCTATCAAAAGTTGTTTATATAGGGTTAAAAAAAGAATCCAGAAAAAGAAAAATTCTTTTTACGGGGACCGATCGATCGGTGCTCACTACCGATCGCTCGGTTCACAACGGATCGATCGGTTCTAATGACCGATCGCTCGGTCATAAATCATCTCTCTGGAAAATTTCCCCATACAAAAATTTGGTCCAGTCGATAGCCACCGATCGCTCGGTAGGCCACCGATCGATCGGTCGCAATACCGAGCGATCGGTTGAGACAGAATTTTTGCCAAAACCATTTTCATTTTATTTTTATTTGATTCAACTAAGATCAAATATCTTTGGTAGGCTTAAAACTATCCTCCTAGGTATTTTTAGGGTTATCTAAGTCAAATCCAACCTAGGTAGGATCTCTAAGTCCATTACCTGTCTAGATCCGGAGTAGAAGCTTTGTCCTTCACTTTCTTCAATCTTCCTTAAGCTTTAGCTCTTCTCTTCTGACAAGTTAAACATGACTCGACGACTCGACTCAACTGACCTATCTAATGATCACGGAATTTGCCAACACCTATTTAGGGATTTACAATCTCCCCCTTTGGCAATTCCGGGACAAAACAAGACTAATTCATATACTAGGTTCAAATTTTCCCAATTGATTCAAAAATGGAAAATTGACCTTTACATGACTCAAAAATAATTACATGACTTTTGACATGTTAACTTGTCATGATTTACCAAACTTAGAACCTGTTTGCCTGCACATGCTAAATCAAAAACCTGTGAAGCATGAGAAATAAAATATAGGATAAGAATGAAAATATGTATAACCAGTCAAAATCATTCACTATTCCACAATTCATTCCACAATTCACAATCCATAACAGGTTAGTATTCCAAAATCTTATCCATCATCCATAACAGGTATAATACAATTTAACACATTCTCCCCCTTTTTGGCTCGAAATGCCAAAGGTGGATTAGTAAAGAAAAGCATAAACCATTGAAAGGAGATGAGATAGAAAATAATGAGCATAAACCATTCAAATGTATATATCCATATCAAGTCAATAATATCCAAGTAGGTTTGTACCAAGTACAACCAAGACAAAATACATCAAAATGTCAAATAAAAACTGGTACTTGACTAAGAGAAACTCCTATCACGAACTATCACTCCTGCTCATCATCAGAAGTGAGCTGTGACTCATAGTAAGCTCGAAAATCTCGAACATCTCTCTGTACTCCTAGCACGGCTGCATCGAGAGATCCAAGTCTACCACGAACCTCTGTAGTAAACTCCTCGTATGAAGAAATATGAGTCCGGAGATCCATCTGCATCTCTCTCATCATCCTCCCAAGATCATCCATAGTGGTCGGTGGAGGACGAGATGACCCAACACCAACTTCTGCTCCCTCCTCTGTATCTCGAACTGAGGCATGTGAGAAACTCTGAGATAGGGTCTTTTTATTGATTGGACCCTTAGGTACTCGAGTAGGAGCACCAGGAGGTGCAAATACCCCTTGTAAACCAAGAAGTTTAGTGATAAGAGATCCAAAGGGAAGGGCTCCAACTACAGTGTCAGATCGATGAGCTTGGATCATCAAATCGATAAAATGTGCTCCAAGATCAATATCATCCCCACGAAGAAGACTGAATAGAAATCGAGCTCTTTCTTCCCTAAGGTCTGCAGTATGTACCTTTGGGTGGATATTGGCACTCATGACTAGGTTTACAAGTCTTGCATCCCTAGTGAGTTTAGACACTTCAATGAGAGAACCAACCCAAAATGAAGGAGTGCCACTTAGAAAGGTAACAACTTGTTCCATGGTTTCTTTATCCTCATCAGTCTTATATCTATAAGGATAATAAGCATTTGGAACTCGAGGACAACCAAGAATAGCAGCAATTAAATCAGGATTTATTACCACAGATTTTTCTAAAGCTTTAGTTTTGAAAGACCAAGTTTTCAAGTTGATTTCAGAAAAATTGGAATAAAATTCCTGAACCAACCGAATAGGAGCTGGACATGATAGATGGAGAATACCTTCCCATTTACGATCGGTAATGAGTTTAGGAAGATAATAATCAGCAAAGTCTGAAATTTGAATTCCACGCTCAACCATGATAGCCTTTTTGCTAAAATATTCACGGTAAAGTTGAGCAGCCGAAGGATTAATGAAAGAAGATGATAGACTGGCATGGGAAGATGAGGCTTTACCCTTGTTTTTACCAGTTTTATCAGCCAAAGCCTTTTGGCGATTCTCAGCAGTAGAATCAATGATTCTACGAATTGGTCTGTTCCCAATGGAAATACCATGCCCTGTTTGAGTGAAAGTAGATGGCTCTAGGTTTTCCTCATCTTGAAGAGGATCCTCTTGGTTGTTGAGGACCAACCTCCGACGTTTGGGAACGCCAGACATGAGATAGGCAAGAAGGATTAACGACAAAACGAAGGCCATGGAAGAAAATGCAAGAAAACAATGCCCTAGACGAGAAAATCAATCTAAATCGAAGAAAATCCACAAATCTTACCTTTTAGATGCTTGGGAAACCTTTAAAATAGAAAGGAATGACCGTATGAAGGATTTGTAGGAGAAGGAACCGAGGGATCGCTCTGGAGGTCGGAGAACAAGTGAACAAAAAAAAAAAAAAAATAGAAATGAGGGTTTTATAACACTGTTCACGAAAGACCGATCGATCGGTCTTTAGCACCGAGCGATCGGTGGTCTGAAAATTTTTAAAATTTTACAATTAAAACCTTTTCTCCCCCTCAACCAATGGAACATTGAAAATTCATTTTCACCTCAAAATGACCAACTGACCAAAAAATATGCAACATGTGATTTCATAAAAATCATAAATAATAATCACCCAAGAATTGATATATCAAGTATAGACATAAACAAGGATTATGTAAACATTAATTGATTTTCACCGGTGATTAAATATGGTATTTGCATCAAATTCACAATTAGAGTCAAGATACAATTAGAAGTAATGTGATTATGAAATCAAAATTCATTACTTGACTCTTTGAATTGGTTTCTTTTCTTAATCTTGATTTTGACATTATATCTCAAATGGGACTCTAAAATTTTCAAAAACTAGATTTAAAACCAATAATCATCCATATTTATCTGATGAGCAATTTTTACCCCAAATTTGACTAACAAATTTATTTCATTTCTTTTTCAGTCAAATTGTACTCATTCTGAAAATTCTTTTTGGAGTACACATATATAGTTTTTAGTACACTGGTGACTTTCACTCAAGTGAGAAGGTAGCTCTTTCTAATGACAGTAGGGGCTTTCACACTAGCAATCCATATAGATATCTACTGTTTGTCTAGGTAGCCATTACTCACTGTTTGCATTCACTAGTAGCTATCACACAAACTCACAGGTAGTCCTTTCCATGTCAATAATTTTTATATCTAAGGGGGCTCACCTTATGGAATTTTTTATGACATTGGTTATTCTAGATTTGATTAATCTAGGGAACCATATGGTATAATATCAGAACCTTTAAATAGGAACTAAAACCATCCAAAGAATCAGTCAGAGTGCATGTGCAAATTAGAACATCATTGTATGCTCAACTCTAACTGAGGTTAATTAGCATGACCATTTTCAATCACAAGATCGAACCAACAATTGAACTATCCTATTTTATTCAATCCTATGAAATATTTATTCTTGGATTATATGGTTAGATATGATTTCAAGGAAATAACATTAAGCAAAAAGATAGGACAAATGAGGTCATACCAACACATTATTTTTTTTTGCATATTTTTCAATTTTTGAATGTTTTTGGATTTTTTATTACTTAAAGAAAATAACAAAAAAATAGCTCTATGACATAAATAAAACATGAAGAACACATAGGCTATGTAACATGTACACCATTACTCAACTCCGCACAAACCGATGGATTTCCTAAGGAGTTCAAACCTAAGGGAATCTAAAGGTTTTGTGAGAATGTCCGCATATTGATTCTCTGTTTGGACATACTCAATAGACACAACTTTTTGCTCAACAAGATCACGGATGAAGTGATGCCTAATGTCTATATGCTTTGTGCGAGAGTGTTGCACAGGATTTTTGGAGATATTGATTGCACTTGTGTTATCACAATACACAATCATAGTGCTTTGATCAATCCCATAATCCTTCAACATTTGTTTCATCCACAGAAGTTGGGTGCAACAACTACCAGCTGCTATATACTCAGCCTCGGCTGTAGATAGGGAAATGGAATTCTGCTTTTTGCTAAGCCAAGCAACCAAGCAGTTTCCAATATAGAAACACCCGCCGGAGGTGCTCTTCCTATCATCAGTATTTCCAGCCCAATTAGCATCGGAATACCCCACAACAATGACATTTGTATCGAAAGAATACCAGAGGCCTAAGGACATAGTTCCACTCACATAGCGAATGATACGCTTGACAGCAACTAAGTGAGACTCTTTGGGATTTGCTTGATAACGGACACATGCTCCAACACTAAAGGCTATGTCGGGTCTAGTAGCAGTTAGGTAGAGCAAACTACCAATCATGCTTCTATAATTAGTCTGATCGACATCCTTCCCTGAAGTATCTTTACTAAGCTTTATAGTAGTACTCATAGGAGTCCTAGCATGCTTAGCAGAACTCATTCCAAATTTCTTCACTAGATTTTTTGCATATTTGATTTGAGATACTGAGATCCCAGAATCCAATTGCTTGATCTGAAGACCAAGGAAGAAACTTAGCTCACCAACCATGCTCATTTCAAATTCATTTTTCATTTGTTCAGCAAATGAATGAGCATGTAAGTCTAATGTGGAACCAAATACTATGTCATCAACATATATCTGGGCGATGACAATATCACCTTTCACATTCTTTATGAAAAGGGTTCTGTCTACTCCCCCTCTCGAAAATCCGTTTTCCAAGAGATAAGTAGTCAGCCTCTCATACCAAGCTCTTGGAGCTTGCTTTAAACCATAGAGGGCCCTTTTTAGTCGATAAACTTGATCAAGGTGATGTGGATCTTCAAACCCTTTTGGTTGTTCCACATAGACTTCCTCATGTAGAATGCCATTCAGAAAGGCACTCTTAACATCCATTTGAAAAAGTTTGAATTTCATATGGCAAGCCACAGCTAGAAGAATTCTTATTGATTCTAGCCTGGCTACAGGAGCAAAAGTTTCATCGAAGTCAATACCTTCAATTTGGGTGTATCCTTGTGCAACTAACCTAGCCTTATTTCTTATGATAGTACCTTTTTCATCAGATTTGTTCTTGAAAATCCATTTGGTACCTATCACATTTGTATTGTTAGGCCTAGGTACTAAATACCAAACATCATTCCTAGTAAACTGAAGTAACTCTTCTTGCATTGCATTTATCCAATTATCATCTGCAAGAGCTTCAGTTACATTCTTGGGTTCAAAAGATGAAGTATAGCAAATGTAGCTAACTTCATTTTCTATTTGTTTCCTCGTTCTCACTCCACTTTCAACATCACCAATTATATCAGTGGGGGTGTGAGGACTCATGACCCTAGGATGTGTAAGTTTTGATGGAGATGTTTGCTTATCAATAGGTGGTGTTGAAATAATTTCAACATTTACATTTTCAGCATTTTCATCATCCTCACGTTGCACATTTTCAACACCGGAGTCATCCACAACTACATTTATGGACTCCATAATTATAGAGGTTCTCAAGTTATACACTCGATAAGCTCTACTGTTGGTGGAATACCCAAGAAATATCCCTTCATCACTCCGGGATTCAAATTTGCCCAGTTGCTCTCTATCCTTAAGGATATAGCATTTACTTCCGAATTCTCGAAAGTACTTGACACTAGGTTTCTTGTTATTCCACAACTCATATGGGGTTTTCCTTGTTCCAGGTCTTACAAAAACTCTATTAACTATATAGCAAGCAGTGTGAACTGCCTCAGCCCAGAAATGAGAAGCTAGATTGTTGCTATGAAGCATAACTCTAGCCATCTCTTGGAGAACCCTGTTCTTCCTCTCTACTACACCATTCTGCTGAGGTGTAATAGGTGCAGAAAATTCATGTTTGATACCCGACTCATCACAAAAGTCGTTGTACTTAGAGTTTTCAAACTCCTTTCCATGATCACTTCGAATTCGAGTGATTGGGCATCTTTTCTCATTTTGAATTTTCAGGCAAATACTTTTGAAATTGTCAAAAGCATCGGATTTCTCTCTTATAAATGCCACCCATGACATTCTAGAGAAATCATCAACCATGACTAGGATGTATCGCTTTCCACCTAGACTTTCAGTTCTTGTAGGACCCATAAGGTCCATATGAATTAATTCCAGTGGATATGAAGTAGCAATACTTGAAGTCTTCTTATGTGGGGTCCTAATTTGTTTACCAATTTGGCATTGCCCACACACAGCAGTAGAAGGCTTTCCTAGTTTGGGAACACCTCTCACAAGCTCTTGCTTAGAGATTTTACATAGGTCTTTGAAATTCATGTGACCTAGTCTTCGGTGCCACAAATCAACCTCCTCAATTCTAGTCTTATAACAGACATTTGAGGGAATAGGACTGGGAGTTAAGCCGTAGCAATTGTCAGTGGTTCTCAATCCTTCTAGAACACACTTACCTTTACCATTAATGACTAAGCATTTATTTTGGGTAAAGTGCACAGCATGATTATCATCACATAGTTGACTTATGCTAATTAAATTAGCTTTCAGTCCTTCAACAAACAAGGCATCTTTCAATTTAGGTATGCCTGGTGAATCGATGATACCCTTTCCTTTGACTAAAGACTTGCTTCCGTCACCAAAAGTAACAGTCCCATCAGGACAGTCCTCAAATTGAATAAATAAGGACTTGTTACCTGTCATATGCCGAGAACACCCACTGTCGAAGTACCACATTTCTGTGTTTTGGGCTTTCAAGGCAGTATGAATGATAAAGCACTTAAGGTCTTCCTTTCTTACATACACAGTCTTTAAACTTTGTTTAGATCTTGGATCATTAATCTGTGTAGTAGAGACCTTTTTCCTTTTTGTCCTCCTTGACCTTTTTCTGTTTTGTTCAGTTCTAGTTTTTTGATAAATCAAATTATTTCCTCTTGAATAATCATTTGGAATAAATTGACCAGTTCTTGTTCTAGAGATTTGAGCAATTCTATTAACATCATCGTTCAACATTCTAGATTTTTCAGTTAGAACCTGAATCTGCCTTTGAAGAGTCCCTTGACTTTGATTTTGGTTCCATGAACCATTTCGGGGAGCTCTCCTAAATGCATAACAATTTGGTCGTATGTGACCTCTCACACCACAAAAATGACATGTGGGTATGAATCTTGGTAGAGGAGGAAGATTTCTTCTAACTGGAATTTGATTCCTAAAAGCATTCACTCTAGGAGCTGTATTTCTAGGCGTTACAAAATTTGTATTAGCCTTAGTACTAGATGTAGAAGGTAAATTTTCTTTAGGTTCAGAATGTATTGGCTCAAACACTGCACTAGCCATTGTTCCAACAGCTAAAGGACCAGTTGGTGTGTCAACATGTCCTATCCCAGATCTACTAGAATTTGATCCATACTTTCTAACTAATTCATCTAGGCAGCTAGTGTTACCAAACATTCTTACTTTTTTTTCAAGAGTATAGACCTTCTGAATCAAGTCAGTCTTGTCTTTAAGGGTAATTTGATGTTCTTTTTCAAGAAATTTCACCTTATCAACAAGAGAAACTTTAAAAGTTTCCAGCTCCATTTGCAGAGTTCTTAACTCTTCAATTTCTTTCATGGAAGTGTCTCTTTCAACTTCTAATTTTCTGACCACATTAGTCAATGAGACATTCTCTTCCAAAAGACATTGAACTTTTATAACAAATGCTTCTTTTTCATTTTCCAACTGACTAACTAGTGCACTCTTCTCTTCTGCTACTAGTTTATAGATATCTCTTTCATTTTGAATGAGTTTGAGTTTTTTGCTCAAAGAGATTTTTGTTTTAGTCAGTTTCAAACTTTCAGCATACAACTTATCATAAGTTGTTTTCAAATCTTCTTCACTTTCAGAGTCAGTTTGACTCTTTTGTAAGTCATCACTAGACTCAGTATGAATACTCTCATCACTTCTATCCTTTTCATCAACCGCAGAGGTAGTCTCAAGAATCCCAGTAAGGGAAACAGTGAAAGCCGTATGATTTCCAGTATCTTCATTTGAAGAGGAACTGTCCGATTCTTCATTCTCGGAATCACTGTCATCCCAACAGGCATTCATCACCTTGCCCTTACTCTTCTTCTTGTTAGGACAGTTAGGTGAAATATGACCGAAGCCATGGCATTCATAACATTGAACACCTTGGGATTTCTTGTCGCCACTTTTGGAATTTTTCTTGTTTTCCCAGGGCTTAGACTTTGACTTCTCAAAAGTTTTTCCTTCCTGTTTGGGATTAAATCTCTTTTTCGTTCTAAAAAATTTTCGAAATTTTTTAACGAAAAGAGCCATTTCTTCCTCATTCATATCTCCATCACTGTCATCCTCATCCAAAGTTTCCTTGATGGTTTTCAAGGCTAAAGATTTATTCTTCTTGGATGGACGTAGATTGAGTTCATAGGTTTGGAGTGATCCAACCAATTCCTCAATCTTCAGAGAGTCAACATTTTTACTCTCTTCGATTGCAGTGACTTTGGGTTGAAATCTCTCTGGGAGAGATCTAAAGACTTTTCTAACTATTTTGGACTCAGATATTTTCTCACCTAAATTGAAACTAGCGTTGACAATGTCACTAAGTTTTGCATAGAATTCATCAAAAGTGTCATTGTCTTCCATGTTTAAATGTTCAAATTTGGTGGTTAACATTTGGAGTTTTGAGATTTTAACAGTGGTAGTACCCTCATGGGTAATTTCAAGAATGTCCCAAGCCTCCTTTGCTGTTTCACATGAAGAAATTCGTCTGAATTCCTCAGCAGTGACTGCAGTAAAGATAGCATTGAGACCTTTAGTGTTCCATCCACTTGAATCAAGCTCTTCTCTAGTCCATTCATCAGAATATTTGACGACAGTCAAATCACCTACAGTTTTTATGGGCGTAGTCCACCCATTCTGTATAGACATCCAAATTCTCTCGTCTATAGATTTGAGAAAGGCTCTCATTCTAGCTTTCCAGTATGCATAATTATTTCCATCAAAAAGTGGTGGACGAGAGACGGATCCTCCTTCTCTTAGAGTACTCATGATCACGGATAATACAGGATCACACTTAAGGGATTAGCCTTATCAGTGAACAAGCTCTGATACCAATTGAAATTTATCCAGATCAATGATCTCTAAGACCTAGAGGGGGGGTGAATAGGTCTATCTAATAATTTCTAACCAATTTTAATTTTTCAATTAATATGTTTAGTAATCAATGATTAATTCAATCAGACAATCCACACAAATCAAACACAGAAGATTTTTACGTGGAAAACCCTAACGGGAAAAAACCACGGGACCTTGTCCAGCAATAAACTTCACTATAAAAAGATATCAAGTACAAGACAAGACCTTACCAAAACAGAAACGACGTTCCTAGGTATAGACTCTTACTCTTGATTTCCACGAACCAGCAGGTTCGATCTCCGCCTTAGCAGCTTCGGTTCCACACCGACCAAATCTTTTCAAGCGACTTCAAATCCACGATCACACACGATCGATCTCCTTCCACGAAGGCTCCGGATCAAACACCGGACACACAAGGTGTAGGGTTGTGAATCAATTTAGTAAATTTTCAAACCCTAGAGGGATCTCATACAGATCTGAGATCACACAATGCAAGATCAAAGATTTAAATCTATACTTGCATTCTCTAGGATCTTAGAAAGAGGAGGGATCAACAAAGATCTAATAAAAGCAATAAGAAAAACCTTAGAAGAGTTTTTCAGACCTCTACTCTTTCAAAAAATATCAAAGACACGAATTAGGTCTATCAAAAGTTGTTTATATAGGGTTAAAAAAAGAATCCAGAAAAAGAAAAATTCTTTTTACGGGGACCGATCGATCGGTGCTCACTACCGATCGCTCGGTTCACAACGGATCGATCGGTTCTAATGACCGATCGCTCGGTCATAAATCATCTCTCTGGAAAATTTCCCCATACAAAAATTTGGTCCAGTCGATAGCCACCGATCGCTCGGTAGGCCACCGATCGATCGGTCGCAATACCGAGCGATCGGTTGAGACAGAATTTTTGCCAAAACCATTTTCATTTTATTTTTATTTGATTCAACTAAGATCAAATATCTTTGGTAGGCTTAAAACTATCCTCCTAGGTATTTTTAGGGTTATCTAAGTCAAATCCAACCTAGGTAGGGTCTCTAAGTCCATTACCTGTCTAGATCCGGAGTAGAAGCTTTGTCCTTCACTTTCTTCAATCTTCCTTAAGCTTTAGCTCTTCTCTTCTGACAAGTTAAACATGACTCGACAACTCGACTCAACTGACCTATCTAATGATCACGGAATTTGCCAACACCTATTTAGGGATTTACAGATACAAACATCGCAAAACACCACATAGGATATATATAGATACGAACATATCATGGCAATATTAGAACTTCGACAAAGACTAGTTCGCGCGTACCTTGCACAACATCATCAGATGCCTGTGCGTCTCTATCAGTCATGGCAAAGACTCTGCCCTGGTTCGCCTGACGAGGCTGCTGGGTAGGCTGCAAGGATCTAGAGGCCTGAGATGAAGACCCCTGAAGTGAATTCTGCCTGCCTGGAGGCCGAACTCCCTGTGATCCAGACTGTGACTACTTGCGCGGGCAATCTCGAATCATATGGCCCATCTCGCCACAGTGGAAGCATCCACCTGACATTCTTCGGCAATCTCCAGTCTAATGCCGACGACCACATACGGCGCACTCCTCAAATGTCTGCGATGCGGAGGAAGCCGGAGGCATAACCCTCGTAGCTTGCGATGCCGTAGGACGCGGTGCCTGAGGCGCAAAAGAAGGTCTCTGAGCTGACATCGGCTGGGAGAACTGGTACGGTGCAGTCCTAGTCCTCTTCTCTGAAGAACTACTCGACTGACCCCGAGACATGCTCTTCCCGAAGCCACTGTCTCTTCTTCTCACAAAGTCTTCCGCATTCTTTTCGGTGATCTTCGCCTTCCCTACTATCTCTCTCCAAGACTCTACCTGGAGAATGGACACCCGATCTCGGATGAAAGCCTTCAAGCCCTTCTCAAACTTCCTGACCTGTAGGTCTTCAGTAGCCACCAAGTGCGGAGCAAACCTAGACAACTCGGTGAACTTAGCCTCATACTCGGCTACGCTCATCGACCCTTGCTCCAAAAGCATAAACTCTCTCGCCTTTTGTTCCCGAATAAACCTGAGAAAGTACTGTTCCCTGAAAGTCTCTAAGAACTCCGCCCAAGTCCAGGGCAAACCTGCCTTAGCAACATCTCTCTGCCTTTGGGCAGCTCTCCACCAGTGTTCGGCTTCACCCTCCATCACGAAGGAAGCCCATTCTACCCTTTGCTCATCGGTACAACGGAGAGCCCGGAAGGTCTTCTCCAGCTGCATAATCCAAGACTCTGCCACCATGGGGTCCAGAGTGCCATAGAATGTAGGAGGCCGCAGTCTCCTAAAAGCTTCGAGCCCCGCGGTGTGATGCACCGGTGTAGGCACAGGCGTGGACGGTGGGGTAGGCATAGGCCTCGCTGCCAACAATGCCAAAGTCTCGGCTATGGAGTCCATAGCATTTGTGAAATACAAGGGTTCCTCTTCTCTCGGAACTTCACTCTCGGCCCTCCGAGTATGGTAACCTCGACCCCGATTGCCACGTCTCATGATATCGAATCCTGAGATCAATTTGGCAAAACATGAGTCTAACTTGGATACCAAACCTCACATATCATATAGCAATTCAATAATCATGAAATGCTATACCGCACATAGTATACATCGAGGTATATATATATCATCATATAATTATACTTTAGAGCCTATACTAGAACCTCGCATAGGATCACATCGATCTCGGATCCTATACTGACCTAAGGATTCACTTGATACCAGTTATGTCGTGGTAACAAGCCTAAGACAACTGAGTCCTTCTGAGTTCTAAGTTCGACTCATAGGAATTACTTCCGCTTTAGACCAAGCCTGGGTGACCTAATTAAGTCTGTCGTTAGACATAACTAGCTCTGATACCAAGTCTGTCGCGACCCAAAATACCCCCTAGGAGTTAAGGATACTTTGACTCGTGACCGCCATATCATACCTCCAGTATGATACATAAGGCACACGTGGAAACCTGTCAGAGTACCTGAATATACATAGCGGAAACGAAATACAATGCACAACGGAAAATAAAATACTAAACATAGTGGAAGCAAAATGAATACTCCTATAACTTGGCTTAAGTAAGAACCAACAAGTATACATGTGTGAGAAACCCAAAAGTGGAGTGGACAGACCCCACACTCACATAACAAAATGACACAAGTTCTAAGTCGGTCGATCAACAGAAATCGAAGTCACGACTCCTATCTAAAGCACCATCGTCATGATAGTGATCCATGGAAGGCTCCGGGTCACGGTACTCTTCCTCGACCCAAGGTTCTTCGCCACACAAATCGAATGGAACCCGAGCACCTGCCGATCATAACAATATCGACTGAGCATGGAATACTCAGTGTATACAAACTAATAAGAATAAAGCGGTTAGGCATGGAGCTTACAAGACATGGAGAATGAAATCCGTAAAATCCTTAAAGCATGGAAACCGTGAAAACATATGTGAGATAATATTCGAAACCAAAACTGTAACCGTGTGAGTCAATCGATAATCATATCCTTATGAGTTCATGGAATTACTTAGAGTCATTATGATCCGTAGAGACATAGAGCATAGAGCAATACCGTAGAGCATTTCCATAGAGCATAACCTTAGAGATCTTAGAGCATTTCATTGTGATCCGTGGAGCTTGTGAGACGATCTTAGAGCATTATCATAGAGTTTCCTTGTGAGCATGGTATGATCCTTAGAGCTTGTGAAACGATCTTAAAGAAATCATAGAGTTACTTAGAATCATTCATTATTCGTCTTTTCGTGAAAAACCCTTGTTTGTACTTTGAGAAATCCATGGAAACCATCGGTTTATACGAGACATGCGAGCATATGCACTTAATAAGAGAAATCATCGTATTTAAGCATAGAATCCCTTAGAGGTATTTTATCAAACACTTAGAGTGCATCATAATAGTAACCTTCATCCAAGTATATAATCACACATTTTCATACATAAAATCAATACATATAGATAGGGCATAGATAAGAAGAATCATAATTAGTAACTAGTAGGATTGCAAGATTGTAGTAGAGTGTATCTCCCTTAGAGAAATCAAGGAGTTTGACTCCCAATGGCTGGAACAAGCAAGAATAGTGAGTTCTTGGTTGGAAAACACCAAATGGAAAGGAAGAACTTGATCTTCCACAAGCTTGAACGATCACCAAGGTCCTCTCCTCCTTCTCCTCTTCAAATCCCTCAAAAACAATGCACAAAGGGTTTGTGAAACCCTAAGGCACGAACCCAGCCCTTTTATAGGCAAAGGGTGATGGTTAAAGTCTTAAACACCCTTAATGAAGAAAATCTACGTATGACCGATCGATCGGTGGTATGGACCGAGCGATCGGTGGCTTACCGGTCGATCGGTGTTATGACCGAGAGATCGGTCAAAAACACACTCTCTGGAATTTTTCCCCATACAAAAAAGTTGACCATGCGACAGCTATCGAGCGATCGGTAGTTGACCGATCGATCGCAGGTAATGACCGAGCGATCGGTCGACCCCTGTTTTGCTTAAAAACCTTGTTTACACCACTCGAATCTTCCCCAATGCACTTCCAACACTCTTTTATGCTTTCAACACATTCCCTAAGGACATATAGACCCATTGGAATATATACGCCATAATTCCAAAACATATATTAACATAAGACTCATAAGTGTACAAAACCACACTTGGGCACTATTCACACACTATTCATTCTTAGTGAAATGAAATTTCGGGGCTCTACAAACCGTCTTTTATTTTGTCACATTTAGGTTAGTCCTAGACTTTCTCGTATGCACTCATTTCAGATTTTGCACTTGTCTTCCCCCTAATCTAATTCAAAATCTTCATCTCAGTTGGACTTATTCTATGATCAAGTAACACAGAATACCGATCAAAAAAAATGATCAAGTAACACAGAATGTATGCAAGTCTCTCTCTCTCTATATATATATATATGTGTGTGTGTGTGTGTGTGTGTGTGTGTGTATCTATATATAAGATGACGTTCCTGTGATTGGTGCTCCTTAGAACATGTAGCGAGTCGTTGAGTGCCCTTCTTAAAAACTTGACATGTGGCAGGTTGTTTCGGAATCCGACCGTTGGATGTTAATATATGTCCCTTCGGGGTCATGTGGTAAATTATTAGGCCAAGGGACCCACCTTAACAATTATTTCAAGTATCGATACGTATTGATTTTTAGGGAACCGATACACTGGCACAGGTACCTAGATATCTTCTAGGGTATCATGCATATCAGAACGTTATGCACCGATACTTTTACTGATTCACACCGATGCTACCAATATTGTTACCGATGCACACCGATACTGTTATCGATAGTAGTGTTTTAAAATTCAGCGACTCGACTGGGTTTTGAGCCAACTCGTCGAGAAACTTAGGTTTTCCTAGGAATAACGAGTGACTCATTTGAGTTGACTAGACCCAGTCGACTTGAATATTTGACTGAGTCACTCTTCCTCTTTGTCTCTCATCTCTCCTGCAACTGTCTCTCGTCCTTCACTGTCCGTCATCTCTCTCTTCTCGCACCTCTCTTGCTCTTTTGTCTCTATCGTTCCTCTTTCCTCATCTTTCTCTCTCTTGTCCCTCTTTCTTTTTGTCTCGTCCATCTTCAAGCCCTCACTTGGGAAATGATCTAATGTTTGAATGTTTTGGGTTGTTCTTTCTCTTTTGAGCTACTGAGAGTTCAACAATTGCTCAGTGACTGCCTCTGATTTTTGCGATTTAACATCTGTGTTCCCCACAAGGTCCGCTAATCCTTTATTTGCTGCTTGTTTCTCTTATTTCAACAATGTCTCCTGTTTGCTTTGCAGTCACATTGTCATTGTCAACAGAAGAATCCTCCGGATGCATTCCTATCATCTTCACATCTCCTTTTACCAGGTAATGCATCTAGCAATTTTGCTTGTAGATGTGAAAAATTAAAGAAATGAACATCTTTAAGTGATTAATATCATATGAAGAATTTAAGGATGCTGCATAGGAATGACATCTTTAAGTGATTAATATGATTAGAAATGAACAAAATTGAAAAAAGTTAATGCACAAATAAATAAGAATGAGAATGGAGATTGTCTGCCGAAATGTCAATAATTATAGGATTGATGGATGATAATTGATGAATTATATTATTTAACATTTATAATTCTATAATTGATTACTATTTTTTTTTAAATTTTAATTCATCTATATATATATATATATATATATATATATTATCCAACATAAAAAAATCTACGATAAAATAATTTCTACTTTCTGCAATTCTACTGCAAACTTACAAATTAAAAACAATCCTAAAGTAATTTTAACGCTAAAACCCTAAAATCAATCCTAATTTCAATGCAATTCACTATTGTAGAGTTTAGATGCTTACAGTTTACCTAGTTGAAACTTGCCAAGTCACAACTCATAAGGAGGCTGCCACAGTTTCACAAAAACAGTCATGAATCATGATTACCTGCTCCTTATCCTCTTCTCCTTCTCCTCTGTTTAGGGCCCAAATGAGACTTCGGTACGGGGTCGAACGCGATTTTAAAAAAAGAGTCCTCAAGTGACTCGGGTAAAAGAGATCAAATTTTTTTAGGCAAGTCGATTCAAAACTCAGGTGAGTTGAGTCGGCTCAGCCGAGTTTTGAGTCGATTTGCCGAGTTTTTGTTTAGTGATTATAGGTATATATTATGATTAATTTTTAATTTGTACCATATATCTAATAGATATTGAAAAATACTATATTTTTTCGAGTTTAGGTGTCATTTCTCAGATAATTTTTTACTGCATTTTCAATTCGACTCGGCAAGGTTGAGCTGAGTTGAGTTCTCGAGTTTTAAAACATTGATCGAGTGGAATCGACTTCAATTGCCGATGACTTTCCATTAATGAAGGGAACTCCCTAGCAGCAAAGGTTTGTCCCCTGTTCCCTTTTCCTCCTCCACTCAAGCTCATTACCAGCCCAATCCGATCGCGGGAGGTCCGTTTTTGCAAGAGGGATATACCTTGTACGAACATAGGGAGTTGTTGTTGTCCCCTAATCTCGATTAATGGAGCATCAAAGCCAAATGACACTAAAGCGTACGCTCGATATGACTATAAAACCAAAGGGGTATCCATTTGAGTGTTGGAAAACACCCTTAGAACCCTCCGTTTTTAATTTTTTTTCTTTGATAAATTTGTAGGCCTAAAACAACTTCGTTGTCGATTTTAGGTTTAAAAACAAAAATCCAAGCGTTTGATTTTGATACTTATGATCAAGATGCCCAATCCCACTCATAGTGTAGTCAAGGCGTCGCCTGGGTGTCACCTAGGCGATTTTGGACTACCACCGCCTAGGCACCTCTCTAGGCGGATGACAATCACTTGGACGCTCTAACAGTTATCCTGTTTTACAGTTTTACAACGTAGTTACATACAAGGTTCTAAATGTCGATATCGCTCGACATGTCGAGCCGTGGAAAAAAGATATATCGGAGATATATCGGAAGATATATTGTTTATCGGTGATTTTTGAAAAAATTGTAAAAAAATGGGACAAAACATGAAATTTTGTAGTGAAACTTTAGGAAGTATTAAAATAGATGTTAATACACTTTTTAGAATAAAAACATTTTAAAAAATAACAATGTACCTAAGAGATGCAATGAGAATAAAGCAAAGATGTGCGTTGATAAGTGACAATAATGTATGATTGATTCATGTTTCATTCATTATTGAATAGCATGTGTTAGTGAATCTTAACCATAGTTAAAGGGAATTAAAAGGGTTAATTTTTTAATTTTTTTTTCTAAAAATCAAGATTAAATGCTTTAACCCTAAGGATTTAGTGAATCTTAATCACAATTAAAGGGAGTTAAAAGAGACTTTTAATTTTCTATTTTTTTATTTTCTAATAGATGCTTTAACCATAAAGGTTAGTGAATCTTAACCATGGTTAAAGGGAGTTGAAAGAGATGTTACTTTTTTTTTAAATCAAGGGTAGATGCTTTAACCTTAAGGGTTAGTGAATCTTAACCACAATAAAAGAATTAAAAGGAGATAAATTAACCACATGGGCTAAAACTTGTTAACCATAGTTCAAGGACAGTTAAAGGGGCTTTATGAGTTTATGAAATATCTTAAGGGCATAATAGTCATTTTACTAAAAATTACAAACAAAAGTCTAACAAAACCAAGGGTTTATTGTTGGAAAACCATGAGCTAATTTGCAAAATGTTTACACATAAAAGTGTATTTGCAAATTAGGAAGAACCTAGCAGTTAATATGTAAAAACCCACTTAAAATTAAATAAAACCTGATAACTCATATGAAGAAGGTAGACTCAGACTCGACTCCGACTCAAAGGAGAATGGAGACCTAGGACATGCCGGCTAGGGCGATCGGCGACGGTGAGCGACGGTGACCTCCATGCTCCGGGTATGTTCTTCTTCCTTCATCCTCTCTTCTTCTTCCTCCTTTTTCCTCTTCTTCCTTCTTTCTCCTCTCTTCTCTTTTTCCTCTCTTCTTCCTTCTTTCTCCTCTCATCTTTTTATTTTTTTCATTTTTTGTTTCAAACAAAGTGAACCCTAACAGGGTTTTACGAAAAAAATATTCCACAAAAAAAAAGAAAAAAAAAAAGGGTTTTCTGTTTGGGCGATATCGGAAGATATCGCCGATATATCTCCGATATCGCCGATATTTCCGATATATCGCCGATATGCTGTATTTTTTTTAAAACATCATATAGATGTGTCGGTGAGGGCGATATCGAAATATATCGGCGATATATCGCCGATATTATCGATATTTCGAACCTTGGTTACATATAAATGATTTTATACTTTACTTTCATTTACTTAAGATATTTATATGTAAATAAGGTTATAAACTTGATCCAAATTCCTATAGAATAAAAAGTCAACTTTCTAGTTCAAGAACAAAATTCTCTTTTTAGTGTCTTTTTCAAAATTTCAACTTGCAAATGTTATGGTATTTCTTAAAATTTAAAATTTCATAAATTCTGCTATAAAAAAACAACCGGTAAAAAAAGTCTCATATTTTAGTCTTCAAAAATATTTTCGTTTATAGGGTCAAAAAGTCAACTTATAGTTTAGCAGAAAAGACATACATTCAAGCTTTACAACATTAAATATATTGTGCCTAGATTATTGTCAACCCTATGAGGTTTGAATTGTTATGTGTGTATCATAGTTAGCAGAGCGAGAAGCGAAAACGAGAAGCAAAGCGAAAGTGAGAAGCAGGAAGTGAGGCTCAAAAAAACCACAGGAAACGTGAAGCGAGAAATGAGATAGATATAGGCTCCTCATTCCTATTATGTTATTTATGGGTAGCTATACCTTTGATTTTATCTTACATGAGATTTTTGGGGAAAAGTAAGTGCCTTAGGTTTCAAACCGACAATACTTGCTTAGAGTTTATACCCTAGGCTATAAACTGTGGTCTACCACATCACTTCACACGTATAACTCTTTGATTACTAGATGAGACGCGATGGAAGCAAGTTTTCTAGGAAACGAGTCTCTCCGAAGAAGCGAGTCTGTCTAAGGAAGTGAGTTTGGGAAACGAGCTTCCTGAAAAGCGAGTTTCCCACCCTGTACATAGCTTCCCTGCATCTATGATGTATATATTGATATTATATTTGTATATATAATATATATAAATAATTTAATTATTTTTATCGCCTAGGCAACGCCTTCGCCTAGCCATACCTAATCACCTTGATTACATTGTCCACTCATATAGAGCTTATGGACATGATGCTCAATTTCGGGCATCGAGTGAAAATTATGGATAGATTCCACAGTTCTCAGGTTTGCACCTGATCGGGATAGTGTATGCTCTAGATGCTAGTCAACAACAGACGTACACAAAATTTATTAGACCACATCGTTTACATGAGTTGGCCATGGTATTGTAATCATGTCCAGAACACTTATTATGTACTATCTTCATTTCTTGAGCCCACAGTGTTTGCATTGTCACGTACTTCAGTGTGGTATTAAGGTTATATCATGTTTGTCATTTACTTTATGATTGTAAACAAGGTTGTTAAATCGTAATTAAGTTGTAAAATCATTTTAGGACTAATTCGATTCAATTCAATTTGGAATTCAATTTGTAAACCCTAAGATTGATTCAATTTTTTCAAAAAATTGTTAAAAAAATACAAAAAATATTTAATAAATAAAAAAATGGAATAATATATTATCCAAAAGATTTCATCCATACATTATACAAAAAAGCAAATGAACTCCATAAAATGAAACATAACCCCCATTATCATAAATGATAAATCAACAAAAGTAAATTCATATAATCATGTTGTATGAGATCAAGTATCGAAAGACTTGTATAATTAAAAACACTAATAAAATAAACTATCAAGTTTTTCCAGAGTCCAACTCTCCAACTTTCATGAAAGTTTCATCCTCTTTGTTCTTCCTCTTTTTTTTCTCGTTTCATAGCAACAGTGAGAAAACCCAAATATGGGTTTTAGCATGTTCGTAAAAGGGTTTTCCCGTTTCTTCTCTCTTCTTAAAAGACAAAGTACTTTTAGAAAATTGAAAGAATAAAAAATATTTTTCAAAAGTATTTGTCTGTAGGTTCGTGCTTGAATCGCATGAATCATATGATTTGAATCGCAAATTGAATGTGATTTACCCAATTATGATTTTCATCTGCGATTTGAATTGTTTTGCCTTAGTTTCGATTCAAATCATAGGATTTGAATCGCAAAATGCAAGGATTTTAACAATCATCATTGTAAATTCAATACCTTATTATGTATTTCATTCAATATAAGGTTTCCATATTTAGATTGTATTTCCTATATTTTATTGTATTCGTCAATTTAATTCACGAATTATATGTGACTTATTGAAAAGAGCACACATCTTTCAAAAGTTGTGAATTAAACGTGATTTTCATGACTTTTTGAAAAATTTACGAATATATATATTCTTTTGTAATTAATAATCTCGTGTTTTAATTTTTATACCTTGTTCGACATTTTGCCGATTTTATGCTAGTTTGTTTTTTGATTTTTTCCTAGCCCAATAATTCCCCAATTTCAACTTGGTGACTATGGTTGTCACCAGTGTGGTCAAAATATTGCCTAGGCAGCCGCCTTGTCTAAGGACCCCTATCGCCTAGATGATCTAGGTGGCCACTCGATAATTCTTACATAATGTGAATAGAAAAACCAAATTTTGGTCTCCTAGGCATCGCCTCACCCATAGTTACCAACCACCAGTATAATACTTGTAGGTGGTCGCCGTTTAAAACGACTTTCTTTTTTTGTGTTACGCATTATACGTGTATTGTCATTTAATACCCGTTTAATATGCGAATTGCCTATTAACGCATACAATACACGTATTTTTGTCATACTTTTACTGTCTTAAACGCATATTCCATATTAAATGATTGTTATCAGATAATATTATGATATATATATATTAATTATTTAAAAAAATTTCCTAACTTTTGTCGTGTTTTTTCCATATAACACCCGTACTTCCCGAACGGATCATTGCTATATTATATATATATATATATATATATATATATATATATATTTAATTATTCATTATTTAAAAAAAATTTCCTACTTTTGTCGTGTTTTTTCCATATAACACCCGTACTTCCCGAACGGATCATTGTCATATTATCCCCGTACCCGTACTTGGTAACTATGGTCTTGCCTAGGGAACCCCCTATCGACTAGAAGCTTTGACCAGTGTTTGAAAAAGTGTGTGAGGCTTACGCCTCGAGACTCACCTTGGGGCGAGGCTTAACGAAAACGCCTTAAGGCTCAACCATGAGGCTAAACCCTATGAGGCATAGGCTTCATGCCTTGAAGTTCGTTTTATGTCTATAGTATACATCTCATACATTAATTAAAATTAGGTTTCTAACCACAACTGATACTTAAATGTTATTTTTCAAAATTTGTTATTTGTTTTAACTAATTTATATAGTATTTCCAACGTGTTCGCGTACGCCCACACGAACACACACAATGTACACAAATACACACACATACACATACATATGTATATATATATATATAGCATTCTTGTGAGGCATTCTTGTGAGGCTTACGCCTCACGCATCTTGAGGTCCTAACGCCTCGCCTCACGACTTCACGTTTTAAAACATTGGCTTTGACTACACTGGTTGTCACCTAAGCATCGCCTCTCATAGGGAGCCCCTATTGTGTGGACACCTTGACTACTTTGTGGTATCGGTTGATGTCTATAAGGATATCCAGATATAAATATATTTTGTGGTTTATTGTGTATCCGGCTGTATTTTGAGTCTGATGCCTAGGCAATGAATTAACTACATTGATATTGAACTACAGATAGGGTCTGCCAGACATGGCTGAAATCCAGCATATCTGGCATCTGTATCAATACAACCAGGATGTCGATACACATGCACAGTAATACATGAAAGTAGTTGCTGATTTTACTGCATGACATCCATGTAAAATGTAATAAGGACTACTCTCATATTCTTACCGTGTCAGATTTTTTTTTTCATTTGGCTCAGTATATTGCATAATTAGTCTAAATGTGTTTCTACTATCTATAGGCATATCACTCAATCAATATTATGTGATGAAGCATGAGCATCACCTTTGACATGGAAATGGGGAATCACCAAATCAGAAACTGGAAAGCCCAAAGGTCGAGGCACGTAGATGGATATATATATTAATTGACAACACAGGGAAATTGCTTTGTTCCTCTAGACAGCTTACTGTGACAAAATTTTCACATTGGATCACTTGAAGAATAAGGGTGTGAATTTTTTTTGTAACGAGGAACCCCAAGCCCACCCTTTGGGTAGACCAGGTAAACCCCGGGCGCATACAAGACCCCGCAACTCACTTGGACCGATAAGATCAAGGCTCATGAGAACCCTGGACCCTTGTGCGGGTGGCCCCAAGGAGATGTCAAGAGTTAAACTCAGGACCTCCGCTTCCTGAAGCGTGGTCCATTGCCAACTGAGCTACCCCTTGCCAACAAGGGTTGGAATATTGCTAATAGGTGCTTCATATGTTTGGCCGAGGAGTTTGTGGACCACTTGCTTCTGTATTGCCATTTGGCTAAACGGATTTAGGGGCATATCCTATCCCTTTTGAGGATTTCAGTTGGTCTTCCCTTCCATCTTTTCGGGTTTCTTTCTAGCAAAGTATTAAACTTCGGTTTTGGTATAAACTTCGATCGCTAAAAAAGTTGACACGTTTCGAAAAAGTTTAAAGAAGTCTAAGGAAGTTATGTAAAAATTAAAGAAGTCTAGGAAACTTTAAGAAAATTTTGGAAATTTAAGATGACACTTTAGAGATTCAATACTAAAATTTAAATACACATCTAGAATTCATTATATTACTGATGCAAGCATGTAGTACTTAAATATGAGAATCATGTTAAGTGACATGCGTTGTCTGCTTGTTTGAGTTGTAACTTCTTAATATTTCTCTATATTGTCAAATTTTTTAAACTATATTTTATCCTCTTTATCAAGTGAAGAGGATATGTAACATCATTTTATTCTCTTTATTTTTTAATGATTATCCATGTTAATTGTTTTAAAGACCTGAAAAACTTATGAATACACATTAAAGTTGATAATCATTGAAATTCAATTTAGTTTCTAAACCTATTCCAATCTGCAATTGACGAGCTCAATGTTTTACAAGATTGAATCAATATGTGAAGAGGAGGAAATGAGTAGTTAAATAATTTTTAATTTATGAAATACTATTAGAAAATTATTTAATATAATTAAAAAGCCCTTATGGGCATAATATACTATTAATAAAATTATTAGAATATAAATTATAATTTGTAATAAAGTTAATACTAACCACACTCTATTAATAAAATTATAATTTATAATAAGGTTCATAGTCACAAAGTACCCCGTTTAAAACTTTTAGAGGTGGTCGCCGTTTTAAACGTATTTGCCGTTTTAAACTTTAAAATCCGTTTTAAACGCGTACTCCGTTTTATACGCGTTTTAAACTTTTTTTAACCAAAAAAAGAAGGTTAAAACGTGTTTTAAGAGTTACGAGACGATGTGTTAGGGCAAAACGTCAATACCTCGTCTCTCGCTTTGGTCTCAAGTCTTAGCTCTATTGTCTCTCACTCGACTGCTCTTCGGTGGAACCTCTCTCCGGCAATGATAAGTCTCTCTCTCTATCTCTCTCTCTCTCGGGTTATTCCCCTTCAATGTCTAGTTTATCTCCTTAGCTAGGACTAGGAGAGACTAGTTTCGATTCTACCCAAGAGTCACCTATTTTTCATACGCAGAATTCGTTTAACGCGTAAACCATCTTGTGATGCTTTTGGGAGCTTAATGTGTAGGAGTATATGAGTTAATTAATTTATGTACATATTGGGGAGGGGTATTCCTCCTTATCCTTTGCATTTGTGTGGTTTAAATTTTGTGTGGTTGTCTTCGTTTTGCAACTGTGTAAGCTTAAATTATGAGTTAAATGATTAGTAGTTAGTATTATATATATATATATATATATAATTATTTATTATTATTTTTAACTGCCCGTACTTTTTCCGTGTTTTACCGTTTAAAACCCGTACTTCCCGAACGTATCATTGCCATTTAATACCCGTACCCGTACTTGGTGACTATGATAAGGTTAATGCTAGCAACACTCTCTTTAAAACTAATTATAGTTATAATCACTATTACAAATCTCCCGAGAAATACCTAATTTCTCCCGAGAAAAACATCTAAAGTTTAAAACTCCATTTTTATCGCGATATTTTAAAAATCTTGTAAGAAATGTAATTTTATCTTTTTATCCCGTATATATCGCGAGATTTAGCCGAGATCTTAAAAATATCATGAGAAATACACAATGTTGTTGGTTTTATGAATTTATAACTTGATGACATTTATTACTATTTTATGTAATTTTAATATATTTTTTTAATCATTGTCGAGATTTGGGCGAGAAATACCCGAAAAAAATTCAGATTTGAAATCTCCTGAGAAAAACTTCAGCCGATAAAATCCCGAGAACGAGATTTGTAACACTGGTTATAATAAGGTTAATGCTAGGAACGCGTGTATTTCCTTATAAAGAATGTAAGTTTAAAGCGAGTGAAACTAGCATTACCCTTTTTAGTTAAAACTTAAAAGCTCTTTAATTTTTTTTGATCGAAAAAGCTCTTTAATTTTTAGACTTTTTTTGTACACTTCGGTCAACTTCCACCGAAGTTATGTATTTTCCTTACACTTTTTTTCTATTTTGGTCGAAGTTTATGGAAGTCTATCAGGAAATCCAGTATTTTTAAAGTACAAGTGCATTTCGTTTCGGACACCACGGAAGTCGACTCAATTCGGTAAACTTCGGCGGAATTGAGTCGATTTTTGACACCATCCTCTCCAGTCGGTTCTTGAGAGATGTGGGTGATGCTCAAAGAATGCTTTGGAGGCTTCTTCTGAGGGCCATCTGGCGGGGGCGATGGGAAGAGTGGAATAGGATTAGGAGGGCATTTGACAACTTTTTCAGCTTCGGTGGAGATTTTTACCTTTATTATCTCCGGGTTTCTTTTCTTTTGGTGTTCAATTAGGATTTAGGAATAACTTTGTTGAGAATTGAGATAAGGTTATCCTCTAAAAAAAATTATGGGTAGATCCTATGTCACCTTATCCTGTTTCTTGTTGCTTGTTTTCTAGTGTTACCTAGGCACTTCAATTTTTCCAAATTTTGTCGTACCGACATCTTGGCACGGTAAGACACTCCTTGGTACGTGTCTATGCCATGTCATGGTGACATCAATATTTTGGTTAGGCACGTGGTACTTCAAATATGCCGTGCCATTTATATATATATATATATAAGATTGCTAAAAACTTTTTGTCAAGTTATATAGCTTTTTTGGCAACATAGAGGAAAACTTATTAGGAGAGCAGTAGCACCAACGATGAGCAATTGGTCTCTCTCCCTCCCTTCCTCTCTCATTTACTCCTCTCTATCCTCTATATGAGTAAAATAAATTTAAAATTGGGTACACTTTTAAAAAACAAAATTGGTTAAAAGTGGTCCCACCTCTCTCTATTCTTATTATTATTCTTAAAAAATTTGGAGTAATAATATATTCGTAATATATAATCATTTTTAGAAATCTATATATCTGTGCCGCCGTATTGGGATTTCCAGAGCTTTGCCATGCCAAACACCTAACACCTGGACATTTGGTATCCGTACCATGTGCCTAGGTAAAGTTTGTTGTTTACCTCTTTTTTTTTTTTTAGGTTCACTTGTATGAAACTATTTTATGTTATTTTTAATAATATGTTCTGCTGATCCTTCAGTGGAAAAAAAAATTAAAAAAGTGTAAAAGAAGCTCACCTGCTGTTGCAAGCTCCAACTGCTTATGATGAAATAGCAGAGAAATCACTCACTTGCTTATTGGAACGCTCCGATTGCTCACATATGGCTCAAGCAGAAGATGAAGCTCACCTACTGACTTTGCACGCTCCAACTGCTCACCTATGTCTAGATAGAGTGGAATGGAGGAACAGGATCATGCGACCAACACCAAATAGTTGGGACAAGGCTTGAACAATAATGACGTCTCTACGTTATGCATTTTGCATTTTACAAGTTCAATACTGATTACTGAAGAATAATTCAAGTAGTAAAAGTAGCTGTCTAGTATATCTTTATATCATGGTTTTGTGGATTAATATGTACACAATCAGTTTCCACATTATCATAAAATTGCTCAGATATCTATTAAAGTTACATAGGATAAATGTGCTTGGAAATTGTGTACATCAACATGCGTGCCAACTTTACTGTTAAGCAGTTGTTCTAGCTAACCAATCAGTCAAATTAGGCAATCAAATGATGGTATTTGCTTACCAATAACAAATGATGGTGACTTTTTACTATAATTAAAAGATATGCATCTTCTTCAGTCTCATTTATGCTTTCATTTTTTAGTTTTGAATTTTTTTACTGGGTTTCTCTTTCCTGTTTCCATTTTCTTGTAAAATGTTTATTTATCTGGAGTTATATTTACATAGCAATATGACGTACTAAGTAAATTGTTTCAGAGAAGGCTTGATGTCCTATAAGCAATTCATTCAGGAGCTTGAAGATGATATACTGCCAGCTGAAGCTGAACGCAGGTACATGATTGAGAATATTGTGGTTGCCTAAGGTGTTCTTTACCAGATTATTCTTGTTTATCATGGAATGAAAGATTCCTTTTGATTATGTAGGTATCAAGAGTATAGGACAGAGTATATTTCAACTCAGAAACGTGCTTTTTTTGATGCTCACAAGGACGAAGAATGGTACTAAACTCCTTTTGTTTGTGTTCAATTCATGTTGGTATGTTTTCTAATATCTTCCTTATCCTAATTGACTTACTTTTGGATGAAGGCTGAGGGACAAGTATCATCCAACAAATTTACTCACAGTCATAGAAAGGTGCGGTTGTCTACTTTCTTATTTAAAGGAAGGATGGAAATCATAATTAGCTTGAATAGAAATTAATGGGCCATGGAAATGGTTTGGTGAATATTGTTTCTAGCTTGGGGAGTTGCCCGTTATTCAGTTGTTTTCTGGCCTATTAATCTTAGTTCTTGATGGACATTTCATGGATACATCTTAAAGATTTATATTTATTGACAAATTTTCTTGCCATTCCTATGGTACATTTTCTTAGGAGGAATGAAAATGCCCGGAGAATTGCAAAAGAATTTTTGCTTGATTTGCAGAGTGGAACATTGGACCTGTAAGATATGTTCTTTTATGTTTCTAGTGTTTGCTCTTCGAGGCCATGCTGCCAACTTTCATTCTTGTGATGCAGAGGTCCAGGTGTCAACACCTCATCGTCAAACAAATCAGGGCAGGCAAGTGATCCAAACTCTGATGATGAAGCAGACACTGCTGGAAAAAGAAGACGACATGGTAGGGGGCCGGCTAAAGAAAATGATATTTCAGCCGCTCCCAAGGCTCACCCAGTCAGTTCTGAACCTCGACGAATCCAAGGTGATATTGAACAAGCACAGGCTCTTGTGCGCAAACTCGACGCAGAAAAAATGATTAAGGAGAATATTTTATGCGATGTTGATAATCACAAAATGGACAGTGAGAAATCTCACGGTGGATCCATGGGCCCAATTATAATAATACGGGGTTTAACCTCTGTCAAGGGCCTCGAGGGCATTGAACTACTGGATACACTCATCACTTATCTTTGGCGCATCCATGGTTTGGATTACTATGGCTTGATTGAGACAAACGAAGCTAAGGGTCTTCGGCATGTGAGGGCAGAGGGCAAGAATTTTGATGAAACAAGTACTGCTGGGGCTGATTGGGAAAAGAAACTTGACTCTTTTTGGCAAGGTCGGTTGAGGGGTCAGGATCCACTGGAAGTAATGACAGCCAAGGAGAAGATAGATGCGGCTGCTTTTGAAGGGTTAGATCCACTTGTCAGGAAAATTAGGGATGAGAAGTACGGGTGGAAGTATGGTTGTGGAGCCAAGAGTTGCACAAAGCTCTTTCATGCTGCCGAGTTTGTGCATAAGCATCTGAAACTAAAACACCCTGAGCTTATGATGGAGCTGACTTTGAAAGTGCGCGAGGATCTTTATTTCCAAAACTACATGAAGTACAGCTTTTCTTAGCCTTTTATTTTCCCTTTTAATTGTGGATTATTGGATTGATTAATAAGCAGTGCTGACTATCTTATTATCGTTGCAGTGATGCAGATGCTCCTGGTGGGATGCCTGTCATTCAGCAACCTCTACCGGTATGATTCATCGGGCCAGTAAGACAGTCATTCATGCACACACATGTATAAAGAAATGTCCCAGATACACCCAATGAATGCCTCTAGTTGTGAATGTATGTCACTAGTTTCTATTGCTAAAGTATATCTATATATTACTAACAATTAATCAGAGATACAAAAGTGGGTTCACCAATTGTTGAACTAGGAAAAACAGGAACAATGAAAGAAAAATCAAACCAAAAACAAGGCCAGTAGACAGGTCAGAATTTTGGGGCTGTGTGGTGTCCTAGATTTATGCAGAATCTTTAGGATTGGTAGTTAGAGAGTGCTTCTCAGTTGTTGGGCCGGCCATGCTCTTTAATGACCTACCCTATGCTCAGAGATGTGAGATTATGGTCCTGTGAGGAAAAATTGCACTTTTTAGTGAGATCCTTTTCCCATAAGGTTGTGTGGAATATTGATACGCCCTCCAAAGTATCATTCCTTTTTGTGGTCGGTAGCACTTGACAAATTCCTCACTTGTGATCATATAATGAAAAGAGGTTTTTTGTTTGGTCCTAATAATTTATATACCGAAGTTAGGGGTTAGCACTCATGGTGGGCGTCAACAGCCATACCAAGACTCGAACACGAGTCACACCTCCCCAAAGGGAGATACACTATCACTGGGACAAGCCCATGGTGTGTTTGATGAAAAGAGGTTGGAAGATGGCTAATGACTATTTTATGTGCCATAGTGAGGAGGATTCAGTGGATCATTTACTGATGCATTGTCCATTCACTTTTAAAATCTGGTGCTATTTCCTTTCTAGGTTGGGGATCAGTTGGGTCTTCCCCTGTTCCTTCTAGGGCTTCTTATCGTAATGGTCTTTGGCCAAGGTGGAGGGGGGTCACACCAAGAAGTATTTGGTTGCTCCTTTCAGGGGTAATAGCTTGGTCCTTTTGGAAGGACCGGAATTGCAGAGTATTCGACGGGATTGTATAAGCCAAGGATTTATATCTGCGTGAGATCTCAACAGCTTCCCCTCCATTGGCTCTCAGCTAAGGTTGGCTCACCTGATCAGGGTGGAGATATCCAAGCCTTGGGCAGTTGGCCTTGAGCGGTTCAGATGTACACAGTTGGTTGTCGTCTTATTTCTGTGGTTTTCATATTCTTATAGCACTCACGTTGTAACCTCTTTATATATATATATATTCTCTGGTTATCGATAATAAAATCCAACATCCATGATCAAAATGAGCATACAACCCTAGGTTGTTGAAAACCTTTCCTGATCGAGCACCATAACATCAAACTAGAAATGTCTGCACAGATTTTCTCAACTGGGATAGATGTGTTTTCAACAGTTAGCTCCAGGAGAAGCCTCCAAATTACTCTTTGGAGTTTGGATGATGCCCACATCTCTTAAGAACCAAATGGAGATTAGGCCCCTGAAGCTAAAATGGAAGACCACAACACCCTTAGGCACCCAGATGGCCAAATCCATCTAACCAGAGGGCAGTGAACAACCAAATGATATTGATTCCTCCTCAACCATACATACAAAGCATCTGTTGGTCAATCTCCTGTGAAGATTGGCTCGAGTTGGATAAAATTAAGGAGCGCCGATCGATCAGTGGCGCGGTAAAGTCCGGAAAACAGCTTGGAGCGGACCGATCGATCGGCCAACGCGAATTTTTAGTCCATTTTGTTTTTTGGAAACCCCTACTCCGAGTTGGGGACTTTCTAATTGTCTAGGTCTCTTGTTTAGGCCTATAAATACGTAGTTATGAGTCTAGGGTTTTAATAAAGGGGATGCTTATGCATTGAGAGAGGGAGATAATAGAAAGGGTTAAAGCATACTAGGGCTTGGGAAAGGTTAAAGGGAGGATAGATAGGGATTCTCCTTTGGGTTTTCATTGAGAAGGTAAGTTGAGTGCTTTTGTACTGGTTCCTCAAGGTTTCTTTAAATAAATGAGTAATCGGATCTTGACTCGTGGACGGGGGCAAGTTATTGCCGAACCACGTATATCTCTTGTGTTCTCTTTTGGTGTGTGCTTGATCATTCTTTTCTGCCGGTATTCTATTATTATTCTCAACATCTCCAACCCCTACTCTTTAAGTGGTCCAAAGTGTGAATTTTGTCCATGAAGGCTGTCTAGGGGAAAACGCAATCTGGATGTGCAGTTATCTCTATACATGCATGTATGAATGAGTCCCTTTCTAGTAGTGCATCTCTTAGGAACAAAACAAAACCTATAGAAGCATATAATTAAGTTTCATTAGGGCATGTGGTCTTTGTATAAATTCCCTAGTCCCGTCTATTTATATTTTTTGTAAGCAGGCCTTTCTAGTAGTCTTTTGTGATTTCATCTACAGATTCTGAACGCAAGTAATATGCAATTTTATGTTCCGGGTGGGTGATATTAGCCTGGAAGTGTGGAGCTAAATTCGCTACTCCCATATGCTTATTAGGTGATTATTGGAAGTTAGAGGAGTGCTAGCCCCATTCGCATTTACTCCAAAATTTTCCGTTGACGCAAGATGGGGATAACACATGGAGATGTTTCATTATTTTAATAGTTTAAAAAGTACAAATCAGAGAATGTTTGACATTTGTAGCGCCCTAGTTGCGTCTTTGGAAGATCTGCAACTGGAGCTAGTAAAATCCTTGTTAGTTAAGAAGTATTTAGTAATGATGTTGAAGGTAAACCATTAGAGATTGGATGGAGTGGCATGTGTTTCTGTATTCTGCTTGTCATTATTATCATGGTTGTCAGAGTGATATTTGTTTCTTAGTGCAATTTCTTTGCTTTACAGTTGAACAAACAGCAGAAGAAAATCTTGATCCATATGTTCTGCTGGTAAAAATGGTGCAAATTTTGACTTGAAATGTGTTTAAAATATTAAATGTTATGATTATTGTCATATTATAGCCCACTGAGTTTTGGACTCCAATTTCTTATTACTTGTTCGTTGGTCTCAGAACTAGTGATCTAAAGGGTATGCACAGTAAATAAGGGGTTTAGCCACATCTATATATCCTTTTTTAAGTTTGTTTTCCTTTATTGTATCTGTAATGGTTTTTTAATCTTCTTTCTATAATGTTTCTTGTTTGAGGTTCCCTAAGTCATGTTTTTATATTTACTTTTGCCAAATGGTTTATGCTATTTCTGTGCTGTGAGCCTGCAACCCACCTTTGAAATTTATGTTTAGCTGCTTATCTTGCATAACTATTCTTTTCTGCACTCTGAAACTGAGGCCACAAGATCCCTGTATGTCTCATCTTATTTGTGGTTCTAACTTAGCTTTTTACATGTGCTCTTTGCAGAAGGATAGACCACAGAGGCGTAGGCCGGGTTCAGATAACCGATTGAGAGATGACCGTGGCAACCGTAGAGAGCATGATAGGGTTGATAGAGTTAATGAAGATGAAAGGTATGATAGGACTGAGAACTCACCGTCACGTGATTTCCAGTCTAACAATGCTGGTGGCCCAGAAGGGGGGAATCCTGATGAGCCAATGTATGATACTTATGGTGGACAAGGCATGCGTGCTGCTCCCTCTTTCACCTCTGATATACCCCCTCCACCAGTACTGATGCCTGTACCAGGTGCTGGGTAGGTTCTATATTGTACCTTTGTTGGGATGGAATTTTGTAACTTATTTGCTATTTCCATCAAAGCTTATATGTAATAATTTATTGCAGCCCGCTGGGACCTTTTGTTCCTGCTCCACCTGAAGTGGCAATGCGGATGCTGAGGGAGCAGGGTGGGCCTTCTCCTTATGAAGGCAGCAGTAGAAAAGCGCGGTCTGTTCCCCAGATAGGTGGGCCAGGATCAATCCTTTCTGTATCTCCAGCTTTTCGACAGGATCCTCGACGCATACGAAGGTAAGCACTGTTCAGTACCTGTTTACTGATCTAAATCTTTTGAATTTTATTCAATTTAATGTTCAAAAGGTTTCTAATCAAGTCTTTGAGTGATATCAGCCACAAGTAATGTAGCCAGATTTTCTGGGTCACTTGTATAATTCTCCTAAAAAGCTCACATTTTGGCTGATCTGATTTTTGTTATTTGAGGGCCAAGTCACCAGATGTTGGGATTCTGCTTGGCAGCTAATCAAGACATCTCACCAACGAAGTTTTGATAGAGAAGCCATCCTTTACAATATTTCCCACCTTTAACTTTTTTTGGTAATTATTGAGGTTGATTGCCATAAAGGTGCATGTGCGGAACTGCAGAAGAACTATAAAAATGTGTCACACAAGTAGGGATATGGAACCACTATTTAGTGCCCGTCACACCTGAACAGAAACAGACACTTAGAAAAAGAATTGAAATTGTTGTTACTCCCTGCTAATAGTCAACTGAACGTCATTTATACAACATACTTGTGGTCTATAATATCCAGAAATACGAAAGACCTTTGCCATTTATACAACTTACTTTTGGTATATAATATCCAGACATGCATCATTCCTCCTTTCTTTTTCAGGGATGTTATTTATTATTTAATTTTTGTTTGGATTGAAACCTATAGTGCATGAGGCTGTCCTGGTTGGTCAGGCTGACTGCAGGTGAGATCTTCCCATCATTGAAGATGGAAAATATAAGGGGAGAGCTAGTCTTAGTTGCCCGCCCCCAGGTTACAAAACAAATGACTTAGGACAGGTTGTGGAGCCCACCTGCAATCTGTCTTATTACCCCTTTTGGGGCAATTACGTGCGGCTTCCGGGGAGGGATAAGGGCTAGTAAAACATATATCAGATTTTTCTAGTCATTAGACAAGGAAAAATTGTGAGATTTAGTATATCTTATTCATGATTTGGTAAATATGGCCAGAATTTAGTTCTTTTTACAGTCATTTTATCTTTGTGAAGTTAGGGCTGACTCTCTGCTCAATGTGGTTGTAGTTATCAGGACCTCGATGCCCCAGACGATGAAGTCACTGTGATAGACTACAGGAGTTTGTAGGTGTTATGTTGGTGGATTGATCTAGTGTTTTGCCAATTAAGATGCTCTGCACTCCACTGCACAAGAATTGCTCCTCTTGGTTTGCCATTAAGGGCTGTTGTGGTTTTTCCATTAACTTCCCCAAAGGAACTATCCACCCCAAAGGAACTATCCACCTCATCTGTACTATAGTCAATGACATGAACTGGGTGCTAATGTGCTCTTGATAGGGCAGGTATATCCAGAATTGCTAAGTGACATCTTTGCTTTCCACTATTGAGTATTGCAAATTGTATTATGTATCATGACTTTTAATTTTTGTCCCCTCCCGCTGAGACCAGAACTTGAACTGTGAAAACTTGTGGCGCCGTTGCATTTACATTTGAAATGTAGTTGATATACTGATGACAAGTTCTGAAAAAGTGTTGAGTTCTCTTTGGTGGGGTGTGTAATTCTTTGGCTTCCATCTGACTTCATAATCGATTGACCAATCACGAAATGTGAAGCTGTAGTTTTTGATTGTTTTAATGTGGGTTGGACCATAGTTAGTAATTCGGCAGCGTACCTTGACAATTAGGTACGGTATTTGCGTATGATTTGAAAAACATTTAATAATTCGAGTGGTGACCTTTGGTCTGGTTATATCCTGAAACACAGACTGATTTTTTTTGTTGGTTTCACCAAATGGTCGGGCGGGAGCAACACTAATGTAGGATGGTTTCAGATCATCTTTGCTTTCAAAGTTGATACCAATGAGACCTGTTGATTGGTGGTCTCACATTTTTTAATGTGCATCTAGAGACTTAGAAGACAGACTTCAAAGATTAGGAAGGAAAAATTATCAAAATAATTTCATGGTTAAATATTTTTTTTAAAAAAAGATTGGTTTTGGTTGAATAGAAATGTAGATGCGCATATTATAGGGGAGAGCTACACCTATAAGAATAGTTGAGATTTTGTTGCTGGAGGATATGATATCTTTTACCTACGTAAGTGCAGGATCAGTGGTTAGCATTGGGGATTGGAGTTCTTGCTACTCATCACCCGGGGGAATGGTTCCCGAGACTTCTCTATTGAGAGAGGCCACACACCACCATTGGCACAAGAGGCGGGGTGTACAAGTATAGTAAGTGGAGGAGCAAAATGTGCCGAAAAATAATAGCTAATAAACTCTATAACTAATCAAAAAAAGTAAAGAAAATCACCTTACATACTCTCAAACATGCAACCTATTGGACTTGTCTTTTAGTTCCACGTAAGATGTTTTTAACATATGAGGTATGTTTGGCGATTAATTCGGTCTATAATGAAAAGCTGGAAAAATTAGTAGAAAGAAAAGAAAAGCTAGTGTTCGCAACTACCTCCTACTAAGGGCTTCTCTAAAGAATTGGTACAATGAAAATCTGGTCAACCGGACAATGAGCGCTAGTCATAAGTAGGGTTGTCAATGGGCAGGGCTTGGATATGTATAGGCCCAGCCCTCACTTGTAGAGGTCAGGCCCAAGCCTTCGCAGGGCCTAAATTTGTTAGACCGAAAGCCCTACCCTCAGGGCCAGGATTAGGCCGGGCTTGGGCTTGAAAAGAAGATAATGATTTTTCCCCCTAAACCACCACCTGCTACCAACCTAACCTAAGATCAAACCTCCTTTATTCAAGCTTGGACAGACAATGCAACCCAAAGAGCAGCACAGGGAAGTTAAAAATAAAAAATAAAAAAAATCGATGGACTAAACTCGGTCAAACCAAAGTAATCGACACCCGAGGTTGAGTAGGTCTAGTCGAGTCCCTCTGTAATCTTTGATGGAGCAAGGGAAGAGAAGGAATTAGAGGAAGGAGAATCGAGAAGCGCTGGTTAGAATCTTTCTTGTTCTAGAACCGTACGTGAGATTTTCATCTCATACAGAGGAGCCTTCTTGCAAAATGAGAATAATCCATGTAATAAAAAAATATTGAAATATTCTCATTATGAACTAACAGTGGCCAGTGTTTTTACAAGAAATCTCTAGCCAACCTTCATGCAAGAGATCTTTCTTAAAACCGAGCATGTTGGTGCTAGATAAAAATGGTAACTCCAACAATTTCTTTGTCCTCAACGCTCTGCTAGCCAAAGATATGAGAGAGTATGGAAGGGCTTTGGTTTTTGGACCAGCAGTCTATAAAACGTTTCCTTCTCCGGGGGAGAGAGTTTCCCAGAGAGGACTCTCTCTCTTTTCCCCTCCCTCTTCTCTCTCTATCTCTCCGACGTCTTTTTCCCCTCTGGTGAAAATTTGAGTGCCAGAGGCGATATTACTTTCAACTATTTCAATTTTTGATTTCAATCTACCAGCGGGCGATTTTCCAAATTTTGAGCACTTTTATCGATAAATTTGAGAAATAGAAGGAAGCCTAAAATGATACAACCCGTTGATGATATGATGGGTTATGACATTCCGGAGCTACTTAAGAGCTTTAAAAATCCCTATGAGTGAAGGATGCCAGATACAACTAGAGGATACAGAGAAGAAAGTATTACTGCAGGTTCATGCTATATATAGGAGCCTTGTAGAGCTTCAAATGCACCAACTGTTGGATAGAGAGAAGAAAGGATTTAAAACAAGCATACATATTTTGTCAAGTTCTTCATTCACAAATGCTCCAACTGTTGGATCTCCGTCATCAAAACCCCAACACGGGCACCGGAGTTACTCAGGCCCTTTCCACACTTTTCTTAACTAGTTTCAATCGACCCAAAGTCATCCAAACCTTCCAAAACCAACCCAACAATACAGAACAAGGCATAACAATCTTTGTACCAAAAGACCAGGCCTTCTCATCTCATTGAAAGCCTTCTTTCACTAATGTCACTGAAGAACAGCTCTAAGTCATTCCTTCTTTTAAATGCTTTATCACAGTACTACAGCGTGGTTGTGTGCATATGTGAACATATAGGTTATATTTCATATGTTCACGATCTCCTCCCATGTATATATATACTAGTAAAAATATATATAATTTTTAATATATTTTCATTAAATGTCATGTTACTTTCTTTATATTAAATAATTTTTTAAAATATTAGTATACTTATAAAAATATATTTTAGTAATTAAATTAATTTTTATATTAACTTAAATTTAATTTTAGAATAGAATTACTAATACGTCTACTTACAAATGTATTAAAAGAAAATAATCGTGCATAATAATCTTCTACTAATAAAAACAATAATATTAGAAATAATTATTATGACATTATTATTTTTCATGATTAGAATATTGGTCCTTTTGACTTTAAAATATTAAAAATATAAATAAAGAGACTTTATCTATAAAAACAGTAAAATAGAAATTTAATACGTAATAGTGGATCTCATGGGTCCCAATTTAGATTAGTATAATACTCTCTACTAATAGAGAGTCTTTATTCGTAGCAAAATAGAGATTTAATATGTAATAGTGGATCTCATGGGTTCTACAAAATATTATAAATTATAATTTTTTAACTATACGTTATAATTTATTTATTTTATAAATGATGAAGGGTAATTATGTCGGCATAAAATTTTGCATACTCCTTTATTAGTAGATATATATAGGTGGCAAGACAAGCCAACCGATTATAAATTATCAGCCTCACTGTCAATTAAGGAACACGTAGCATAGTTTATCCTACTGGCAAAGGCTCACTAGCCCCTATCTTGTATGGTAGGTGTATCCCTTCCTTTGGAGGTTCCGGGTTCCAGTTGGTGAGATTGGGTTGCACTCTCCACCCGCCTTTAACTTAGAACGTATATTAATTTGCTAATCGGGGTTGCGGCCTAACCGTGTCTAAAAAAAAAACCTTATCTAGGCTTTAAAAATTATTGATTTTTTTAATATCTAATTGGATGGTCTGGGAACCTCCAATCGCCCTAATCTTTTGGCACGTGTCTCACAAGGAACCCACATTATTGAGACCTAACGATCGAATTTAAAAAAACTAGTGGGCACATACAAGTTTTATTTCAATTGGTGGTGACCTACTCATATTGTTGAAATAAATTGACTTCAAGAGTGATAAAAATAAACTTAAAGAGGGTAGGGCCCACAGATTTAACCCCAGTAGGTTCAGCTGCTTGTGGGATCTAATGCGTACAGGGAATAAAGAAAGGTAAAAGAATTTAAGAAGAAAATAAAAATAGCATACCATAATCAGGCAGTTCCACAAGCAGGCAGGTAAACTACCTTTTTTTTTTTTTTTTTGACCCTCCGAGGGTGTAGCCTAGTGGTCCTTTTTTTGAAGCCCAGTGGTCGGAAGACGAATAGTAGACCCGGAGGTCTTGAGATCGAGTCTGGGAGTACCCGCATTATCGGTTGCCCTGACACACATGGAGATTAGTCATAGTCTTGAACTCGGACATCCCATGTTTACCAAAAAAAAACTTCTTTTTTTTTGTATGGGTTAATCGATATGCCACGTGTTCCTCATTTAACAGTAAAACTATCTATAACTCATAGTCAAGGCTGACCAGTCACCCCTAGGTTAAGCTAACTTTTAAGTTTCTACAAAAAAAAAAGAAACCCCTGGGTGTAGCCTAGTGGCCCAAATGGATGAACCGTAAACCCGGAGGTCTCAAGGTCAATACCTGGGTTCCCCTCACTGTCGGTTGCATGGGCCAGGGGTGACCTGTGCAGCACGTGAGATGTAGTCTGAGTCTAAGAACCAGGATACCCATGTTAATAAAAATAAATAAAAGACATTTAAAAAATGCTATTCAGTTGTACGGCTATATTTTATAATAGTAACCAAGACTTACGGTTGGGCATGGTTACACGCTCACATACATAAGGTGCCACACTCCCTCGTCAAGATCGGTACCCTTGAGTCGTTGGGTGATTCCTTATGGATTGAGAACGTGTGCTAGTGTACCAAGTGTGTTTTTACCTTTCATTTTAAAAAAACAAAAAAAAAAGACGAATTTGGCAAGTCAGTGTTTGGAACCACTCCCTCGTCAATATTGGTACACCCTTTTGGAGGTGAGTCGTTGGGTAATTCCTTATCGATTGAGTGTGTTCCGAGCGTGTGTTTAGCTTTCATTAAAAAAAGTAAATAAATAAATAAAAAAACTTAAACGAGACAATTTGGTGAGACCCACAAAAAAAACCTAATGTGCAAAGGTCATGGACAATTGCAAAAATTTACTATAATCAATATTTTTGACCATCCAAATGGTCTGATTTGTTGCAATAGGATTAAACCATCACAAGGAGATAGACGCACGTTTACGTATAAATAAACGGTTTCTCTTTCTATGTTAACCAAACAGGTGCTACAAGGGTGTGTGCGTGTGATGGTGTGTGTTCAGTTTAACTCTATTCCAATAAAACAAAAAACAAAACACAAAGTTATTTTACTCGGTGTTTTTTTTTTTTTTTTTTAAATTTACTCGGTGTTCATCAGCACTAATCTGCGTGTTAAGGGCCTTCAATAATTTAAACCAAAATGCCATTTCCAACGAAAAAAACAAGTATCCATCTTGTGACTGTCCCACCAAATTCACGTTCTTTTTTTTGAAGTGAAATATAACACACAATATCACACGCACGCACACCCTGTAGCTTATGCTACAGCTCCCAGCAAATTCACATTCTCAGTAGTAGAGAAAGGGGGTATGAACCACTGTTTTCATAACCGGACCGGGCATCAAACCGGTAGAGTGGCCAGTTCCCAGTTCCACCGGTCCAGTTCGCCGTGTACTTTTGGGAAAAAAAGATCATTTTTCCCGGTTTTGGTTCCTAAAAGGTTCTGGTTTTGGGAACTGGCAAGGGGACTGGTTCCGGTTTGACCGGCTGGGCCGGTCTGGTCCGGTCCGGTCCAGTTTTGACAACAGTGGTATGAACCCACCATTAAAGGTTCTATAATCTACATTTCATCCAACAGTTTTTCAACAGAATCAGTTACAAATCTCGGGTTCCATAACCAAATGTCTGAATAATTCATTGCATCTCTCCTATATGGGAGCCATGAAAGATGCAGCTGTGTTGATTGATTATAGACCACGAGTATAGTCAATTACAGATTTTGAACACTAACCCCGTTTGAGAAACAACGCCCCGAAGAGAGACATCGACACAAATTTGCAGATATGGCATGGAAACATGGGCTCCTTGGCATCGTAGGTTCTGCAGCATAACTTCCAGCAAAGTTCAATTTGAATAAAGCAGAAAACCCATCTTGACTACCAAGTATCATAAAAGGATCCTATAACCCCATCCAAAAAAAAAAAACCACAAAGCAGAACCATCCCGGCGCCTAAAATGTAAAATTAGAAGAAACTGTATAAGAAAGACCTGGGACATCAGAGTCCCAAATAAAGAGGGAAAACAATTTCCCTAACCAGAGAAATTCTTTAATGCATTAGAAACATTCTCAGTTTTGGTACGTTACATGTACAAATAAGACCACATTCTTACATTGAACGGCAGGACATGGACAGGCCAATGTAAAGATAAGAGGCAGAAAAAATTCCCAACTCACAAGAACTGCTAACGCGACTATTAGTGATAACAATGCATCAATCAAGGTAAATGGCACACACCTGGTTATAAACAAAAAAAGACAGCTTCATGCCTCTATTACCGTTGCTTTTTCGATGAGGGCTCAGACCGGGTCTCAGCCTGCCAAAATAAATTCCCCCCACAAAGTCAAAAAATTATCATCCTGTCAAAGCAGCCTCTACATAAGTTAAATGACCAAGATGAACTCAGAAATCTGATTTTGCAATGGCTAAAGAATTGCAAACCAAAGTGTAGTGCTTAGTGCTAATTGTAAGACAACCGATCAAAGAGAGCATCTTTAACATACTAGCATTTAACCACAGCTATTCAAAACAATGGTAGGAAGAAATTATTTAACAAAAAGATATATTTGGGGGAATCAACTGGTGAGTTGGCCAAGATAAGCCATTTTTGCGCCTCCAAAAAAAATGGTGAATTCCTATAGGATAACAATATTTTCACAGACTATGCCAAGCTTTTCCAAGCATTTGCATTTCAACTCAACTGGGCCAGCAGTGACTCCACCAAGTTGTGGCATCTTATGTATTTAAGAATATAAGCCAACGTTATCCTTACTTTCATTGGTAATTAATGCATTTAGTATATTTCCTAAAATTATAATTATTTTTGCAATAATATTCACAACATAATTGGTGACTCAACCGAAGCACTGCATTGACTCGCGCACTGCATTGACTCGCATCGAGTGTTTGCAGCCAAGAGAATTGATTAGTCATAAGTTGCACTACATTCAATTTTTAATATATGTACATTTGTGCATGGCCGGGCACACACTCGAACAGTAGACATTTTCCTCTTAGTTTCCCTATTAATCTAATTCTGCCTTTTCTATACTTTTAAAATTTTAAGCATTCTCCCACTACTTGGCTGAATGAAAATGTACTTAGATTAATGAAACATGAAGGAAATTTGAGTTCCCTTGCCTAGCGGTAAACATGGCATGCATGCTAGGAAATAAGCATACTATTCAACAGTTCTACCTAGGATAATCCTATTGTAAAATTAAATAAAAATAAATAAAGATAAAATAATGGACTTTATCAGATTATTACAACCATAAAAAATACAGCGTTCTTTTTTAGTGGTCAGTAAAATAGGTCTTAGAAAAAAGTGTAGTCTTTGATCAGGTCAATTATAGGTGTAGAAGGTCCATTAAGCAGGAACCACCAAACGGAAGCTTCCTCTGCTAGTCAACATGTATGCCACTGTCAATTACCAATTGTATTTACAATCTATGAGATGGAAACTTTGGACCCTGTGAAATAAAGTTGTCTTTCCATGTATGAGCCCCAGGAGAGCAGTAATGACACAATTAGAAAATTTTGCAGGTCATATCACAAAAATGTGAAAAATGACGACTTGCACAATAAACCATAGTTACCAGAGCGAGAAGCGGAAACGAAAAGCAAAGCGAAAGCGAGAAGCGGGAAGCGAAACTCAAAAAAACCTTAGAAAACAGGAAGCGCGAAATGAGATATAGACTCCTCATTTCCATTATGGTATTTATGGCTAGTTATTCATTTGATTTTATCTTACATGAGATTTTTGTAGAAAAGTAGGCGTCTTAGCTTTCAAACCGATGATACTTGTTTAGAGTCTACACCCTAGACTATAGATTGTGGTCTATCACATTACTTCACACATACAGCTTTCTTTGACTACTAGATGAGACGTGATGGAAGCGAGCTTCCTAGGAAGAGAGCTGTTCAAGGAAACGAGCTTCCTAGGAAGTGAGTTTGTCCGAGGAAGTGAGCTTCCCACCTTGTATATAGCTTCCCGGTAACTATGCAATAAACATCAGCAGGGCACTTTCAAGAGCAATTGAATTTTTATCTTAAGATGGTATTGGGTACTATGCTGCAGCAGTACTCTACTGCCTCCAACATCGTCAACTGGCAAAATAATTAAAGTTAATACAGTAGACCAGATTAAGGGTACAAAATTTCCCCTTTCCTCTTTAGCTTTTTGTAGGCAATAGAAAGAAACTGCTCCTCAAAATCAGAAGAGATTTTAATCATTTCCATCAAAAGAAAGGCCTTGGTAATCAATGCACTAATGACACTAAAGAATCAAAAAAGTACGAGGAAGAGGATGCTTACAGTATTAGAGAGCTGTTCACGGATATAGTTCATTGATCTCAACATGGCACCTAGTGTCTCTCTGGACACCTGAAATTTTACCTCTGATTCTCCTGAAGTTGTCTCGGCCTCTTGGAGCTGAAAAGCAAAGAAATATCTTCATCAAACCAATGGTTAAAGTATTCATCACATCAATACTTAAAATGGAGCAATATAGTGTTCTGGGCCCGGCCTACACACTCATCATGACTGAAGCCCAAGTTGGAATAAACCCAAATATTCTTGTATATACTTTTTTTCTTTCTTTTTATCGATAATGGATATTTTTCCTTTTTTCATCAGTTAAGTAGATCCACTAATCAAAGGTATAGAAAGTAGAAACAAGTTCATAAAAAGAAAATGCAGCCATGTGGATAGTTGCCATGAGTTGGTACAGAGTACTACTATGATGTAATGAAAAACATTTCAGGTACATATAATATTAATATGATATTGATATGACATATGTATAAAATTAGTAAAGTATTAGTACGGCATGTACAAAGTGGTATGATAATAATATGAGAAATAGACATGATATAGCCATATAAGTACAACATTGGTATGACATATAGATATTTATATTTATATTTTTGATCAGTAAAGCATAGGGCGATCATAATGTATGGGGAAAAAAAGGAAGCAGTATGACACATATATTAGGACAACCTTGATACTAGTGTGTATTGTTTGACATGTATGCCCTTCAAAGCCATATTTAGTTGTTTATATGCCTTTTTACATTCAATAAAGTTGTTATTTATTGCACATTCATTTTTTTATGGGTATTTATGTTAATGCCTCATATGATGAGAGCACAAAGTTCTTTAGGTAACACTATAAAAAAACCATGGAAAGGGTTGTGAACCCAAGGTAGTTAGTTATGGTTTTCCAGTTCCTTGTAAACCTTTAATGTTCTAAGCTATGAGTATTGATTGTACATCATACTCCCTTATTGCTTACACATGGTCAGTGCTACAAGATAATATGATGTAATTTCATCGTAGAGAATATTGACTTCTCAGCTAACATGTGGGTATATGTAACCAGTACATGTATTGAACTGGATTGCTTAACGGAAACCCTATAAATTGATCACCATCAGATTAAATTGAAGGAAAACTCCATTAATATACAGACAGTCCTTAGACCTGAGAGATCAACATATTCTCTTGCATTAAAGGAAAATTCCAAAGCCCATGTTCCCTTCCAATGTTTTTTTTTAAAATACATATATTTTATTAGATCTTACAAGATTAGTATAATGTATAGATTATTTTTATTTCTAGAATATATTTTTTAGAAAGAAATTCTAGTGTATCCATGATTTGTCGATTGACACCAGTAGAAAACTAGGAATAGGAAACTAGGGTTTGTGGAAGAGAGAGAGGAAAAGAGGAAGAATGGGAATAGGGTATGGAAAATTAATGTCTTATCCCTTTATTTCTTTTATATTACTTATAAAGTCCATGGTTTAGTGTTGACTTATTCCAGTGTCAAAACAAGTGAGTCTAGTGTATCTTGTATCATTGTCTTCAAGCATCCACCACAAGTGAAGTTGAAGACCGAAGAAGATCGGTCGAAGACTCGGTTGATCATATCCTTCGTTTCACTCATAGGATGGTAAGGGACCTAGATACCATGTTACCTTAGGTGGGAATTGACTTAGAATAATCATAATATGATACCTTAGGTAGAAAGTGACTTAGACTAATCATATGGACCCCAGGTGATTAGATATGTAGCCCAAAATAAGTTAATGGTCCTTAAAGTTCTTAAAAAACCAAGGTTGCTTGTAAGAGGCATATCTCCCAAACCGTAGCTCGGATTTTGCTACATAATATATCAAATCAACCGCATCGAAAAGATCTACAACTTTCGTGAAGGATGCAAGAGCTAAAAATAGGTTTTTGAAATCGGGTTTATACCTCAAGGTCGACCCTGAGTCTCAGAAATTTTGTATGGTGAAAACACACAGAAGGTGAAAAAATCTAGGGTCAACCCTGGAAGACACTTGGGTCGACCCAAGTGACTCCCAGGGTCAACCCTGATATGGGATTTTGTTTCTCTTTGGTTTTTAGCAACTTCTAATCTTTGGTTTTGGTTCTCTATTTAACTAGAACCCTTCTAGTCCGAAAAAGAGAGACTTGGGGAGTGTGTTGAGAGTACTTTGGGGTATCTCTAGAGTTCATAGAAACTCTGAGAATTATTTTCTCTCCCCCCCTTTGTTAGTCCCTCTTACATCCTAGCTTTTGCAAGTCATTGTTCCATTATTACTTGTTTGGACTTTCCCATTGATGGAGTCCATCTAGGATTTGATTTTAATCAAACCATCAACCCGTTCTGGAAAGAACTACTTGGCAGAAGTGTTCCGGAGCCTTTGCGAAGGAGATCGATCCGAGAAGGATCGTGGATGTGTGATTTGGTCGGTGGAATCCGAAGCCGTCATTGACGGAGATCGATCAGAAGATCGTGGTTGTTTTGGAGATCTAAGAGAAGTATGAGCGACTGTGGTTGATCGCGGGACTTGTGAGTACGTGATGACTTTTCGAGGCGTAGAGGACTAAGAAATGAAGGATCGTAGTGCGAGTCTGAAAGAGTCAAGCTCGAGTCTTGTAAGTTCTTGTTGACTTTGTCTTAGTGATATCTCTTGGCTGGACTAGGTCTCGTGGTTTTTCCCGGAAGGGTTTCCACATAAAAATTCTTATGTTATGGTTTGCTTGTTTCTCTCTATTTCCGCACTTTAAGTTCATCATCTCCTAAGTTAATAACTAAATTGTTAAAATATTAAAAATGGTAGATAGACTTGTAGGGAGACCTAACCATCCACTTGATTTTGTGAGTTCTCAACTCAAACCTTAGATTTGAGGTTTACCGGATTTTTCAATTGGTATCAGAGCGGGTTCACTAATTTTTTAGTGTGATCTCATTCTTATATTCGGTGAATATGAATCTCCAAAGAGAGGGATGATCCATCTCTTGTCCTCCATTATTTGATGAGAATAATTATGTCTATTGGAAAGCTCGAATGAGAGCGTTTCTAAAATCATTAGATGAGAAAGTATGGATCTCCATTGAACAAGGTTGGACCCATCCAACAACGACCATAGATGACCAGACCATCCCTAAACCTTCTTCTGAATGACCAATGTAGATCTTGAAAGTTGTAGATGGAACAATAAGGGTCTAAATGCAATCTTCACTGCTGTCACACCCGAAGAATTTCGGCATATTTCTAAATGTGACACTTCGAAGGAGGCATGAGACATTCTTAAACTTACTCATGAAGGGACTACAACTGTCAAGATCTCCAAACTTCAAATACTGACCTCTAAGTTTGAAAAGTTGATGATAGATGATAATGAAACTTTTGACGGTTTTTATTCTAATCTAAGTGACATTGTCAATTCTAGTTTTAATTTAGGGGAAATAATTCCTAGATCCAAAATTGTTAGAAAAATTTTGAGATCTATACCTGAGAGATTTCAATCGAAGGTTACTGCCATCGAAGAGAGCAAAAATGTTGATGCTCTCAAAATTGAGGAGTCAGTTGGTTCTCTCCAAACCTATTAGTTAAATCTGAACCTATCTAAGAAACCAAAATCTATTGCTTTGAAATCTGTCAAGGAATTCATAGATGGTTCAGAAAATGACCAAGGAAAATGAAGAAGAGTTGACTTTATTTGCAAAGAAATTCAGAAATTTTTTGAAATTTAATAAGAGATTTAATCCAAAAGGATAAAAATCTTTTAAGAAGCCTAAGTCCAAGCATTTTAAAAACAAGAAACATCTTAAAAGTGCTGACAGTAAATCCAAAGGTGTTCAATGCTATGAATGTCAAGGCTATGGCCATATTACCGCTGAGTGCTCTAATAAAAAAAGATTTAAGGACAAGGCAAATGATGACTGTGAATCTGAATATGAGGAATCAGATAGTTCTTCTTGTGAGAAGACTAGGGGTTATATGACCTTCACTGCATCTTTATCTGAGATTGAAGAATCTTCTTCAAATGTTGTGAGTGACCAACACCATAGTGATGGTGAGGATGATGAGAGTCAGAATGACTCGGATTCTGAGGGAGACCTCGAGGCAGCCTATGATGAGCTATTTCAGGAATGCCTAAAGCTGAAAAATGTTCAATTTTTCATGACCAAAAAGGTTAAATTTATTAAAATGGAAAGAGATGCCTTAGACCAAGTGGCTTTAGGGTTGAAAGCTCTTGTGTCACAGCTTGAGGAAGAGAAGGTTTCACTCCTTGTCAAGACTCAACTTCTTGAATCTGATTTGCATGTTTGTCTTGATGAAAAGACAAGTCTTGAAATCAAGTTGGTTGATCTTGAGCAAGATCAGAGGTATGTAGATGAGAAGGGAACTCTATCCACCTCAAACACCGAGTCTGGTGCTAAAAGGCACCCTCCTGAAAATAAGGATCCTTCAACTCAGAAATTCATTCCTACAAGTCATAAATGTGGAGTGAATGGTCATATTAAACCTCGATGTCCTAAACTTCGGAGAATGCCCAATCATGGTTTTGAGAACCACAATAATTTTAATGAGAATCTTCAAATGAGACTTGAGGTCCTAGTGGAGAAGTCTAAGAGTTTGTGTGAAGATGTGATGAAAATTGCTCACAACTCTAGACAGTGGTATAGTCATGACAATCCTTATGCTAGATATAAAGGAGGTAACGGGAAGAACCATAATGTCTGCCATAATTCTAGGACTCAATCCTGGAAAAGGAAGAACAGAAGGAAGAAGCAAAAGGTCATACCTACCTCAACTGAAACGGTTAGAGACCAAAGGGTCAATCAAACTGCTAAAACCGTTTGGGTGAGAAAAGAAGACCTGAAGGGCTTCACTTAGCCCTTGCTTGTCATAGCCTAGGGTGTGCTTTATTTGCTATATCTTGTCTTAGTGCTATGCTTGTGTATTCTAGTAGTTTCATTTTTTTTGTTTTTTGTTTTGGTTTGTTTTTCTGTTTTCTTTATTTTGAAAAATCCAAAAACATTGAAACACTATAAAATCCAAAAATATTTGTCATGTTGCTCTTGTTTGATTTGCATGATCTTCATTCCTTGTGTGATCTTTATTTCTATACTTGTCCAGGGTTGAACACGAGTTTGTTGCTAATTGAGGATATATCACCTTCATAGTCTCTTGGTTAGACTGAAAATTAGACTAGTTTTATCTTGCACAGTTAAAGACTTATTCATGTGTGTATGTTTTGCACTTTCATATGCACTCTAACTGATTCTGTTGAGAGGTCTATTTTCCTATCGGTAGGTGTTTGACTTATCCCAAAAGTGTGACACTTGGATGACCAATGTAGAATAACCATATTGTTAGTCATCCCCATTTTGTGTATCCTCCATGAGCAAAAATTGTTGCAATGAAAGGGGCTTCTACTGGGCTAGTGTGAAAGTCTCTATTGGATGCAAACAGTATGAAATGGCTACCTAGGCGGATAATAGGTATCTATTTGGGTCACTAGAATGAAAGCCCCTACTACCAATAGCCAGTACTACCTACTTGGATAGTATGAAAGCCATCATTGCATGAAAAGATATGTTCAAATAAAGAACATCAAAAGAAATCTTACAATGTTTGGAGGTATTTGACCAAAAGTAAAAGAAAAATAGAGTCAAATTTAATGGATAAAGAAGCACAAAATATAAAAAATCAGCATATCTGGAGCTAACTAGGTTTGACTTCTAAGAATTGTGTCTCTTGGAGTCCCCTTAGTGATTAATGTCATATCCTTAGAAAGGGAAAGAAACCTTGATCTAGTCTCTAGTCAAACCACCACTATACACACATTGCTTCACTTTTGAACTGTTCACTAAATGTGACTAAGTGAATTGGCTATGCTTTAGCATTCCGTGAGATTTAGTTAGATGTGTATCCTCAGTCGAACTAACTAATCATGTTCTTCATTGGATTTGTAATTTTAAATTACTACTGCTTGGAATGCTTTTGATGCATGTTTGTGTGACATGATATTTTTTTTGTAATATTATTATGTGTTTCCTTATTGGTTAGCATGGGCTATCTAGCTTAGGTGCCTTGATTTTGGTGGTCTCCTTGATCTTAGGGGGAGAAGATCAAGTTGAGTTGTTGAGGGGGAGTTTGTGCTTTTTATTGCTATTTTGTTCCCTGCTCGTTAGTCCCCGTATTGTCTGCATTTGATTGGTTGTATTGTGATTGCCTTGATATTTCACATGTTAAAATTGATATATTCTTTGTGATATTGGCTTCATGACTACCTTTGGCAATTGTGCCAAAAAGGGAAAGAATATTGGGTATAAGTTCTTAAGTTCAGTAAATTCCTTGCAATACCTGTGTTTATGTATTTTCATATTCCATACATGTTTCACTAGATATTTTGCTTATGAGCATGTGCAGGTGCAAGGTTGCAGCAGACAAATTTTACTTGACAAGAGTTTTAGTGTCTTCATTTAAGATGATTTGTCAATTGGTGTCATGTAATAGTGTTGGAGTCATGTAATGCCCTAATTCACCGTTTTGATGTGTTTGGGTGAGTTTGTGTCAAGTCATGTATTTCAGTTTGGTTTTGCCACGGAATTGCCAAAGGGGGAGATTGTAAAGTCCATGTTTTAGTATTGGCTTATTCCGGTGTCAAAACAAGTGAGTCTAGTGTATCTTGTGTCATTATCTTCAAGCATCCACGACAAGTGAAGTTGAAGACCGAAGAAGATCGGTTGAAGACTCAGTTGATCATATCCTTCGTTTCACTCATAAGATGATAAGTGACCTAGATACCATGTTACCTTAGGTGGGAATTGATTTAGAATAATCATAATATGATACATTTGATGAAAAGTGACTTAGACTAATCATATGAACCCTAGGTGATTAGATATGTAGCCCAAAATAAGTTAAAGGTCCTTAAAGTTTTAAAAAAATCAAGGTTGCTTGTAAGAGGCATATCTCCCAAACCATAGCTCGGATTTTGCTCCATAATATATCAAATTGACCGCGTCGAAAACATCTACAACTTTCGTAAAAGATGCAAGAGCTAAAAATGGGTTTTTGAAAACGGGTTTATACCTCAAGGTCGATCCTGAACACTTTGGGTCGACCCTGAGTCTCAGAAATTTTGTATGGTGAAAACACACAAAAGGTGAAAATTCTAGGGTCGACCCTAGAAGACACTTGGGTCGACCCAAGTGACTCCCAGGGTCGACCCTGATATGGGATTTTGTTTCACTTTGGTTTTTAGCAACTTCTAATCTTTGGTCTTGGTTCTCTATTTAACTAGAACCCTTCTAGTCCGAAAAAGAGACTTGTGGAGTGTGTTCGAGAGTACTTTGGGGTATCTCTAGAGTTCATAGAAACTCTGGGAATTATTTTCTCTCCTCCCCTTTGTAGTCCTTCCATCCTAGATTTTGCAAGTCATTGTTCCATTATTGCTTGCTTGGACTTTCCCATTGATAGAGTCCATCTAGGATTTGATTTTAATCAAACTATCAACCCGTTCTAGAAAGAACTTGGCCGGAGTGTTCCGGAGCCTTTGCGAAGGAGATCGATCCGAGAAGGATCGTGGATGTGTGATTTGGTTGGTGGAATCCGAAGCCGTCATTGACGAAGATCGATCGAAAGATCGTGGTTGTTTTGGAGATCTAAGAGAAGTACAAGCGGTTGCGGTTGATCGCGGGACTTGTAAGTACGTGATGACTTTTCGAGGCGTGGAGGACTAAGAACTGAATGATCGTTGTGTTGAGTCCGAAGGAGTCAAGTTCGAGTCTTGCAGGTTCTTGTTGACTTTGTCTTAATGATATCTCTTGGTTGGACTAGGTCCTATGGGTTTTCCCGATTTTTCCCGGAAGGGTTTCCACGTAAAAATCCTTGTGTTATGGTTTGCTTATTTCTCTCTATTTTCGCACTTTAAGTTCATCATCCCCTAAGTTAATAACTTAATTGTTAAAATATTAAAAATGGTAGATAGACTTGTAGGGAGACCTAACCATCCACTTGATTTTGTGAGTTCTCAACTCAAACCTTAGATCTGAGGTTCACTGGAATTTTCATTACTAATAAAACGAAATGACATAAATACTCTTAGTTACATAAAAGAGAATAGACACAAACATAATAAAGTAACTAGATAATATAGTTGTAATTGGCTTACTTAGATGGACCATTACAACACTCCCCCTCAAGCGGGGCATAAATGTCTAGCCTGTCAAGCTTGGCTAATAAGCCCATGATGACGTGATGAAGCATCCGCCTTCGTAAGAACATCTGCTAACTGATCTTCTGTTCTTACAAAGACAAGACTGCTTCGAAGCTATCTTAATCTTATGAAATGTCTGTCAACCTTAATATGTTTAGTCTTATCATGTTGCATTAGGTTATGTGCAATACTAATTGCAACTCTATTATCACAATAGTGTGTCCTCTTCGAAGGGTTTGAGAAACTTAGTTTTGTCATCAAGGTCTTGATCCACAATAACTCACAGGCTCCATGAGCCACAACTCTGTACTCTGCTTTGACGCTAGACCGTGCAACCATAGACTGCTTCTTACTTCTCCAGGTAACCAAATTTCCACCAACCAATGTGCAATAGCCTGGTGTAGATTGGTGATCTGTGACTAACCCAATCCAATTAGCATCTATGTACGCCTCTACTTTCAAGTGCACATTCCGTCTGAATAATAACCCTCGACCTAGTGAAGACTTTAAGTATCTCACAATTCGTTTTGCAGACTCAAGGTGTACAGTCCTAAGCATAGTTCGAGTAACTCGGCGAGTCAATCGAGTAACTCGGCCAAGCTACTCGACTTGAGTGAATTTCGAGTTGAGTTGTCTTAAAACTCGAATGAGACACTATTTGTCGAGTTACTCGGGTGACTCAGTCGAGTCAAGCTGAGTTTTTCGACTCGCCAGGCTGGATCGAGTCACAAAATGGTATTTTTTGTTATCATTTTTTCAAATCTAAACTCGAACGTCACATTGTTTTTGCATCATATTTTTTGGGATCTACAAAGACAACCTTCTATGGGTTCTGTTAAACCTAGATTTTAAGTTTGAGGCTGTAAAACCAACGTACTTTTAGTACTTTTAACCCAGCTTTCTCAAGTCTCTAAATTTTTTTCAAGTTTTCCGAGTAACTCGACTGGCTAACTTTCGAGTCGAGTTTTCGGGTTTTCAAACCATGGTCCCAAGACTGTGCATGAACTGACTGATTACACTCACTACATAAGCAATTTCGGGACAAGCCAAGGATATCTAAATCAGCCTACCAACAAGTCTCTGGAACATACCAACATTTTCAAGCAACTCGCTACTCTCATAGTCAAGCTTAACATTAGCTTCCATAGTAGTTGCCATAGGTTTCGAGTCAAGCTTTCCAGTGTCTTCCAATAGATGAAGGATATATTTTCTCTAAGATATGAAGACGTCATTCCTTGAGTGGGCAACTTCAATTCCAAGGAAATACCTGAGCAAACTCAAATCTTTAATCTCAAACTCTTTAGCCAAGAGAACCTTAAGATTCTGTTTCTCCCCTGGGTTATCTCCAGCAGTGTAGTCAATGCGTCGCTTAGGCATTTTGGAAGAAGAAGAATGTGTCGCCAATGCGTTTTGGAAGAAGAAGAAGAACCGTTCTCTCTCCCTCTTACTGCCTGCCTCTCTCTCCCTCTTGCCGCTGTTGCTGCATTCTCTCTTTCACTCATTCACTTTCGTTGGTTAGGTTCTCACTTCTCTCTCTCTCACTTTCCTCTCTTTTCTTTTGTTCTTTATACTTTTGATTTAAGGGATGCCCCATCTCTCCAACCGCATGTGTCTTTCACTCACTGCCTTTTCTTTTTGGTAATAGCATGTGTCTTCAAACGTTTGTGGGCTACCTGTGTCTCTTTTTTGTAAAAAACATTCAGCTTGTGTGTTCTTTTTTTTTTGGTAATAGCTTGTATCTTCAAACGTGGCCCATTTCAAAGGCATATGGCCCGTGATTTCTCATTGACTTCAAAGATGGCATGTATCACAGCCCATGTGGACCCACTGTATCGCTTTTCTTTTATAGAGACTTCAAAGATGGCTCATATTAATATGGGGAAAATACATTTACACCCCCTGAGGTTTTATGAAAATACACATAGACCCCTTAGTTTTTAGAAACTATATTAGGTACCCTTACTTTTCAAAATAGTGATACTTGCACTCCTTCCGTCAGTTGACCATTAGTCAACTGACTGAACTGCTGATTTTGTGCAATAAAATGTATAAACTTCCCAAAATTGCCCCTCTACAAAACTTGTCATTTTCCCCTTTTCTCTGTACGAAGTTTGCCACCGAGGAACGCCGGTGGCTGTGAAAATGGAAAACCCTAATTTGTTCATGGTTGAAATTGACAGTCCATCAAGGATGAATTTCATTCAGGCCGAAGAAATCAAGGCAGAGACAAGGGTAGAGGGAAGAGCACGAAGCAGCTGACCTGGGTTCTTCTGCTTAAAGCGCATAAAGCTGCTGGATGTTTAACTTTAATTACTTCGGCAATGTTCGGCCTTGTGGCTCATATTAATATGGGGAAAATACATTTACACCCCCTGAGGTTTTATGAAAATACACATAGACCCCTTAGTTTTTAGAAACTATATTAGGTACCCTTACTTTTCAAAATAGTGATACTTGCACTCCTTCCGTCAGTTGACCATTAGTCAACTGACTGAACTGCTGATTTTGTGCAATAAAATGTATAAACTTCCCAAAATTGCCCCTCTACAAAACTTGTCATTTTCCCCTTTTCTCTGTACGAAGTTTGCCACCGAGGAACGCCGGTGGCTGTGAAAATGGAAAACCCTAATTTGTTCATGGTTGAAATTGACAGTCCCATCTAAGGATGAATTTCATTCAGGCCGAAGAAATCAAGGCAGAGACAAGGGTAGAGGGAAGAGCACGAAGCAGCTGACCTGGGTTCTTCTGCTTAAAGCGCATAAAGCTGCTGGATGTTTAACTTTAATTACTTCGGCAATGTTCGGCCTTGTGGCCATCATAAGGCATTGAGTGAATTCGGGAAGAAAAGATTCAGAGACTGAAAACGAGAATCAAATTGTTAAAAGCCGATTCTATTCTTGTATCAAGGTGTTTCTATGGTTGTCTGTGATTTTGTTAGGGTTTGAGATGGTGGCATATTTCAAGGGGTGGCATTTTGAGGCACCCCATTTGCAATTACAGTTTCTCTTGTCAATGCCATTGATGTTTCGCGGAGTTTTCGATTGGTTGTATTCTCAGTGGGTTCTGGTTCGGGTGGAGTACCTTGCTCCTCCTCTCCAATTCCTTGCCAATGTCTGTATTGTGCTCTTCCTTATACAGAGTGTTGATCGGTTAGTTCTCTGTTTGGGTTGCTTCTGGATCCAATTGAAGAAGATCAAACCAGTCCCGAAACAGGCGGTCCGGGATCTCGAATCCATTCATGGCAATGCAGAGGGTTTCTTCCCCATGACTCTTGTTCAGATTCCCATGTGCAATGAATAGGAGGTAACTTTGAATCCAAGTTGCTCTTTTTATTGTTCTTCTGCTTGTTCATTTCCTCCAAATCTGTCCAAAATTTATTTCCTCCAAATCTGTACAGTGTGCATGCCCTTTGAAGGGGGTAATTTTGGAAGTTTATACACTTTTTCACATGACATCAGCAATTCTGTAAGTTCACTGACGGTCAATTGATGGAAGGGGTGTAAGTGCCATTATTTTGAAAAGTAGGGATATACCTAATGTATTTCCTGAAAACTGAGGGGGTCTAACCTCAAGGGGTGTAAATGTATTTTCTCCTATTAATATACTTTAAAGATGGCTCCTTTCAATTGAGGACTGCGTGTTGTTAGAGATGGCCCCACTTCAAACCAAAAAAAAATCTGATCAGTATACAATTTCATTGATCAGCCATTACCAAATAAAAATTAAAAAAATTCATTGCTCATCCAAATCTTTGAGTCAACCAACTCTTATATTTGTCAAGTTTAAAACACTACCTCAAGTGTTATAAATTAGGTTTAAAACTTCAAGCTAATTATATATTTCTATTTATGTAATAATAATTAATATGCATATATGTCATATATATATAATTTTTAATTATTAAATAATATTTATCGGTTAGGCCTCACCTAGATCACGTCTCGTCTTGCCTAGCGCCTTGACTACACTGATCTCCAGTTATAACGATATCATCAACATACACTAGAAGTACAGTAGTTGTGTTTTCTAAATGCTTCAAAAACAGCATATGATCTGAGTGACATTGAGTATATCCAAACTTTTTTATAGCTCTACTAAACCTTTCAAACCAAGCCATAGGAGACTGTTTAAGGTCATAAATTGCTTCATTCAAGCGATAAAATTTACTCTTCTGATTCTAAACATTCAACCTAGGAGGTAAAGCCATATAAACTTCTTCTTGGAGATCTCCATGAATAAAAGCGTTCTTCACATTCAGCTGAAAGAGAGACCTTGACTGATTTGCTGCTACTGAAAGAAGAATTCTGGTTGTATTCATCTTGGCTACAGGAGCAAATGTTTCCTGATAATTGATCGCATAAGTCTGTGTGAATCCCTTAGAGACAAATCTTGTTTTGTATCTGTCAACAGTACCATCAGCCTTGTATTTTACTGTATAAACTCACTTGCATCCAACTAGCTTCTTCATAAGAGCATCAACAAGCTCTCATGTATTATTTTTTGTGAGTGCTTTCATTTCATCTCACATTGCTTCCTTCCACTTATGGTGCTGCAATACATTTGAGACTCTAAATATAATAAATATTGAATACAAAGATGAGACAAAATCACGAATAGATGAAGAACAAGATTAATAAGAAATGAAGTTAGAGATAGGATGAGATGTACAAGTGTGTTTCCCTTTGCGTAAGGCAATGAGATCATCAAGATCAGTAGTGTTGGATAAGGATGAAGAATTACTTGCACTGAGAGTAACTGGAGAAGTAGGAGATTGATCTAGGTCCACAAAGGTATGCTCCACCTTGGAACGTCTAGAGTATGTCTTCAGCACATTTTTCTTTTCTCTAGTGTTATCAAAAGAGGACAGCAACGGGACTACAAGAGTTTCTCCCATAAAAGGAACTGGAAGGGATCTCTGAAGAGGAACCCCAGAAAAAATAGAACCGACTCAAAGAAAGAAATATCCTTAGAGAGAAACCTCTTACCTGTTAGGGGATCAAACACCTTATACCCTTATGTGTAGAAGAATACCCTATGCACAAACATTTGGTGGACTTAAGATCTAACTTAGAACGGTTTGGACCCAGGATATGAGGAAGCAAGTACAATCAAAGAGGCTTGCCATGCACTTGTATGGTCTGGAGAGGGGCCGAACTCTTCTTTGGTGTCAAGCAAGTACAATCAAAGACACGAAACGGAAAACTAAAATGAGGACTCTTAGGACGCATTAACTCTTTGAGGAGAATTAAAATTCAAAACCCGGGAGGGCATCCGGTTAATCAAATACGTCATTGTAAGCACTGCCTCAGACCAAAACTTTTTTTCAGATTTCATATGCAGTAACAAACTTCGAACAACCTCAAGCAAATGACGATTTTTTTGCTCCGCCAATCCATTCTGTTGTGTCGTGTATGCACAACTATTTTGATGAATAATTTCATGTTCAGCAAAGTAAGCTCTGAGTGATACCTCAAGTTATTCGCAACCATGATCAAAGCGAAATATCTTAATATCCATATCAAAATGAATTCTGATCATGTTATGAAATGTGCGAATAGTATTACGCACCTCATCTTGAGTTTTTGAAAGGTACAACCAAGTGCAAAGGGAATAATCATCAATTAATGAAATAAAATATCGAAATCCAAAATCCAAACAAGGATAAAGTGGAAGAGGGTCCTCATACATCTGAATGCACAATTTCAAACGAAAATGAACATTTTTTAGTACTGGGAGAAAACGAAACACGACTATTCTTTGCCAATTCACAAGTTTCACAATACAAACTTTGTAAATTGACAGATTAAAACAAACGACACAAAATTTTTAAGGACTGAAACGATAAGTGACCTAACCGACGATGCCAGAGAAAAATCTGGTCTTTATTAGTAGAACTAAGATACTGAAAAATACTAAAGATAGGAATAGGAGTCTGTCCAAGATGTAAAGTCCATCCACTTTACGTCCACTCCCAATTTGTCGTTGTGTCACAAGATCCTGAAATTCAGAATAAGATGGGAAAAATGTTACACTATAATGCAGATGCTTAGTTAAACTACTAATAGAAAGGAGGTTAACAAAAAACCCAGGAACATTTAATACAAATGACAATGAGAGAGTAGGGGTGACATTGATGCTTCTTTTCCAAACACGAAAAAGGAACCACCAGCTATTTTCACTCTCAAAAATGACTAGAGCAAGAGTTGTAAGACGAGAAATGTGTAGACATACCAGACATATGATCTAAGGCTCTTGAATTGAAGATCCAAGGAATCCCATGTGAGGTTAATGAGGATACCTGATAGGCAGATCCATGAGAAACTGTCTGAGCAACAAAAGTGGGAGATCCAAAAGATAACTTTATCTGCGAAAGTAACTGACTGAAGCGCTCAAGTTCCTTCACTGGTATTGCCTCTTTTAGGGAATCTTCTGTTATACGAAATGATCTGCATGCTTGGATGTTCCTCCATACCACCAATCTCAACATATGTCTTACTTAGGGTTCTCTCAAATGCCAACGCCTCAAAAAATATCCAAAAAATCTCAACACTTAAAAAAAAGGAAACACCCCTTCCACGAACAAGACCAACTAGATCAATAATAACTTTTTCAGCATAAAAACAACAACAATAAACACTACCAATGCCTTTTACGAGTGTTAAATATAGTTCTTTTCTCTCAAAAACAGTCTACAGAACAAATTTAGAGTTCTCGAAATCAAGCTTTCACCAAACAAACTTCAAACAACTATTTTTTTTTATCAGTAAGTAACTTCAAACGACTATTACTTTATTGAAAACAATGAATCCACACATTTATAACTCTAAATCTAATGATTCATAATAGATCTAGATGTTCATCAACAACCTCAAGAACCTTTTTTTATCAATAATCCAAGCAAGTGTATATTAGAAAAGAGAAGCAATACTACATTTATAAAGACAGGGTATAGTTCACGAGGTCATAAACCGATACTGAAAGCATAAAGGAAAAACAAAATAACCCATGATAGCCCCTTATAGCGGCTTCCTAGATGCAATCAAACTGATAATATACCCAAGTTCACTCTTACCTGAGGAGCATCATTCCAAAACCAATGATCGGATCCGGACACGTGATAGAAAGACGAATGAGAATTCTCGAAAACTCTGATTCCTCTCCTTCCAGATCGACCAAGCTATAGTCATGGCAAGACCAGCCAGATAGCCATCCTTGAACCATCCTCGCTCACTAAATCTCAACTAAATAAGAAGTTGAGAAAGGAAGAAGGAAAGACCCAAGCCATACCTAAAAGAAAAAGAAAGAAACTCCAAATCTCACGTGCTATAGAACAAAGCAAAAGAAAATGATCTACCGACTCTTCTGCTCATCGATTTGTCTTCCTCCACCCTCTAGATTTCAAGTGATCACATGTGAGGATTTTATTCAAAACCGTATTTCATATGAAGAAAGATACTTTTGAAGGAATGTCTGGTTTCACACAACCCTGTGAAGGAACGGGGCAGATGGACTAGCCGGGCATCTGAACTAGAGATCTCAACTGAAAAACAACCATTGTTGCTTTTATACCAAATTATGCAGTCCCGGCCCTGGGATGCTAACGGATGTGACCCCTGACGCTCTAGTAGTCTACTAAGCTCGACTACCTCCCAATCATTTAACCCTCTCCGCAACTTAGGACACTAAGCAACCCCCGTAGACGATGACGCATCCCTATCTAAGGCTATGCGAAATATATGATCGAAATCCTCCTGCAATTTTGAGGCGCCACACCAAACCTTCCAAAACCTGACTTCGGATCCCCTCCCTACCTTAAACTTGAAGAATGGGACTACGAATCGCGCAATTGACATGATTCATTTCCACATCCCCACCCCATGGGACCTCTTAACTTCCTTTGGAACCCAACACGATTGTTACCTATATTTGGCTACATATACAAACCGCCATAGACTTTCTATTTCCTCGCCAAATCTCCAGATCCATTTTCCCAACAGAACCTTATTTACTAGCAACAAGGCTTCAAGTCCAGACCCCCTCGCTCTTAGGGCAACAACCCAATCGACTAGGTAGTACTTGAACTCTCCTCCTTTCTCATGCCAAAGGAATTCCCTCCATGCTTGTTAATCCTTGCGATTTGCGATTCGAATCTCAAGCAAAACGATTCAAATCAGAGATGAAAATCTTAATTGAGTAAATCCTATTTGATTTGCAATTCAAATCGTACGATTCAGACGATTTGAGCACAAAACCTCTTTTACGGACCAATACTTAAAAAAATATTTTTATTTTTTTTATTTTCTAAAGGTACCTTACGTCTTTTAAGAAGAGAGAATAAACAATAAAACCCTTGTTACAGACACGCCAAAACCCCTATTTGGTTTTTCTTTCATTTTATGGAGTTCATTCACGTTTTTTATAGTGTATACAATGAAATGTTCATTACTTTATTTTATCAATAGATATGAATGTAATCTTTTGGTAATAGATTATTCTATTTTTCTAATCTATTAAGTAATTTTTGCATTTTTTAAACAATTTTTTGAAAATTTGTTTGAATTTTATGATTTACGATTTAAATCCCGATTTGAATCGAATCGGTCTTAAAACGATTTTATGATTCGATTACAATTTAACAACCTTAATTCTCTCTACATCCGTTCAAGAGACGATGCCACTGAACGAGGGATGACAAGCTTAGACATGAAGTATGTGGGTAGACTTGCTAAGGTACTCTGAATCAGTGTTAACTTCCCTACTTTTGATAAGAAAAACGATTTTCACCCAGACAAACGCCTCGCAAATCTTTCCAGAACCGGAGCCCACACTGTCTTGGATTTAAAATTGGCCCCAAGCAGCATACCCGGATATATTGATGGAAGAGTCCCATCAGTCTAATTTTTTTCCATAAAATCATTCGAGAGCATGAACATCAACTTAGATACTACAAAAATCAACCCTAACTCAGAAAAATTAAACCATACTAGATTCACGCAGCAATATTATTCACACGGCACTATTCACAACACTATTCGTGTCATTTAAAAAAAAAGGACAAATGCAGGCTTTGATTTCCTACTCTGATACCAAGTAGAAAACTAGGAATAGTAAACTAAGGTTTGTGGAAAAGAAAGATGAGAAGAGAAAAAAGGAATGAAAATAAGGTATGGAAAATTAATGTCTCTATCCCTTTTTTCTTTTATATTACAAATAGAATGAAATGACATAAATGCCCTTAATTACATAAAAGACAATAGACACTAAAACATAACAAAGTAACTAGATAATAAAGCTGTAATGAGCTTATTTAGATGGGCCATTACGACAATGCTAAGGAACTTTCATGTCTCAAATTGTCTATCAACAAGTTAGACCTGTATTGAGGTGTCATGCCTACCTCACCTTAATACATGCCAATAATATGAAATTGCCCTTGTCTTTTGTTCATCCAAATAGATATCTCAAATACCTATACGTATCATACTGGCACAAACAATACTTGATATTTTAAACCACGGTTGACACAGACTTGCAATTATTCTACATGAGAGAAATTGAAGCACATTTACCCTCATTCACACGATGACAAGAAATAAGCTTACATCTGAAAAATTGGACCCTGGTGAATGTGCACAACACAAGACTGCTATGAGAGAAAATGAAGCAAATTTCCATGATGAACTTGGATTTTAATATTTTGCGAGGAGAATCCACTAGACCCATGTGAGAAAGGTCAAACAACATATGTTGATCGACATTGACTTTCTTAAGGAGGTGGTGGACCAACAAGAGTTGCAAGCACATTCAAAGGAGAAAGAAGCAGCCACCCTTTCATGGACAGGAAGAGAGCAAGAACAGCAAAGAGAAAGAAAAGGAAATGCATGTATTAAGGAGGTAGAATCAGATTTCTCTGCATCTGGTAGTACTAGTACTGGACAGCCTAGATTTAGAGGACCTGTAGGAGATTACCATGACACTATCAGGCCTTAAACTGGAAGTGCTGATTCAAATTATGGTTACATAATTACAAAGCAAATGCTGGGGAGGAATGAGACATTTATTGATGAGAGACATACAAGTATTTGTAAAGTGTTGGAGGCAGTGGTAGCAGACAGGGGCCTTGTGATTCTTCCACAACATCAAATTATCAGCACAGGGATTAGGAGGCCAGTATGGTAACTGTGGTCACAGAGCCATGCCCACAGTATGGAACTTATGGGCAGCCATAGATATATAGATATAGGTAACAGTTTATGTTCATAAAAAGAGCTAGTTTGGACGAGAGAGAGAGAGAGAGAGGCAAAAAGTGTTCTATGATTAAATTTTCAAAAATATATAATTGAAAAGATCTAGACTAAATATGCAAAGCAAAAAAAATTGTTTTAATTAACACAAAATATGACAAGCATGGTTTAAAAAAACACTGAAACCGATACGTATCGGTTTTGGTAAGACCTGAAACATCAATGGAAAATAAGACTCGACAAAAACTGTTACATATTGCCCGAGTACTACGATACATAACAATTTCGGAGTAGGACTCGGCCGACATTTTTATATAAAAGGGTTACCGAAAACCCCTAAAAACACTCATCTTTCGTTTCCCTCTTCCTCTCTACTCATTCAAAGCCCTAAAATCCTTTTGATTTGGAGTTTGAATCATCGATTTGAAGAAATCTACGCCAAGTTCTCACATGACTATGCCCAAGCTCATAATTCTATGTAGCTTTAGCAATAAGTTTCTACTTTTGACTCATCTACTATTATGTGACTTTAGCGATATGCCCAAGCCCAAACCTAAAATCCCTTTCATTATTTTTATATTTTCTACTTCATATTAACTTTAGAAGAATGCTATTAACCCATCTACTGCCTTTCTTTTCTTTTCTTTTTATTGATTTTTTTAATTAAAAAAAAGCCCGAAACCGATATAGTCTCCGAAACAGCATTTTTAATCCTTGATGATAAGCTACAAAACCTAGGCAAAATATGTCATGTAAAATTATAAAAAAAAATTCATATTAACATATTTTTTATAATAATAATAAACATAAATAATACCAAATTGAATGCAAATTACAAAATTAAAGAGCAGAAATGGATAGATAGAGAGAGAGAGAAGAATGCAAAAATCTAGATAAGATATGCCAACTAAAAATGTTATATTATATTGTGTGTGTGTGTGTGTGTGTGTGTGTGTATATATATTACTTTTTTATGCCTTTGTAAATAACATCTAAAATCAGGTGGGTCTTTGTCACTAGTACTACTGCTCAAGGTGTCAAAAATCGACTCAATTTGGTCAACTTCAGTCGAATTGAGTCCACTTTAGAGGTGTCTGAATCGAAATGCACTTATATTTTTAGAATACTGGACTTCGTGGTAAGCTTCGGCAAACTTTGACCGAAATAGAAAAAATGAGTTGGGAAAATACAAAATTTTGGTGGAAGTTACCGAAGTGTATAGAAAAATCTGTAAATTAAAGGGCTTTTAAGTATTAACTTAAAATGGTAATGCTAATTCCACTCGCTTTAAACTTACTTTCTTCATAAGGAAAGACATTTGTCCCTAGCATTAAAATTATTATAATTATAATTAGCTTTAAAAGAGAGTGTTGTCAGCATTAACCTTATTAAAATTATAATTTTATCATTCTAATAATTTTATTATTAGTATATTATGCCCATAAGAGCTTTTTAGTAATATTAAAAAAAATCAAATAATATTTCATAAATTAAAAATTATTTAACTACACATCATATTGATTCAGTCCTATAAAAACATTGAGCTCATCAATTGCAGATTGATATAGGTTTAGAAATTAAATTGAATTTCAATTATTTATCAACTTTAATGTAGATTCATATATTTTTTAGGTTTCTAAAACAATTAACATGGATTATCATTGAAAAATACAGAGAATAAAATGGCCTTACATATCCCTTCTATTGACAAAGAGAATAAAATATAGTTTAAATTTTTTTGACAATATATAGAAATATCAAGAAGAAATTACAGCTTAGACAAACAGACAACGCATGTCACTTAACATGATTCTTATATTTGAGTATTGCATACTTGCATCAATAATATAATGAATTCTAGATGTGTATTTATGCTTAAGTGTTGAATCCCTACAGTTTCACTTTAGATTTCTAATGTTTCCTTAAAGTTTTTAAACTTCTTTAATTTTTACATAACTTCTTTGGACTTCCTTAAACTTCCTCGAAACGGGTCAACTTCATTAAGAACTGAAGTTTATACTGAAACTGAAGTCTAATACCTTGCTAATGCTTTAGTCCCAAGAGACAAAGCCTATGCACCACTAAGCACCCTTGTCTTCTTGTGTGCACGCCTAGACCCTAATTAGGCAATGAGAGTCCGACTAGGGAAGGCAGCAGCCTAGGCATTGACTAGTGCTGATTGATAATCTTCGAGGGTATAAAGACCATGCTTCCCAAGATTTGATCCTCCATTGGATGGTGTTTATGGAGTTGGGATACTCCCCTCATAGAATTTCTGGGTTTAATAGTGCTGATTTTGTGCATAAATAGTCAAATTGTATTTAATGATTCCTAATCCTTGTTTTGGGTCTTTCTTATGAGGAATTTTCTTATTCCCTCAATTTGTATATCCTATCTTTTCTAATACAATTCAAATTATTCATCCACAAAAAATGTGTTCATGTTGTAGTAAAAAATGGTGAGCTCATGTAACTTTTTATCCCCCCCACACCCACACACACAAATGTATAGACTCACCCAAGCACTTTACATATGGAGCTCTTTGGCCATTTCAAGATGAAGAAATGGTGAGGAGACAAATAATCTTTATTAAAGTAGGCTACTCTTGATTTCTCACTCACATTTATTTTAGAAAGTGTAAATCTACCCTTACATCATCAACTTTGATCATTTAATAACCGGGGTAAAAAAATTCATGTACTTCATGATCTAAAACAATCAGCAAGTTTACCGATTGCAGGGAGAAATGATTCACCACTACCCCTGGCAGTGATCCACACCAATCTATTATTTCCCAGTACAAAGCACCTATACATACAAATATTCATGCATAGAAGGATGCTAATTTTTTGTTGTATGTAGTTGGTGATGTTTTCATGTGTGTCAAAGCATGGGATGGTGGCTGAGTGTGTACACATCAATTCTTGTAATTGTCCAATTGAGACCGTGTCATGCCAAACCAAAGTGCAACAGTTAAGACGGCAATGACTTGGTACCCTAATGATTACCAATATACCTTCATTCAGTCTCTCCAACTTTTTAAGAATATATGAAATTTAATCGTCCAATGTGAAATCTCTCCAATTTTAGATTAACTTTAATTGTCAAATGTGAAATCTCTCTCTTCACAATTTGCGAGTTAAACAATGCACATAACATTTGTGTTCATGCAGCATCATAACTGACACATGTTCTCAGATTTAATTAAAATAAGAAGAGAAAAGCAAACTCCACTTTCGTTTAAGAGTCACTTTCTTCAAGGGAAAGACGTGTTAGTTCAAAACACGTGTCTTTCTCTTGATGACGACAACACCACATCTTTCCCTTGAAGAAGGTGATTTTTAAAATAAAGTGGAGGTAGCATTACCCAAATAATAAAGGCATTGCCAAGAGATTCATGCAAAATGAGTGAAATGATTTCAGAATGATCTAAAATTTGAGGGTGCATACCTTTAGATTGATAACGGCAACCTTATTAGCTGGTCTTGAGAGCTGCTCATTGATGTAGGTCATTGATCTCAACATGGGTTCCAATGTGATCCTCGATAGCTGAAACTTCACCTCTGCTTCTCCAGTAGGCTTGCTATAATCTTGCAGCTACAGTGGGAAAGGGCAAAAAAAAGGAGAGAAGGCTTCTGGTCAAATATGTGACAAAAGTATTTATGGAGCAATCAGGTTTGCTCTATGTTTTCTATAGTTCACACTCAACTAACTAATAGTCTAATAGAAGTTCAGGTAGCAACCCAATGACCAGAATACCACCTATGCTTCAACAGCTTTGCAAGTATGGATAAATTGGTCTTTTGGTTCTAACTTCTAAGATCCATCTCTTCCCAAATTGAGCTGGTGAAGAATATACTAGCTTCAATTTACCGATCAAAAAATATATATACTAGCTTCAATTTTTTTGTATTGACGTATCATCAATTTCAACTGAATATTCTAGTCCCACAAAGATGAGATTTGATGCATTGTTAACACAAGGAAAAAAATAGAAAAATGACGTGAGTAGGAAAGTTAAGTAATCCAAAAATACTTGCAAATTGGAAACGTATAGGAAGATCAGACAAGGGTACCTTCAGATTGAGGACAGCTACTCTATTGGCCGGTGAGGAATTCTTATTCTCCATGACCCAAGTCAACGACTTGAAGCAAGGGAGAATCACCTACATCAATAAAAAAGAGTTAAGAGGAGGCAACTTGTTTCATCTTCATTAAAACTTTCTGAAAATGAAATCAATTAATTCCAGATAAATCAATAGACCTACATTCGTTATTAGAATTAATGGATATAATAAAAATAAAATAAAAGCACATTTTGCTCCATACCATATTATCAGGAGGGCCATCATCCCGGTTAACAGACACGGGGGCCATGCGGGGAAGATTCAAATCAGCAACAGGTGGAGTAGGAGCGCCAACATCGTTAAGATTAAAGTGACGAATCACTTCATCTTGCCGAGGCCACAATGATGGGGTCATATCTGAAGCCGACAGAGGGTTCTTCCTGTTACTGCCTTCCTGACTACTTCCACTCACCTGTAAGCTAGGAGGTGCAACTCTTGCGACATTTTTCTTCACCGCAGCAATCTTCTTTGCACCCTCTCTTAGAACACTCATTGCCACATTATAGGTCTCTACAGCTATTGCCCCTTCCTCTGCATATTTAATTGCTTCCAGGCATAGATTGTTGAATCGTAAGGTAAGAGATTCTAGGCCTTGAAGATCGCCACCCCGTTCATCTGATGCAACCCCACTTTTGGCATTTCTAGTCCACCGCTTCAAAATGTAATGGGACGGAAGCGTAAGAACATTGGTCACGGTGAAGACAGTCAATACATGTCTACAGAGAATGCCCGAGTACTCAAACATCTGGCAGCTGCAACTTGCTGTAATCTCAGGAAAGTTCAAGGTCACAATGTATGCCTTGTCATCCTCGTATTTCGCAACCCTGTATGTGCTGATCGGCCCATCACCTTCAATCTTGTTTGCAGTATACACGAAAGTTTCAACTAATTCGTCTTGAAATTTCATAAATATTGCCTTGGTATAGAGGTTTGCTGCTTGTTTCTCCATAGGTGATGGCGTCTTCAGTACTGGTGTGGTGCAGATTGTATCGAAATCTGCTTCTATTTCCTTTGCAAACGAATTTTCTAGAGCTCTTTCATACTGTCTAATGAACAATGGTAAAGTGGTCTGATGATTTACATACCCATCAAAGAAGGAGCTAAGAGTTTCATATCCTTGCTTCAAAGAAATTGCAGCGAAGAAAGTGTCCCGAAAATACACTGGGGCCCACTGTTTGCGAGCACCGTACAATGCTTGAAGCCAACCATCTCTCTTGAGATCATATTTATCAAGGAGAGATTCCCAAGAAGATTCAAACTCCTCCACTGTCTCAGTCAAGTTGATGCAACTATAAAGTTCTCCTTGAAAAGTAGGATTACAGAAACATACATGAGCCAATCTTTCCTGCCCTTCTCTTAAGATGTGCCATTTGCAAATACAGTGGCGAGTTTCTGGAAACACCCGAGCAACCGCTGCTTGTATGACTCTGTCTTGATCAGTCGTTATAGAGACGGGGGGGCGATCATTCATCGCTGCAAGCCAAGTCTTAAATAACCAAATAAAGGAAGACTCGGACTCGTCCATAAGTAAGGCGCAACCAAACAACACCATCTGACCGTGATGGTTCACCCCTGTGAATGGAGCAAACGGCACTCGATACTGATTTGGACGATACATTGTGTCAAACGTAACAGCATCGCCAAAGTGATTGTAAGCCATTCTCGACCTTGCATCTGCCCAAAATATATTAGACATGTGGTTCTCATCATCAAGTTGTATGGCATAGTAGAAGCCAGGGTTCTCAGCCTGCATCCTCTTGAAATAGTCAAGGAGATTCTGAGCTTCTCTTCCAAAAGTCCTCTTTCGGTTAAAAAATCGAGCATTACTTATGAGCCCAGCGTTCCTAACTGTGTGATTTGATTCTACAGGAGGAATATTACTCTCAGCATAATTTGTTTCTACAGAGACACGATTTCCATCCATTGACAAATACACAGTACCACCAGTCCCCAACTCATGGTATGTTTCGGCCATGTTCTTTGCAGCACCAGCAAAATGCCTGCGGGGTCGAAGGTAATGTACCTTACTAGGGCTCACTGTGGAGTGGTTATGTTCCTTTATGAATTTTGTCACAACCCATTTGTTCGGATCCTTTTTCTCTATATTAAATGAATCATTTTTCTCTATCTTAAGCATTGCACTGCAGCCTTCCACATTCTTCTTTTTTAAATTCTCCCTGGAACATACAAACTCCCGACCAATAGTCTTCCCGTCATACTTAGAACGGGTGTACTGACCAACACGGGAGGTAAAACCGAGACGTCTGGCATACGCATCATAGAAATTCATGCCAGCATCTTCGGATTCAAACTCCATGCCCACAACTGGTTCGCCATCCCCATTCTCATCCCGAGGGGGCAATTCTTTCTCTGTAGTATTTTCAGCTGTTTTTGCTTCTCCACCCTCGTTGGGTTCAACAACTGCTTCACCTGTTGTTGTTTGGTGTTCCATGTTCTCCACTTCCACATCTATCACTTCAACATCCATACGATCAACTGTTTAGTGTAATTGTGTATACTGATCTGTGGGCAGACTACAAACAGTTCTTCATGCATATCCCTACCAGAGCACAAGTGGACACAATCCTGCACAAACTATCTGCAGCATCAAGTGAGAACAATCATAAAGGAAAACATACAATTACAATTGTATATATAGGGTCCACGAAGATAAATGAATAAATATGCATACATATAAAATAAAATGAGAAAGGAAAAATACATTTTGAACATACTACTCCCAATCAAATATATATATCCTGGGGGGGATGCTATCCTTCGCTAAGACTAGTGCACTTGATAACCTTCACTAGTCAGTTTGACTAATTTTACCCCTATGTATTGAATATTAAATATCCGGGTACTTTTGTATTTTCATAGGGCAGAGAATTCATTAAATAGGAGAGACATTAAGTACATGAAAAGTCCGACTGTACTTCTCTTTTGCATTTATTGACTGGTCCCTTGGTAAAATACTAAACTAATCTTAACTTTAGTGAGTTTAAAATTTAAATTTAAGGGTAAAAATGTCTTGGTGAAGGTTCTCGACTGCACCCATTAAGTGAACGTTAGCAACATCCATATATATATATATATATATATATATATACAATAAAATTGCATGTGCTTTGCACATGATAAACTTGGATTGTTCTTAATTTTTAAAAATACTTGGTCTCAGTAGAGATTTACTAATCATATTATCTATAATATTTTATATAGATAGAGACAGAGAACTCTTAAACGCAAACAGTGAATCCCAAATAATTGAAAGGGCCCGTTAGATGCTGATAAGCGATGATAGTTGTAATCAAGTTTGGTTGAACACAATCAATAAGTGATTATGCTGATAATAAGCAATTACATGTAAAGTAATCTTGTTTGGTTCACTCAAATGCAAAAATTGATTATTTCAGTTGTTCATATAAAGATAAAACTGGTTGTAGTTGTTTAACAAAGTACCCACTTTAGAATAATAATGAAAAATATAAAAAATAGCATAATAAATAATATAAGAGTTAAAATCATTATGCAATCACACAAAACAAACAAAAGAAGTCGCTCATTCTTTCATCCTTATAGTATTTTGTACACATTGTGTTGAAAATCCAGCACTTGTTTCGTTTGCAAGATCGTCAATTTGAAAGTAGTTAGGGTTGAGGTGTGGAAGACTTTTATATATCTATGCTTGCATATAATGACATCTTGTTCTTTAAGTGATAGGAAAATAAAATTCCAAGCCGAACTAAAATCAGCAATTAAAATCATGTAAACCTTCAAATCAAGGGGGAGCGACGCCTCATGCTGATGAATTTTGCATAATCATCCTAACAGGACTAAGATATATAATTCAGTGTTTTAAAAGGCATGTGAGGCTTACGCCTCGAGGCTCGCCTCGGGGCGATGCTTAATGAAAACGCTTTGAGGCTTAACCTTGAGGCTTATGCTTCAGAGTATGAGATTCACATGAGACGAATGCCCCACGCCTTGTGACTTGCTTTGTGACTAAGGAATTCATCTCATGAATTAATCTAAAATTGGGTTCTAGCGACATAACTTAAGACTCTTGATATTGTTTTTTTCTTTCTTCATTTTTCCCTCTTCAAGACTTCTTTGCAGCTGTCTCTTGGAATCCAAAACTCAGTACATGAATTGATGACTAGACATCATATATTTTGCAATAAGTATATGAACAGAAATGTAAATTTAGATCAGCTTTTGCTTGCCTTTCTAAGACTTGCTTTTCTTTTTATACAGTGATTGAATAATTTGTTTATCACTTCTTTATATATATATTGCATTTTTTTCTTATTTCTAATTATTTTTTATCTACAAATGAGGGAGCGTGAGGCTTAAGCCTTACGACTCGAGGCTTATGTCTCACACCTTTGGAGGTCCAAACGCCCAGCCTCACGCATTCACGTTTTAAAACATTGATATATATAGATATCTTGGGAAAATGAAACTTTTTGTGCTACACTTGTGCGCTCTAAACTTGCTCAGAGAAAGCTTGATGAGAACTTAGCAAGGAAGAGGGAAAAGAGAAAACTTGAAGGTTGCAACTTTACTTTCTAGAATACAGAAAATTAGGGGTGCCTGTGGTTATTGATGCTCGACAGTAAGAGCTGTATATTGGTTATTATTCAGTTGCTACAGAGTTACATTTATTGGGCTCAATAGTGTCATTAATTAGACCAGCAATTTTGTAAACATCGCCGAAACACAGAAGATGACTTCGAGCACATCCGAATTCTATGTAGTTATGAATCATGACTCATGATTTGAGAGTTTCCAAGTGTTATATTGTGAATTTTTTTTTAAAAAAATGTGTTATCATATGACATAATTTATGTACACATTTGGCTTTACAGTTTGAGATAGTAGATGCTAATTCGCATGATTCTTATATTTGATACTATTTATGCTTCTAAATTGTTTTATAATGAGTTATAGATGTGTATTATTATTTTATTTTTTTTGTTGGAGATATCATTCACCTACGTTCGTACCATGAGTCGGTTAGTGGTTAGCAGTGGGCATAGAACCCTTGCAAGTCGTTACCCGTGGGAATGAAACCCACAACCTCTCTTATAAGAGAGGCCACATCCTACCATTGGAGCAAGCGGCAGGGTGTATAGATATGTATTTATGTTTAATTATTCACTCCCTAAAGTTTCATCTTAAACATCCAACGTTTCTTTAATATTTCCTACATCTTAAAAAGGGTCCTATCTTTCATTTTGGACAAGGCCAAAATAGACTTCAAAGTTAGTAACATAAATAGATGTATCCCTTAAGTTTCATCTTAAATTTTCAATGTTTCCTTAATATTTTCATCATAAAAAGAGACTTAGTCTTTCATTTTGGATAAAGCCAAAAATAGGCTTCAAGGTTGGTAACATAAAATTTTATTTCGAGAGGAAAACAAGCCTAGTTAAATCATTCTTTGAGCCCATTCCCTTTTTATCCCATGCAACTATGCAAGCCCTAAGCTCCTCACTAGCCTGATGCAGGAAATTAATGAAGTCCAAAGGGATTTCTTGTGGGATAAACTACAACGGTGATTGGAAACAACTAATTCATATGAGAGGATGTGACTAAATCTGTAAACCAGGGGCTGAAGGCAGTTTAGGAATTAAAAGTTTACGACACCATAACCTAGCCTTTCAGAAAAGAACGCTAGAAAAAATTCTCATTCAACCTAAACCCCTACTTGCAAGAATCCTACAAGCCCTTTTTTAGACGTATGTAAACCATAGTTACCAAATCGTGAAACAAAAGTGTGAAGCGAAGCGAAAGCGAGAAGTGGGAAGCGAAGCTCAATAAATCCTTAGGAAACGGGAAGCGAGAAATAGATATAGGTGCCTCATTCCCATTATATTTGACCACTCATACCTCAAATTTTATTTTATATGAGATATTTGTGAATAAGTAGGTGCCTTAGAGTCTTAGGTTTCAATTCAACGATACTTGCTTAGGATATAGGTCATAGGCTTTAGACTCAGGTCTATTCTATTACTTCCTAAATAGTAAATAAATAACCCCTCTTGACCACTAAACGAGAATTCATGGGAGTGAGTGGAAGTGAGTCTGGGAAACGAGCTTCCCATCTTGTACATAGCTCCCCGGCAACTATGGTGTAAACAGCCTAGAGCCTCCTAGGGATTGGAGAACCATCCTTAAAGGTAGAGATCCTTATGATCAAAGGTCTTTGGCGGAAAATAACTAACGGGAAGCACATAAACTTCTGGGCCGACCCTTGGCTTACCCAAGAACCTCTCAGCTCCAATTCCCATAGATCCCAACACCAAGATAGCAGATGTGCTAGACAGACCCAACTCAAATTAGAATTTGAACCTATTTCAACATCTCTTACCTCAAGAAATTATCCAACAGCTTACAGCCACCCTCATTAGCAACCTCCAAGCCCAATACGACCATCTAGTCTGGAGCAATAACGCATCCAGTCAGATCGCAGTGAAGTCAGCCTCCAGTTGCTCTAGAAATTCCATCAGTGAGAAGCATCCAGGATAGACCAAGAGAAACAACCTTCTGCAAAAGGGTATAAATTTAGACCCCATCTGCCTATATATTCCAAGGAAGAGGAAACCACCCCCACATCTTCTTTGGCTGCAATTTGGCTAACTCCATCTGGCCAGAACTGAATGGAGACCATGGAGAGGAGCTCAGAGATTTAAAAAAATCCAAGACGGTGGAATTCTATGCTTGCCCAGATTCTATGGCAGATGTGGAAAGTTAGAAACCAAATTACTTTTTATCAACAGAGCAAATCTCCTAATGAAATATGGGTTCTAGCTACAAGTAGCGCGGAGTGTTTGAAGGTAATAGCTCCGGATACAACTTCTCTGACAATCCCCATGGCTATGTCTGCATTATGGTTAAGCACGTAGTGCTTCAAGTATGTCATGTCATTTAAAACATACCATAAAAATATTTCAGATTACTAAGAACATTTTGTGAAGTTGTGAAGTCTTTCGGCAACATAAAGGAAAACTTACTAGGAGAGCAGTAGGACCAACGACGATCAATATGTACGTCTCTCTCTCTTTTGTTTTCTCCTCTTGATTCTCTATATGAATATTTTCTTAGAACTTTGGTGTTTACTTTTGGGGACAAGTGGTCTCCCCTCTCTATTCTTATTATTTTCTCTATATTTGTGGGTTACAATATATTCATATATATATATATATAATCATTCTCTAAAAACAATACATTTGTGCCGCCATATTGAGATTTCCAAAGCTTGTTGTGCCAAACACTTTTAGATACCTGCACACACTTGGCACCCGTACCACGTGCCTAGGTAACATTAGCTCTAACCCTTGAAACTCTCATACCTCGCGTAGAGTCTTTATGAAGCCATCCCACCATCTTATACTAGCAATTAGTTTTTCTAAAAAAAAAAGATAGCCTTTTTGAGTTGTTTTGGGTTTCTGCGTTTATTTTAGAGAGATGTTGTGTTCAAACGAAATGAAAAAAGATACTTATATAAGACAGAGAAAACCGTAGGGCTGAAAAAAATGGTAAAGCATCTTTTTCTCTTCCAAATCTGAACCAAACAAAAACAACTCTTTCCATCTAAATTCAAAGAGGTGGTTTTTTTTTAAAACAAAGACGCTAGATACAACAAAGGACCGCGTATTTTGGCACCGTTGTCATTGTGGAAAAATCGAAGAGGAGATACCAAATCTTTATCCATGCTCAATAAAACAAAATCGCCACATTTTATCTCTTCCAAAATCCTCCGACCGTTCCATCGGTTTTCCCGGGGAAGTATGGGAATGCTTCTTTAACGCTATTCCTTTTTCTCTTGGCTGCATTCCAGCGATTCTCTGTTTATGTCTTGATTTTTCTCTCTCAGACCCCCACTCTAAATCTTTTACTTGTTTTTCTATGACCTAACTCTCCTGCTATCACACCAAATCAGGGCTTCATGAGCTCTCGATCGAGCCCATCAACGCCCGATTTCGTTCAAAACTAAGGTCCTCTTTGTTGTCTTCATAATCATATTGATTTTCTCTTCTTTTTTTTTGGAATCCTTTGTCGATTTTATTTTAATAGAGATTTTGATTTCTTTTCTATTTTTTCAAAATTTCAGTTAAAATCTTTAAGGTTAAAAATCAGCTTCCTGAGATACTGAAATTAGTAGAGAATGGCTAATTCAACTGCTAGAAATATGTCACAAAGGGACTATTAAAGAGTAAAATGTAAACTTTCTTCCGTAGCAGTTGAGGAATTAATTGTGGAATAAACGGTTTAATTGATGCTGCAAATTCACAACCGGATTGAGACATTTAGAGGATAATTTAGACAAACTAAGAAGCAATGTTGGTAGATTGCAACCTACCTGGTGCAGGCAACTTAGACCAAAGAAAATAAACCCAAACAATTTATATGTGAGCATAGAGACAAATACAAAAGAAATAAAAATAAAAATGTAATTTTTTATTCCTCAACCTAGACTAATCCATTAGAAAGGTCCTCAGTCTCCAAAATTAGAAATGGCCCTTCCTCCCCTTGAAGTTCCTATCCTTCTCCCAAGCAATCCCAACTTCTCCGCACCTGTAATAGCACATGAATAATGTGCCACAAGAGAATAAGAACCATCAAACCACACATTTGTTGGTACTTCCATTCAGCATAATATGTTTTATCCATTAGATATGGTGTCCAGATCATTACTAAGTTGAGTTACTAACATTGATCCAAACGGCGACCCACTTGATCACCATCATAATCCACATTAAATTCTCTTTTTCAAAAGTAATCTGCTTATGAACAATACGATTGTGATGAAAGAGGCAAGGAAATTGATTGTGTTAAGACACAAGAGGCTAGGATAGGTATTTAGATACTTAGTTGCAAATATAGATGACCCTGCATTGTGTCCATGGTTTCCTTTGAAGACATTTGGTACGTCATCTTGCCAAACACCACTGGGTGGGTTGACTACAATTAGGAAAGCTGTGATTGCATTCATTGATGTCACCAGCATTAATAAGCTACATTTATTATCCAGCCATTGTTCTGAGTTCTTAATGTAAATTGCCCAGCTGCTCTCTTGTGACGAAGGTGGTTGTGTTGGAACTTGATATTGTGCTCTAGCCCTTGAAGCTCCCATACCTCGTATTGAATCTTCATATAGTCTTTCCTCCATCTTATACTAACTGATTAGTCCTCTAAAAAAAATAGGCTCATTGAGTCGTTTTGGATTTCTTCGTTTGTTTTTAGAGAGATGTTATGTTCAAAAGAAATGAAAAAAATTCTTATATAGGACGAAGAAAACTGTATGGTTCAAAAGAAATAATAAAGCGCCTTTTTCTTTTACTATTCTGAATTGAACAAAAAAAGCGTTTTCATCTAAATCCAAAGAGATTGTTTTGAGACCCAAAAAAAGCTAGATACAGCAAATGAGCGCGTATTTTGGCATCACTGTCATTGTCGCAAAATCAAAGAAGAGACCAAATTATTGTGCATGCTCAATGTAGCAAAATCGCCACATTTTATCTGTTCAAAAATCCTCTGACCGTTCCAACAGTTTACCCGAAAGAGAGGAATCGACGCGTCTTTGATAATTTTGTCTCGTCCAATCCTTGGATTTTGGCTCGTATTTGGTGCTTGCTTGAGGAATGGTCTTCCATTACACAGTTGGGGGTGGAAGTAGGGGACATTTTGGCACGAGAAGATTCACTACTATTATCTCTTCGTTGTTTTCTTTACATTTTGAATCTCCTTTTGTTATTGCTCTTCAGTTTACCCCTCTGTAAACGGTTGTTCTCTAATTTGCTATATTAATGTATTACTTACTGATCAAAAAAATGCTGGAAATTATAAATTTAAAAAAAAATTTAAAAAAAACTACAATGACTTTTGAATGGGGGGAGGGAGGGATTGTAAGGGGTAAAAAATAAAAGACAGTCTACACTCTACAATGAGTTAGTGACAACTGAACTAGAGGAGAGGGAGAGGGAGAGAGAGAGAATATAGAGAGGAGGGAGTGTATGACCCAATAAAAATAGAAAAATAGCCACACAGTCAATGTGACAATGAACAACGAACAAGGGAGAGAGAAGAAAGGAAGAGGTTGTACCTCTTACTTTCATTTCTTCTTTCTTCCTTCTCGATTATACTCAAGAAAATTAATAAAAAAATATATCATAATTATGAGGCATGCACTTATTTAAATTATGGTTTACGAGAGTTTGGGGCTCGTATAATGAATTTGGGGCATTTAAAAGCCTCTTTTGTTATTGGACCGCCTAAGCCCAGCTGTATCCTTTAATAACCATGCAAAAAAAGATGGGGACCATATGGTGCACCCACAAACAGAGGGGGAGAGAGACCAATTTGTCCATCCATTGAGCGAGAGAGATGACAAGTTAACATGATAGAAACATATTTAACATCGTTCGTCTCTTCTTTTTATTCTATCTGCAAACCCTTTTTTTTTTTAATATACAAACCCTAACATATTATATGGTAAAAGGTATGAGAAATATATAAAATAGCATGTTTTTAGTTTACCAACTACAATATTCAAATAAAATAAATTTTTATGTCCTTAAGGCTTAAAACAATAATAATATTACATATATTAGATTTTTAATAATGACCGCCTAAGCGGTCAATTGCCTGAGCCCAGCATAACGCATCGCCTTTAACAACTATGGTAGGTTCATAGAAGTAACCATATAGCAATTTGATACCATAAACACAACTTCCAGAAGTTACTTCTTGTAAGTGCAAACCAAATTACCAAACTCAGATTTGACTACTGGGTTTTTAAAAGTTACTTTTCAAATGTGCAAACCAAACGCTATTTTCTCCTCCGAATGCCTTTATCAGGCTTACTCATGAGTTACTTCCTGCTAAGTAACTCTTGGGCAATTATTTTGCTTCTCAGAGAAGTCTATCAAAACGAGCCCTAAAACCCATTTCTCACTAATATCCAAGTAAATAATGAAATAGAATAAAAACCCTAAAACACAGAAATTCATTGAGAGATCAGATCAAGAACATTGTCTACGTAAAACTCAAGATTATTACAAGTTATTAAAAGCAATGGAAGTCATATATTTCGTAATCACATCCAAAAAAAAAAATTTTTAAGAATGAACAAAAAACTCACCTGCAACCGAAACAGAGATGAACATTACAGATCTTTGATGCTCGAAACACGCACAAACAAAATCCCACCGAAAGAGTGAAAGCGACTCTTTCGAGGGTTCTTCTCGGTTAGGTTGAAGACAGAGAAACCCAGTAACACAAAAATGATGGCCGTTGCTGAGATTGAAAACACATAGAGATCTGAAGCGAAGGGGCTTCAAGGGAAATTTCCAGGGTTTCTAGGGTTTTTCATAGTTTTTTTTCCGTTCGAATGCAGAGACGGAGAGAGAGAGAGAGAGAGTACGTATGAATAGCGCATAGATCTATATGATAAAGTAGAATCGTATCAGAAACTGTCTGATAATGATCGGACGGCTGATTTGGCACGATGCAACCCCCACTGTGTTTTCTCAGATTTCCATGACAGAGGAAAGTTCGGTGTGGCCCCCGCGGAATAGCGTTTAAAGTTGCAACAACTTGGTGCTTCTCACTCGTAAGAGTTGTAGGAGTAGCTTTGCCTATTTTGACTTTTTCGTGACTAGGGGTATCACTGGGCCGGGCCATTACCAATAAGTTAGGCCCTAAAGTTAGGGTTGCGGTTGGGCTCTGCTTCTTACAGCTCAAGTCCGGCTTAGCTTGATACATTTAAGAGCAATGCTACGTCCGCTTAAGTTAAGATTTTTGTTTATTATTTTTCCTAAAAACTAAGGTTGGATTGTTTAACCCTAGGGGTGAGTGAATCTTAACCATAGTAGTGAGTGTTAAAATGTGGCACGTGGACCAATGAGGACCGACCATTTTGTTACATAATAGAAATCGTGGGTAAGTTGAGCATTTTTCTTTGATATAATAGGAGATCAGTTCTTTCGTGCGCGTTCCGCCTTGACATGTGTCCCTTTTAACACCCATTAATTGTGTTTATGATTCACTAATCCCTAGGGTTCATAATCTATCATGAATTAGTCTACGGATACTCCTAAAGTGTACTCCTAGATATACTCCCAAATCCAAATTGTTTATCTCAATTATCAAACGGTTAGGATTTGTGCTGATGTGGCATTAGAAAAGACAAAATAAGCAAACTCAAATCCTGACCCTAGCAGTTGGTTAAACGGTTAGGATGAGGGAGTATATATGGGAGTACCCATAGACCGACTTGTTTAAAAAATAATCAAAAAAGTAAAAAATTAACTCCTAATTTAATGAACTTTAACTGGAGTTAAAAGGTAAACTTGGAGAGCGGGAGCGTCTATCGTTGGGTGGAATGTGAATCTTTGATAGAGTTAAGCTAATATAGCTTAACCAAAAAAAAAAAAAACTAATATAGTCTTTTGTTGAGCAAGAGGCATAAACAATCAGCCCCTATATAATATAGTCTTTTATTTAAACAATCAGCCCCTATATAATATAGTCTTTTATTTTATATGGACTGTGATTCTTTCCGCTCATGTTTCGCCAGGGGAATGCGCACACCTCTATTAATCTTAATTTTTTTCATTTTAAAACCCAAGATTAGATGGATGAACCCTAGGAGCGAATGAATCTTAACCACAGTTAGTAGCTTTTAAAAAGGATATGTAACAACATGTAGAGGTGCATGTGTTCTGTTGGGTGGAACGCGTGCATAGAAAGAAGTAAAATCTTATATATATACACACACACACATTAGTGGTACACATGATAGAGAGGGGAGGGCGAGAGAGACTAGGGAGAGGGACCCTAGTGAGGGGCATTTTAAAAAAATCAAGGAATATTTTGGGTATTGAAACTTGACAGATATTTTGGGTAAAAAAATTGTGAAGGGCACATTGGGTATAAAAATATGATGGAGGGACATTTTGAAAACCAAAAAACTTTAGGGCATTTTGGGTATATAAAAAATTGAAGACATTTTGGGTATAAAAACTTGAGGAGTATTTTGGGTTAAAATATTTTTGAGGGGCATTTTGGATATAGAAATTTGATTTAGGTGTACTTTGGGAACTAAAAAATATTCAAAACATTCTAACTATATAAAAAAAATAGAGCATTTTGGGTAAAAGAACCTGACTTAAGGACATTTTGAGAATACAAAAAATTTAGGGACAATCCAGCTAAGAAAAATTTATATATATATATATATATATATATATATATATATATATATATATATATATATTTTTTTTTTTTTTTTTTAATAATAAAAGGCTAGGATCCAACTGGATCGATTGAAACGAAAATCGGTCATCCGATTTGTTCAATGCCTGGACCGGTTGTGAAAACATTGTTAATATATTAATAAAGGACAATTTTATAATTAAATTAAATTTCAATCAACTTTTTAAGTCCCCCATAATTTTTGGGTGAAAAAGTCCCTTATATTTATAGAAGCTAAAATTATTAAATGACAATTTTGAAATTAATGTAAAATTCAATTAACTTTTTTAAGTATTATTCTCTTTATATATTAGCAAATAGGTTGTAGTGACCCTAATTCAAATTAATTACACTCAAAGAGTAAATTGGTAATTTTATACCCTGAGGGTAGTCTAGTAATTAGTGTTAGATGTTTGGTCTTGGTGGCTAACCTTAGTGGGTAAGCCAAAACCAATTATTTAATTTAATGAATTAAATTGGTTTAATCTTTGTCAAAACCAAACAGACCTTAGAATAGATATTTGAGTAATTCTCTAAATAGGTTAATATAAATAGAATTGTTAAAACATAATTAGCTCACTTTTATTTTAACTTAATAAAAGAGGCTGAGATACGCATGTTTGGGGAAGGAGAAGATAATGACCGTATAGTTTTGGAGATCGGTGAATGCTTATAAAGAACTGGATTTCGAAGCATTGGATCATCCGGGAAAGCATCAAAACGCATTTAGCGGTCATCTTCCTTGTTGTCTTCTCGATATTTGAAATTTAAGGCAAGTGGATACTTCTATAGTTTAGACGTAGGGTGTGTTGTGATCACACAATAATTCTAATGTGTTTTTTCTTCTTGTGTTAATGATCGTGTATATGAAAATATGATAGATCGGATAAATATTTTATACAGGTATTAATTTGATTTATTAAATATGTTATGGTGATTTTAATAAATGATAGAATAACATATTAGATTTTAGGGAATAAAATATGAATGTCTAAGAGATATATAATTGGTGAATTTTCGGAATTGAGTTAATTTAAATGAAATTTACTCTGTTTTAGTATTCGGGTCATAACTTTATGACCTTAAGTCTGATTTTAGTCCGATAGTATATCGTTTCGAAGAGCTCGAAAAGATCTACAACTTTCATGAAGAAAGTTTTCTTAAAATCAATAGTTTTGTTAGTCAAAACCTTAGTCGAATATCAAATACGGAAAAAGAAATATTTTTCACATTAATTTTTCTAAGATACTTTAATTGAATGTATATATGATTTGGGTGTGAAAACATTATTTTGTTGAGATTTCTTTATAACTAATTAATTAATTTATTAGATGGTTGAAATATACTTCTAACAAACTTAAGTAATTAGTTACTAAATAGTTCGTTAGTAACTTGACCTATATTTTATTAGTTAATTTGTTAGGTCGTTGAAAGATACTTTAACAAACTTAACTAATTATTTACTAACTAATTTGTTAATAACTTAGCTCATTTATGCTACTATAAGAGTTTTACAAAACTCACTAGCATAAAAAGGGTTTTCCAAGCCCTTAGGGGTTTGTGAAACCTTGAACCTCATTATCATTGAGAGATTGAGAATTTGTAGGGTTATAAATATGTTTATAACTAAAGTTTAAGTTGTAGAAACAGCTGAAACCCCTTTTGTAATAAAGTATGTTATGTCTGTCTTGATATTAATTGTGAATTATAGCATAGTAGATTTTAATTGTGAATTATGATCTTGACGGTTATAAATATGTCATTTTATGTTTTGCTATATTTTCATGATGATAGGAATTAATCTTCTGAAATAATGGTGATTCAATAAACATTGTGCTAACCTTGGTTAAGGGTCATTCAATGAGTACGTTGTGTAAGACCCCCTTAAATGGATCCTAGGGTGATATTGTGTACCACCCAATGATGGTTTTAGGGTGGTATAAAGTACCTACTCCGAAACATAGGATTGAGTTGAGTTGTGAAAGACACTCAATTCTCATATGGGTGAACTGTATGAGACTCAATGAATAAGCTAAGTTGTGTGAGACCCCAATGATTCTCTTGGTCAATAGGGTAAGTTGTGTAAGACCACTATTAACCAGACTGAACCATAAGTAAAGACTTAATTACATAATATGTATAATTTGTTAATCATCTTATCATATGAATTGTTAATGCTGCTAAATTATAGTTGTATTCTCTTGCTAAGCTGTGGGCTCACCTTTGTTGATTCTTCTTTTCGGGTGGTGATTAAGAAGAATAGGAATCGCTCTCATTTGAGCAAGTGGGACTATCTTTTAAGTTTTCTTTCCTATTACAGTTGGAGAGAACTGTGGTGAGGTAAAACTATATAGAAACTTTAGATGATTTAGTTTTTGAGAGAACTCATGTTGTTGAGTCTATTAGTTATGCTGGATATTTATATTTGTTTAATATAGTATTAAATGATTTTAATTTCCATTAATATTGAAATTTTATTTTCAGTTCACGCCTTGATATCTATACAAATATTAGTATTATTGTGTATAGGTTTCAGAGCGTGACATGAGTAGTTTTAGAATTAAGCTAAAATTCAATCAACCTTTTAAAGTTGTCGTTATATATAAGTAAATGGTACTTTTGAAATTAAGTAAAATCCAGTAAACGTTTTGATCCCATGTGAGTAAATGGTAGTTTTGGAATTAACTAAAAAATTTCAACGTTTTGAACCCATATGAGTAAAGGGCAATTTTGAAATTAGCTTAAATTAATTCAAAGTTTTGAGCCCATATGTGTAAATGGCAGATTTGAAATTAAGTAAATTCAATCTACATTTTTGTCATTCTCGTTGTAACCTTTTAAAGTTGTCTTTACATATGAGAGTAAATTGTAGTTGTGAAATTAAGTAAAATCTAATCAACTTTTTGATCTCATATGTAAAGGATAGTTTTAGAATTAACTAAAATGTATTCAACGTTTTGAACCCTGAAGGACAATTTTAAAATTAGCTTAAATGCATTCAAAGTTTGAACCCATATGAGTAAAAGACGGACAAAGAAGATATATATTATGTATTTGTTATATAATATTATATCAATTAACATTATAGAAAAGGTGTTTCAAGCAAGCAACTCTTTTCATCAACTAACAATTTCTTCTTCCCAAAAAACCCTTGGTATACACCCGAAATCATGCATGAACCTTCACAACCCCCGTATTCTCTAGCGCCTCTATGTGATCGTTATCCAGCCTTCATCTGTGATGCTGCTCGTCCCAACATTTGCTTCGGGCATAGCACCACAAGACAAAGAAGATTAGGAAACCCTCTCGATCCATTTTTAGTATCAGTTCCCAAATTCCAATCTCGGGAGACAGATCTTTCCTCTTTCCTCTTCATGTCACTGATTTTTATTCAAGGTATATGTGGTTCTGGTTTCTTGAATCCATTCAGGGTTTAGGATTTATTTGGATGCAAGGTCATTGCTAGGGCTTCCATCGAGTTGCGTTGCTAGGGCTTCTACCGGCTTATCATTAGGCACCATCGCAGGTATCAAACCTCTTTGTAACTTTCCACTTTTATTTGATTCAGTCATTCAAATATTTTGAAGACTTGAGTTTGGTTCCTCGTAGAATTGTAGTTGTCTATTTGTGTTTATTTGCAGGTGGGGTTATGGATTGTTAAAATCTGTTTGCTTAGATGACTTTAAAAGAAATGAACAAAAAATATTATGACTAGAGTTCAAGCACGCTAAAATTTGACTAGAGTTTAGGCATATTTGACTAGAGTTTAGGCAGCTGATGCTACAACGATTTTACCTTTAAGGTGAGATTAATCATATTTGTTTGAAATTGGCATTTAGAGTTGTTATTCTTTGTCTTTGGAGGGTTTGTGCAGAACTTTTATTCCTTTGGTGTTTATGTTGTTTCATTCTAAAATTTGAGGTGAAAGGGACTTCTTTTTTGAGTTTTGATCTTTGCATATACCCATAGACATGGAAAATGCGAGTAAACCTCCATTGGATTTGATGAATTGTAAGCATTTGAGGTTCTTCATTAGCCATTTGAATTCAGTGGCAATCAGATGCCTCACTTTTGTGTTCATTGTACTTATTTTTAGAGCAATTTTGTTTTGTGTTCAATGTGAACTTTTCTGTTATTTACTAGGTATAAAGTCTAAACTCCACTTTCTTTGTGTACAAAACCGTAGAATGATTCATTTATTACGGTGTTTCACTTTCAATTAATGCAAGAGCATTATGGTTATTTAATCATGACTACCACTTGTTTGGAAACTTCATCTATTTCCTTAGAAAATAAATCATGATCCATCGCAATTGACCTTTAAAAAAAAAATTATTCTTGTTTAATGTACTGAACAACAAGTGGAAGGTATAGCAGCATGTCATATGCTCATCTTATTAGATGTTTACAAATTTATCGTATTCAAATTTTTAATGATACTTGATAAATCACTGCTACCTAATATAGGTGTTTGTTGTTTGTTTTTCTTTTCATAATATCTAAGCAAGATTTTATGGGTTTGATTGAACAGCTTCTTCAGCACAAGGAATGTTCAACATTCTTCAAACTCATCAAACCAAGTTGCAAAAGAAATTCACCTTGGGTGTTTTCACAAAAACACTTTTGATCTTTAGCTCAATTAGTGGTGACAATTGGCTTTTAAGGGGAGCTTATTTGTAAGGAATAAGAATGACCAGACCAATTCCTTCTGAAATATCATGTTCAATGATTCCTTTGACTTAGAGGGAGGTGAATAGGTCTTCCTAACAATATTTACCAATTTTTAATTTATCGATTAACAATCAGACTTATGACAAACAAAGTAAACAAGTGCAGAAAGTAAGACAAGCAATCCACCACACACAAGATTTTTACGTGGAAAACCCTTCCAGGAAAAACCACGGGACCTAGTCCAGCACAAAATCCATAATGAGAATAAGTTATCAGACACAAGACTAAATCTTACCCAATTGGACATCAAACACTATTCCTCGGTACATATTCTTCGTCTTGTAGAATAACCACAAACTCCTCGTTCGATCTCTGCAGTAGTAGCTCCAGCTCCTCACCGACTAACTTTTTTTCCAAGTTTCAAATCACGATCCAACGATCGATATCTATCCTCGACGTCTTTCAACTAACACTCACACAGAGTTCAAACTTATATGAAGGAACGAAATACAACTCCAGTGGAATCTCTAATAATAATGGAGATCAACAGATGCAACTCAAGATAAAACAATTCAATCTTGCATCAACTAAAGTATGAGAGAGGAGAACTAAGAGAATCCATCAAGTGGGGATTTAAGAACCTTAAAATCTTCAAAGTAGTCTCTAAACTCTCTCTCTAATTCCTTAGAATGAGCTAAGAGATCATCCAATAAATAGCCAAGGCAATAACACTTGCTAAAACAGAGTTCGGATGATTTTAGAAATCAAAAATATGAGGTGCATTCGAACGGCCATGAGGTGCGTTCGAACGGCCTTAGAATTGGATGAAATCGATTAAAAATGGGGAGCCAGATAAGCTATTGTTTCTGAGTTTATATTGCCCGTTCGAACGGTCAGCTAGCCGTTCTTGGGCGTTCGAACGGCTGTAAGCACCCAATTTTTACACCATCCCTTAACCATAGTTAAGCTCTTAAACCGTGCTTAACCTGAGTCAAATCCTAGATCAACCATAGGCAAACCCTAGTCTAACCCTAGGTAAACTCTAGTCTAACCCTAGGTCAACCCTAGGACAATCCCAGGTCAACCCTAGTTAAGCCTTCTTACCCATAGATAACCTCAATTAAACCCTAGGTAAACCCCAGTCAACCCTAGGTCTACCCTAAGTCTAACCCTAGTTAAACCTTAGGCCAGCCTTAGTCAAACCCTAGCTAGCCCTAGCCTAGCCTAACCTACAAACCTATGGCATGGGCCTTATCCAAGGCCCCTATGGCCTAAACCCGTAGACAAACAGCCCTCGGTCCCATATAGGGCCCACAGACCCTAGCTAAGCCTTAGGAGGGGGGCCCAACCCTGAAAATTCAAATTCTTGAGAATGTCGATAATTGGTAATCCAATTACCGACATTCCTTTTGTGGTAAAAATTCGTACCGCGTGCATGAGCATTTAAGCTAGACTAGGCCCATTTATGGAAAAACCCAAGAATGACAGTAATTATTATACTGCCATTATTTATTTACTCCTGTAAGGGAATGACAGTACTGTAATTACCGCCATTCCCAGTTTGCGTAAAATCAGAGCTCACCTGACCTCCCCAGTGTTCAGGCATGCCTCTGGCCTTCCCTACTCCCTCCTGCGACCTCATCTACCCCTGTCCTTATTCCCTTGATGTCCCTTGCCCATCCATCCATAAATCCAAACTCATCTTCAAGCTTGAACCCATTCCGAAATTCTTAGAGAAAATCGTGCTCATAAGTTCAAGTCTAAGGAGAGGGTTATAACCCTGGAGTAGCAGCCATAACCCTCTCCTAGTCGTACACCACCTTCACCACTGTAGCTGGTGGATTAGCAGGGTAGGGTCTTCCCTTACCCCTTTTATTTCCTATAAAAAGCACTGTGAGCCCCTGGTCCTACTCTAGGGGATTTTCGTTTGTGGTGTTTTGTTGCAAAACCCCGAGAGCAGGGGTTCCCCTTGCCTTCCTCTTAGGCATGGGGACCCCTCAAAGGGTGAAAGCTCCAGCCCTGTGGCCTCCCCACTGACTCAGACTCTTCCCTAAGCTTCTGGGAGACCCCCAGCCCATGAGGGATCCCCTAGAAGTAGTTTGGTGCAGCACTCGGGGGTACACTTCATTTTCCTGAAAAAATCCAGAAATTGTGGTAAACATAGTACCTCCATTTCTGGGTTTTTCCATTTCAGTGGCTCTTAGCCTCATTTAGTTAAACCCTGGTCCAAATCCAGGACCTGGTTTAGGTCCTTGAGACCTCCCCTTATCTTCTTTGATCCTTCCAGGCTCCCTGAGTTAGCATAACTATCGCGCCCCAAAATACCCCTAGGAGTTAAGGGATACTTTAGGTGTGACTATACTTAACCTGACAAACCATTCTGTAATGAACAAGGCATAACATGATCTAATAGGAATATAATACAGAGTGCGGAAACTACAATATCGCGGAAGCGCAAACCAACTTTTTTATTTTCTTCTATAAACTTAACAAGTGTTCCAAGTTTCATATACAAACATAATAGTAAAGGTGGACATGCTCACCTATCAAAATACAAAAGAATGTAACTTTCTCTCTCTCTCAGTAGTCACCCCCATGGGGCCAATGATCTAAGTCTCTTGCCTCAGCATGAAGCTCAACTACCGAATCTTCATAAGGTTCTTCCTCGTCGTAGTCCTCCTCAATCCAAGGACCTGGGGCACAAATATCAAAAGGGACTCGTGTACCTACCGACATAAAAGTACGGCTGAGCATGGAATACTCAACGAGTACAAGCTCCTACCTAACAATAATAATAATGAACAAAATATCATATGCAAGTATTGGAAGATAAAGTTCATAATCTTTTAAAATAACATCATACATAACCATTTATTAAATCACAACTCTAATGAAAATCAAACCATATCTATGAAATATGTGAGTCCTTATGAGTTTTATTTTCCATATTTCTTATGAGCCAGAGGTTAGTACCCGCACAACATTGAGCTACCAACCTCCTTGACAGTACAACTCTTTAGAGTCTTTTCTTATGAGCTAGGAGTTAGCACCCGCACAATCCTGTGCTACCAACCCCCTAGACAATTCCAATACTTTTCTTATGAGCCAGAGGTTAATCAACCTCCTTGACAGTTCACATCCTTCTTATGAGCCAGAGGTTAGCACCCGCACATCCCTGGGCTACCAACCTCCTTGACAATATAATACTTTTGAACCTTTCTTATGAGCCAGAGGTTAACACGCGCATACCCCTGAGCTACCAACCTCTTTGACACTAACATTCTCTTATGAGCAAGAGGCTAGCATCCTTAACCGGGCTACCAACCTCCTTGACATTCCTCTATATACATGTGTCCTCATGCATAGCTATTTGTGAATCATAATGACATATACGATTTGAGGAGTAACATATAACATTTCATTTCTTATCACATTCATATGAGGATTTAAACAAGCATATAGAAATATGGTCAAAATCGCCATTTTAGGGAAACTACATGAATCATGCTTTTCTAACCTTCATTCAATTCAAAGTACTCTCATTCATGTATTTTACCAAGTAAGTGGTGTTCTAGATTTTCTTTAGTCCTTTAAAATTCATAATTTCTTTCTCAAGCATTTCATCAAGCATCACATGTGCATTCATTATGTGTATAATACCCTCTCACCATTTCCATCATTCAACACATCACAATATGACATCTCATCACCTCAATCCCTTCCTCCATCCATACATTTCACCATTCATTCATTTTATCTTGTTTATGTTTTAGAGATTTAGCATATTTCAACACAAGGGGAAAATGGGGAAGATTCAATACACTATATTCACAAGAACATCTAGATTATTACCAAGGTAGCTAGGAAAAGTGTACTAACCTTGAAAAGGAGGGAGGAAACCCTTGTGAATGCTGAGGGAGACGCTGCCCTAGCTTGAAGAAGGAAACCTACACGTGCTTGAGGGTGGATTTGAGGATTCCAAGCCAAAGGGATGATCTTGGGTCTTCAAAACCCTTTATTATCTCCAAGATGATGCCCTAGGTTTAAAACCCATTTTCTCTCAAAAACTCTAAGTGTGATGAAAATGAGGACCCAAGGCTCGTGCAAGCCTTATAAGCAAGGGTTGAATACCCCAAAAGATAAAAAAACCCTTAATAAAATTCTGCAAAAACGCGAAGGACCGAGCGATCGGTGGTTATGACCGATCAATCGGTGCCCAACCGAGCGATCGGTGTTTTTGACCCAGTGATCGGTAAAAAACATGCTCTCTAGAATTTTTCCCCATACAAAAAAGTTAACCAGTTGATAGCTACTGATCGATCGGTTTTGGACCGGTCGATCGCTAGTTTGGACCGATCGATCGGTTGTGGACCGATTGATCCCTAACGATCGGTGTTTTGAAGGTTTCACTGTTTTGGCCATATCTTTTGACTCGTTTGTCGGATTTTAACGATTTAACTTGTGTTAGATTCCTCTTTCGAAAAGAAACATTTTTGGCATGTCAGAATTTTCCATTTCTCCCTTATTTATTAATTAGACTACGTAAAAGGCCAATGAAAGTACTATTCATTAAGTACGAAAAAGTCTAGGGTGCTACATTAACCATGGTTAAAATAAACAAAATTAACAACTTTCCAGAATATCGGTAAATAGATTACCAATATTCTGGGTCTTCTGGTTATCATTGTAACAGGCCATTGTGGGCCCAACCTAGGCCAGGCCTAGGGCCCAGACCAGGCCCAAGACTTGTGAAAGTCCCCTGAACATCCTCATGGGTCCATAATCTTTTGGGCATCATCCCCCACCATTCCTCTTTTGCTGCGAAACCACTATTGTAAAAACAGTAGCAGTGACTGTAATTATTCTACTGCCAATCTAATTTTGAACAGAAATGGGATTGGCGGTAATTATTCTACCGCTAATCTTGCTGTTCTCATAACAGTGGCCTTGCACAGGACCCATATAAGGTAAAAGGCCATTCTAGGCCCTACCATATTGCCTGGACCCACCTCAGATCGGACCAGACTCTCAACAGGGGTTAAACTTAACATTGGGTTAACTTTTAACTATGGTTAGACCAATCTAACATTTGGAAAAATATGAATAAATCTCAAAAACATCTAAAAATGCAAAAAGACAAAAAATGGAATCTTGGCCTATTGGGCCCAAACCTTTGGCCTCTGGACTAAACCCTTGGCTCCAGGCCCAATTCTTGGCCTACCGGGTTCATCTCTTGACCAGCCCGGTTAACCCAACCCTTAGCCTTCGGGTCAAACCCTTGGCCTCCGGGCCCATCCTTGGCCTCCGGGCCCAATCCTTAGCCTCCAGGCTAAACCTTTGGCCTTCGGGCTCATATCCTTGGCCTCTGGGCCTAACCCTTGGCCTCCGAGCCCAATCCTTGACCTTCAGGCCCAAACCCTCTAGACCATGCACTTGACCAACCCGATTAATCAAACCTTAGTCCCCAGACTAAGCCCTAACCACCCCGGTACACACACACTCCCCTAGCCTTGGCATAGGCTCATATGTTAGAACTATGCTCGGTCTGTTCTCACCCCATGTGAGTACGTAGGCAACCCAACCCGGGTTCGACCCTAGTTAGGATTTTTCCTTTATTGGATTAGTATACTCTAAACATAGACATTTGAATAAAATTTGACATTAATTTAGCTTATACCTATGGAGTAGGTAACTATTGTAAAAATGGGGGTCCCAAGTGCCAAACACCTTCTCTGAGACTTAATCAATCCTCTTACCTAGACTCTCATGTAGACCATAAGACCTTATCCATATCTGGAACTTGTCCCTTCAGAATTAATAAGTGGTGACTCATCAAACAACCTAGTGAGTGAGTAACAAATTCCATGCTCATAATGGTCAGGCTGGGCGTTCGAACGGCCTATGCAAATTTCGAATATTTTGCACTGCCATCCCTGATTCAACATTCAATACCTTATAAAGACCATTCAAAGGCTATTAAGTTTACATTGGTCAATTTCTAATCACCTAGGGTATATGCTTAAAGTGTTCTAAGTTAATTCCACCTATGGTAACCACTAGGTATCTAGGTCACTTACCATCCTAAGAATATGAGCGAAGTTTAAAGCCGGAATGTACTTCTCTTGAGTCTATGAAGCTTCATCTTCACCAATCTTCATCAACTAGAGGAACAACAACACTAGACTTGCATTGACACCATTTTGACATCGGAATTAAGCCAATACAAAATAGGCCTTATAATCTCCCCCTTTGACAATTCAGTGACAAATTACCAACTAAAGTACATGACTCGATACAAACTCCCAAACATGGAGAGTTAATCAATTACATGACCAAGAATTACAATTTTGACATAAAAAATCAGCACAACCTTTTTCAACTCAAATCGCTTAATCTTTTTATGTCAACTTGTTTTAAACACTTGCACATGCTAAAACACACAACCAAGTGAAGCATGAGAAATATAAAGTGGGGATAACACCAGGTGGAACATAATCAATATATACAAACTAACTAATGGAGTACTTCAATATTCTCCCCATTTTTCACACGAATGCCAAAGCATCGCATAACCAAACAATGAGCGAGGAAAAATTGCAATATCACTCAACAGATTTTAAGAGTACATCCATTTAAGACATGCTATCCAACAAGATATGATAATATCACCAAAGTAGACAATATCAAGATGTAGTTTCCAGAAAAAATGGACGAAAGGAACTAGTCATTCATCACAAGCCAAAAAGTATTGAACATTACAATTAATTCATGGAAACCAGAATCCATACAATCCATATCCATAAAACATAGAGTGATATAATAGTATAGGAAAGTAGGAAGGAACAAAAAGCAAGTCATAGTCAAAGTCAAAAAATATAAGATCCCAACAAAGTAGTACTCATGGTCCAAGCCAATATACATCCAAAAAAAAAACATAATATCCATAACACCACTAAAGACAATATAAGTATCTGCAGTTGGATCAGCACCATCTCCACCATCATTCAGGGTGTCATCAGCAGCATCCTGGAGTGCACAATTTGCTCTGAGGCGCTCAAAATCAGACCTCATGTTGGTCACTGCAGTGGTGAGATACCAAAAGTGGCGTCTGGTCTCAGCTGCAAAGTTAGAGAACTGAGTCTCCATCATGCTATGAAAAGCAGCCTGAGATGCGTGAGTCTCATCAATAAAGACAGTCTGGCTCGCAACAAGCTGGGCCATCTGAGTAGCCAACATATCCATGGTAGTTGGTGGAGTTGGAGAAAGCTGAGCAGGTCTCTCCTCGGGTATGAGTGAAGTCGCGAAGGTGAACCGAACGCTCAAGAATCACAGAACGGTGCTCAAAATAGTGCTCGAACCTATAGGCTGTAGCACGGGATCTAAACCTATGGTCTTCAGTTGAGGGATATGCTTGGTTCACTTTAGCCCTTTTAACATTTTTCTTGGGGGCGGCCTTTGATGGGGCTTTAGGTCTAGGGTCTACCTTCCCTTTTTTAGTAGGAACAATGGATCTAGACCTAGTAGTTCGAGGGGCCGAAGGTTCCTCGATCACAATCCCCAAACCTCGAATGAGAGGAGGTCCAGAATAAGATTCACTCTCATTCTCTGAGTCAGATTTAAATGTATGAGATAAAGAGAGAGACGGGGAAGGTGATTTGTCAGCATTATTTCTCCGTGAAGAGCTTGCCAAGAGGAGAACCAAAACCCATATGGTAATGAGGGTAAACATGATGAGGAATGCGAAATTTCAAGTAATGAAGGAAAATTTCAAGAATAGATCAGTGGATTACCTCAAGATAGAGAGAAATTTTCGGAGCCCTAGCTTCAATTTGGAGTGCGTTCAAATGGGTGAGAACAAAATGAGGGCATACCGAGGGTTTTATACAAAAACCACATTGGGCGTTCGAACGCCCATGAAGGCCGTTCAAACGGCAAGAAACGGTTGACAGTCCGTTCGAACGCCTGGACAGGAAAACTTACAATTTCTGATTTTTCACATTTTAATAACTCTCCCCCTCAATTCATGATACATAGAATCTCCCATAGAAATCAAAACCAATTCCAGAGAGAAATTTTAAGCCTGAAAGCATACAAGATATAACAAGTTTTGAAATATGCAATTCCCCTTTAATTCAAGACCATTTGAAACCATTATTCATTTGCAATCATAATTAAGTCTAATTTCAAATTAGTCAAAAGCAGAAACCCTCCATGAAAACAAGTTTGCATTAGCAACAACATAATCACATATGTATACACCAATTTCCAAGGAGCCAAAAGATTGATCACCCAATATTTAATATCATTAAGTTTTGACTAAATGGAGATATGTCCACCTAAGCTAGTCACATGTGCGATCAATAACAAACTCAACAACCAAGACACATTTAGCGAAAAATTTCACTTTGAAGCATAGTGTGTGTAATGAGGTTTCTGACTTGACTCTTTTGGAGGTTTCAACCCATAGTTAAGGTTATGATATTATTGCATTTCAAGGACTCAAGGTGACTCATACATTAGAAGTCAAAATTGTCAAATCCTGAATTTTAGCATTTGAAGAACATGTGCTAATTTTCACCTTTGTTCATCTTTTATGCAATTTGTCTTTTATTTTATTTTATTTTCATAACAAACATAGCCATATTTTGGAGATCTTTTCTTGGTTTTTTCATATTTTTCTATATAATGGAGGCTTTCACACTGATTGGGTAGGTAGCCCTAGCTATTAGTAGCAGAGGCTTTCACACTAGCAACCCAAATAAATAACTATTATCCGCATAGGTAGCCATTACATACTATCTGCATCCAATAGTGACTTTTACACTATCCTAAAGGTAGCCCTTTCCATTGTCTCAATTTTTTTTAAAGCAGGAGCACAAGCAAATAAGATATTTAACATATCGGTCACTCCAGATTTCGTCAACCAAAAAGATCATCATGAATAATAGCATTACATTTACTTAGGAATTTAGACCATCTTCTAGAGTAAGTTAGAGTGCATGTGCATGACACTTTAGCAATATTGTTTAACCAACTCTAACTGCAATTTAGAAGCTTTGTCTATTTTTCAATTTTCCAAAAGACTTTGAAAGGTACATTATCCTCATGAACTCAATCCTATTCAATATTTTTACCTTGACATGAAATAAGATTTATGAATGCAAGGAAATTGAAACATGCACAATATGATAGGAGAGTAAGCCCAAACAACATCTTTTTGAATTTTTTAAAAAATGTTTTTGGATTTTTCAATATTTGAAGGAAAAACAACTTATCCAAAAGAAACATTAAATCTTTTTAGAGTTTTTCTTTTAATCAATCAAACACAAAATCAAAGACTGAAACAAATAAGAAAGTACAAGATCTAGTAATATACATCAACATAGATAGCACTAGGACATAATAGGCATGGAGAACAACCTAGTCTATCAAACAACACACAAGCACTCTCCCTCACACCTAATGAGATTTTGGAATTTCAAGGAGGTGCGGGAGGTAAGGCTTCTAAGGTCATCCTTTCTCATATAGATGGATTTTGTCTTTTTGTTGACCTTTTGGTCTTTATTCATTTCATGAGAATATGTGAAGGTGACCTTCTTCTTCTTCTTCTCATTCTCTTTTCTCCTTTAAGAAGCCCTAGCCTTTTGGTCTATCCTGTTGCCTTCCTCATGATAAGCATATGAAGTATCCAAACCGAGTCTAGTACTAGACAGTTGAACAATTTTCATCTCTTTTTTGCTCAAACTTCTAGACTTTTCAACCATGGCTTGAATTTGCTTTTGGAGATTCCCTTGAATTGAATGTTGATTCCATGAACCATCTCGGGGATTTCTCTTAAAAGCAAGACATTGAGGTCTTGTGTGACCTTTCACTCCACATTAAAAGCAAGTAGGAATGAATCTAGGAGGAGAAGGGGAGCTACCAATAGGAGCATGAACATGAGTCATCTTTGCTTTATCAGAAGCATAATTTTTACCACGACCAGCAGCAACAAAGTGTTGGTATAACTGAGGATGAGATAATTCACATTTGGTTGAACATGTGGAGTTTCGCCCAGTGTAGGGCTGCTGCGGTATGTAGCATTATATTCATAGTTCGGACTTGAGATAATTAATATGATAAAATAGAGAAAGAAAATATACTTATTAAAAATAGATTTTTTTAAAACAAATGTCAAATTATAATTTTTATTTAGTGTATATGTTAAACAACAAATTGGCAAGGAACGGGTCAATCAGTATTCCTTATGTTTATGGATTTTCTAGTTTCAATCTAGGGGAAAGAATTTCTGAGTCCAAAATTGTGAGAAAAATTTTGAGATCTCTACTTGAGAGATTTCGATCGAAAGTTACTGTCATCGGGGAAAGCAAAAATATTGATGCTCTCAAACTTAAAGAGTTGGTTGGTTCTCTTCAAACCTATGAGTTCAATCTAAACTCATCTAAGAAACCAAAATCCATTGCCATAAAGTCCGTCAAGGAATCCATAGATGATTCAGATAGTGACTCTAAGGATGAAGAAGAAGAGTTGGCTTTATTTGCTAAGAAATTTAGAAAATTTTGAAACTTAATAAGAGATTTAATCCGAAATGACAAAAATCTCTTGAAAAGCCCAAGTCCAAGCACTTTGAAAACAAGAAACATTTTAAAAGTATAGACAAGAAATCTCAAGGTGTTCAATGCTATGAATGCTAAGGCTACGGCCATATTGCCGCTGAATGCTCTAATAAGAAAAGATTTAAAGGCATGGCAAGGGATGACAATGAATCTGAATCTGAGGAATCAGATAGTTATTCTTGTGAGGAGACTAGGAGTTGTATGGCCTTCACTGCATCCTTATCTGGGATTGAGGAATCTTCTTCAAAAGTTGTGAGTAACCAACACTGTAGTGATGGTGAGAAGGATGATGAGAGTCAGAATGACTCTGATATTGAGGGAGACCTTGAGGCAGCCTATAAGAAACTATTTCAAGAATGCCTAAAGCTTAAAAAGATTCAGCTTTCCATGTCTAAAAAGATCAAATTTATTGAAATGGAAAAAGATGCCTTAGACCAAGTGGCTTAGGGATTGAGAGCTCTTGTGTCACAGCTTGAGGAAGAGAAGGCTTCCCTCCTTACCAAGACTCAGCTTCTTGAATCTGATCTGCATGTTTATCTTGATGAAAAGACAGGTCTTGAAATCAAGTTGGCTGATCTTGAGCAAAATTAGAGGTGTGGAGATAAGAAGGGAACTCCATCCACCTCGAACACTGAGCCTAATGCTAAAAGGCGCCCTCCTACGAAGAAGGTAAGGGGTTGGGTGCACATAGAGAAATGAACTCTTGTAATAAAATATGAGATTAATTTTCATGGGGAGCTCTGCATCATGCGGAGCCCCTTTTTATAATTACACATCCCCCCTCCCCCCCGGTGGTGTAAAAAGGGGGCTCCGCATGATGTAGAGCTCCGCTTCATATTTAAACTGATAAAATTTCTATTTTTTCTTAATTGGTGTATTATTAGAAATTGTTGGGGTGCTCATAGCAGCACCCTTAATTCATAACTTTACCAAATTATTAATGAATCAGTTTACTGGTACTCCCAAAGTGTACTCCCATTTATACTCCTAAATCTTAACCGTTTAATTCAGTTATCAATTAGAGCTGACACTACAAGAAATTTACGGGGCAGTGATAGAAATATTTCCATCACTAATAGTCAATTTTCTGTCACTAAAACTATTAGTGATAGAAAATCATCCGTCACTAATCCATTTCAATTGTTGTCGTGGCTAAAGGTATGTAGAGACAAAAAGATATGTCCGTCGCTAATTAGTAACAGAAAATGTCTATCACTAATGACAAGTCCGAATTTAATGACGGCAATGAATTTGTAACGGTAATATTTCCGTCACTATTAGGGGTGGACATATTTCTGTCACTATTACTTTAATAGTGACGGAAATATGTTCGTTGCTAGCATATGTAATAGTGACGGATATATTTCCGTGTCTATAAACCTTCTTCTGAATGGACCAATGTAGAGCTTGAGAGTTGCAGATGGAACAGTAAGGGTCTAAATGCAATCTTCGCTGCTGTCACACTCGAAGAATTTTGACGTATTTCTAAATGTGACACTTCGAATGAGGCATGAGACATTCTTTAAATCACCCATGAAGGGACTACAACTGTCAAGATTTCAAAACTTCAAATGCTTACCTCTAAGTTTGAAAAATTGATGATGGATGATAATGAAACTTTTGACAGTTTTTATGCTAATCTGAGTTTCAGAAATTCATTCCTACATGTCATAACTGTGGAGTGAAGGGTCATATTAAGTCTCAATGTCCTAAACTTCGAAGAATGCCCAATCATGGTTCAAGGAACCAAAATAATTTTAATGAGAATCTTCAAAGGAGAGTTGAGGTCATAGTGAAAAAGTCTAGGAGTTTGTGTGAAGATGTGATGAAGATTGCTCACAACTCTAGACAGTGGTATGGTCATGACACTCCTCATGCTAGATATAGAGGAGGTAATGGGGAGAAACATAATGTCCACCATAATTCTATGACTCAATCCTAGAAAAAGGAGGAACAGGAGGAAGAGACAAAAGGTCATACCTACCTCAACTGAAACGGTTAGAGACCAAAGGGTCAATCAAACTGCTAAAACCGTTTGGGTGAGAAAGAAAGACCTGAAGGGCTTCACTTAGCTCGTGCTTGTCATAACCTAGGGTGTGTTGTTAGTGTTCTATCTTGTCCTAGTGCTATGATATTTGTGTATACTAGTATGCTTTTTCTTTTTACTAGTTTTTATTTGCTTTGGTATGTTTTTCTGTTTTCTTTATTTTAAAAAATTCAAAAACATTGAAAAACCATAAAATCCAAAACGATTTTGTCATGATGCCCTTGTTTGACTTGCATGATCTGCATTCCTTGCGTGATCTTTATTTCTATACTTGTCCAAGGTTGAACATGAGTTTGTTGCTGATTGATGATATATCACCTTCATAGTCTCTTGGTTAGGCTGAAAATTAGACCAGTTTTATCTTGAACAGTTAGAGACTTATTCATGTGTGTATGCTTTACAAATTTCACATGCATTCTGACTGATTCTATTGGGAGGTCTATTTTCCAATCTGTAGGTGTATGACTTATCCCAATAGTGTGACCTTGGATGACCAATCTAGAATGACCATTTTGTTAGTCATCCCTATTTTGTATATCATCCATGAGTTTAAATTATTGCAATGAAAAGGTCTACCTACTGGGCTAGTGTGAAAGTCACTATTGGATGCAAACAGTATGAAATGGCTACCTAGACGGATAGTAGGTATCTATCTGGGTCACTAGAATGAAAGCCCCTGCTACCAATAGCCATGACTACCTACCTAGATAGTGTGAAAGCCATAATTGCATGAAAAAATATGATCAGATAAAGATCATCAAAAGAAATCTTACAATATTTGGAGGTATTTGACCAAAAATAAAAGAAAAATATTGAGTCAAATAAAATGGATACAGGAGCACGAAAATGTAAAAAATCAGCATATCTAAATCTAACTAGGTTTGAATTCTATGATGTATATCTCCGGGAGTCCCCTTAGTGGTTAATGTCAAATCCTTGGAAAGGGAAAGAAACCTTGATCTAGTATCTTGTCAGACCACCACTACGCACAATGCTTCACTTTTGAACTGTTCATTAAATATGTCTAAGTGAATTGGCTATGATTTAGCATTCCGTGAGATTTAGTTAGATGTGTATCCTCAGTCGGACTAACTAATTATGTTCTTCATTGGATTTGTAATTTTAAATTACTACTGCTTGTAATGCTTTTGATGTATGTTTGTGTGACACATGATATATATTTTTAATTTTGTGTTTTCTTAGTAGTTGGCATGGGCATTTCTAGCATAAGTGCTCTATTTTTGGTGGTATCCTTGATCTTAGAGGGAGAAGATCAAGTTGAGTTGTTGAGGGGGAGTTCTGTGCTTGAGTAGTTGAGGGGGGAGTTTATGCTTTATATTGTATCTTGTTCCCCACTTTTTAGTCCCCTCATTGTCTGCATTTGATTGGTTGTACTGTGGTTGCCTTAATATTTAACCTTTGCTAAATTGGTATATATTTTTTTGAATATTGACTTTCTACCTACCTTTGGCAATTGTGCCAAAAAGGGGGAGAAAGTTAGGGTAGTATTTCCCTAGTTCAGTACATTCCTTACTTTACCTTCAGTACATTCCTTGCTTTACCTGTAGTTACTTATTTTCATATTCCACATATGTTTCACTGGGTGTTTTGTTATGTGCATGTGCAGGTGCAGGGTTGCAGTAGACTGATTTTACTTGACAAGAGATTAAGTGTCTTAATTTAAGATGATTTGTCAATTGATGTCATGTAAGAGTGTTGGAGTCATGTAATGTCCTAATTCACCGTTTTGATGTGTTTGGGTGAGTTTGGGTCAAGTCATGTACTTCAATTTGGTTTTACCACGGAATTGCCAAAAGAGGAGATTGTAAAGTCCATGTTTTTTGTGTTGGCACATTCTGGTGTCGAAACAAGTGAGTCTAGGTGTCTAGGTATGTATCTTGTGTCTTTCCCGTCAAGTATCGGTAAACAAGTGAAGTTGAAGACCGTTGAAGACTCAGATAATTATTTCCTTCATAGGATGGTAAGTGACCTAGATACCATACTACCATAGGTGGGAATTGACTTAGAATAATCGTAATATGATGCCTTAGGTGGTAAGTGTCCTAGACTAATCATACGGACCCTAGGTGATGAGATAAGTAGTGCAAAACATGTTAAAAATTCTGAAATTTTTCAAAAAACCAAGGTTGCTTGAAAGTGGCATATCTCCCAAACCGTAGCTTGGATTTCTCTCTATAATATATCAAATCAATCATGTTGAAAATAGCTAGAACTTTTGTGAAGGATGTGAGAGCCAAAAATGGAGTTTTAAAATCGAGTCTGCACCTCAAGGTCGACCCTGACCATTGAGGGTTGACCTTGAGTATAAAAGTTTTTGAAAACCAAGGTTACTTGCGAAAGGCATATCTCACAAACAGTAGCTCAGATTTTGCTCCATAATCTATCAAAAATACCACATCAAAAAGATTTACAAATTTCATGAAGGAATTAAGAGCTGATTTTGTGATTTAATATCTCGGTCGACCGAAACAGTCAGGGTCGACCCTGATATGGACCATTTTTGTATGCTGAAATTTTCCAGCAAGTGAAAAAAGCCAGGGTCGACCCTGGAGGTTACTTGGGTCGACCCAAGTGCACATTTGGGTCGACCCAAGTATCCTTGAGGGTTGACCCTGATATGGGAATGTTGTCAAATCGATTTTTTTTATACTAATTTTGGTATTTTAAAACCCTTTTAAGCAACTTCTAAAGGTTGTTTTTGATTCCTTATAAGTGGGGAACCCTTCTACTTCGTGGAGCACAACTTAGGGAGGGTGTGGAGAATATTTTTAAGTTTTTTCAAAGGTCATAAAACCTATGGAATCTATTTTTCTCAACCTCTTTTGTTAGTGCATTCAACCTAGAGTTTGCAAGCCCAAAGTTTCAATTTTGCTTGTTTGGACTTGTCCTTTGAAGGAGTCCATCTAGGTGTTGATTCTTATCAAACCATCAACCCGTTCTGGATAGAACACCTTGGCCGGAGTGTTCCGGAGCCTTTGCGAAGGAGATTGATCCGAGAAGGATCGTGGATGTGTGATTTGGTCAGTGGAATCCGAAGCCGTCATTGACGGAGATCGATCGAAAGATCGTGGATTATTTTCGAGACACAAAGAAAAGTACGAGCGGCTACGATTGATCATGGGACTTGTGAGTACGTGATGAATTTTCGAAGCATGGAGGACTAAGAACTGAAGAATCGTAGTGACTAGTCCGAAGGAGTCAAAGTTCGAGTCTTGTAAGTTCTTGTTTACTTTGTCTTAGTGGATTCTCATGGCTGGACTAGGTCCTGTGGTTTTTTCCAGAAGGATTTCCACGTAAAAATCCTTGTGTTGTGGTTTGCTTGGTTTTCTATTTCCACACTTAAATTTTATCATCCCTTAAGTTAATAACTTAATTGTTAAAATCATCAAAATGGTAAATAGACTTTTAGGGAAACTGAACCATTCCCTTGAACTTGTGAGATTCTCAACTCAAACATAGATTTGGGATTCACTGAATTGATTTTTCACGAGTTTTGCACTATTTTGTGCACTACTATGTTAGAACCTAGGAGGTATATGATTTTTGGAATAGTGCTCTCCGGGCTTTGGGCTTGGGCCAAAATGCCCAAGTTATACTCCAAATAGGCAGGGTACATTACCCTTAGTGTGCTTATCTCACACCTGAATCAATGGGTGTAGTAGTCATTTAATGCACACTACACTAAATCAAGACTGGGTTATCTACATCGCTTTGTACATCCGAGATAAAATTAACCTAATTTTATGAAGTGGTTATGAGTATAGCTTATTTGATTGTCACCAACCAATTGACAAACAAGCAGGACAACAAAAGTAGCATAAATTCCTGTAGTTTCAACTGTTAGGATTGTAAGGATAATTACTACTACCACGTTAGGGTTGGTTGTGTTCTTGTTTGCCTCGGGTGTATTGAACATGCTATGTTTATTTTTATTTCTGCTAAGTATTATGTCTATTGCCTAATATCGATGATTATAATGTTATATTGATGAATGTGGTTGTGTTAAATTATTGATAGGATTTCTATTGATTCCTAATTTTACAGTTATGATCATTCAAATGCAAGTTTCATAATGATTCCTGCAATCCTCAAGGTCATTGTGAATGTGCATGCATTGAAACTTAGATCTTCCGTTTAAGAATGATTGTCGGATAAGTGTCTCTCTTAACATCACTATGGACGGATTTGTTGTAGGTTACAATGTGTAGTTCCTATGTAGACTATTGCATTAATTTTAACAACTAATCCGTCTTGTATGTCAAGAGGAGTATTTGTCGTCAAATGATTCTTGAATTGTCCATGTGGACAGTTTGGGAATGCATAATCCCGAAGCATGTGTCAGTCACCCGAAGCACACTCAATTTTGGGAATATTTTCGTCAGTCATTGCTATTATCCTCTGGGTACATATTTGGACAAGGAATGCATTTGCCTCTTGTTTGAATTATGTACTTGGAGAGCCATAGGGAGATGCTACCGAAATTTCCTGAAAATTGACAGCGGACGTGCGGTATTGATTCTTGGGGATTATGTATTCCTGAATGGGATAGGAACACCCCACCCAATTAGTATTCAATAACCATGGTGCATGCATGCATTATCCTAATTATTCCAGTGTGATTTCTGTATCATTCACTAATGACAGGTATATATTGTCTTTGTTGTTAGTGATTGCGAGACCTGATAAAGTGACTATGGAGAAAAGTTGGGTTTCTGCACATAGATGGAATGACATATATAAAATGGGTGTGAACAATTTCTTGGATTTTGCATTTAGTCAGTCACCACAACCTGACAGTATTATCAAGTGTCTGTGTAAAAAATGTAGTGATCGATATTATTGGATACGACACAGTGTATACGAACATTTGATTTGTGATGGATTCGATAAGCATTATACCACGGCTACTTAGATTTTTCACAGGGAAAGACCGCATCCTAGATCTCGAACTGCCCAAGTGGTGAGAGACGTGGATAACCTTGTAATTGATGATATGCAATAGATGTTGCATGCAACGTTCGGACCCAATCGTGCAAACCAAGTGACAGTCAATGAAGGACCGAGTGAAACAAGAGAGAGTCCCAACGTAGAAGCCGCAAAATTCTATAAGTTAGTAGAAGATACCGAGCAAGATTTGTATCCCAGATGTAAAAAATCAATAAACTATCTTTTATCGTCCGGTTATATAACATTAAGTGTTTGAATGGATGGAGTGACAAATCATTCACAACGTTACTTGAGTTACTGAAAGAGGCACTTCCCGAGGGTGAGACTTTGCCTGCATCCTTTTACCGAACTAAAAAGATAATCGGAGAATTAGGTCTTGGTTACAATTGTTAGCCTCAGGGTTACAACCATAAGTACTCCTAATAATTTTGATAATAACAAAATAATATAATGAAATATTTGGTACTAATAAACCCATTTGAGTGCGTGAACATTTCAGATTACATAAGTTGATAGCACTCCAATCATGAAAATTAAAGGATGGAAATGACCCAAGAGAAAGTTCAACTCAATACAAGATGAAGATTCAAGAAAGAGACCTTTGTAAGGACCCAATTTTTACACCTTGCCTAACTAGGGTTAGTTTACACTAACCATCCCTATAAACCCTAAACCTTAGGACCTAAACCTTAGAACCCTAAAAACCTAGGTAAACCCTTATGGGCTCAAGGCCCATTAGCTTTGCAAAACCCAAAACCTAACACAAAGCCTTAGGATAACCCTAGACCTAGCCTTAGACCTAGCCCTAGGCCAAACCCTAGCACAACCCTAGCCCAAGACCAAGGACAACCCTATGGGCTCAAGGTCCATTCAAAACCCAAGAAACCACAAAAAAACCAAAGCCCATAGCCTTTAGGGCCCACACTTGGGCCCACCTCAACCCGTGAGGAGCACATGGGTGGGACCCACAAACCCTAAATCCAAAATGGGCGGGAATTGCCCTAAATGGCTGCCCACAACCCTTTTGACCCAAGTGGATTTGGGTTTGGCCCGAAATAGCATGAAATCGATAATGTCGCTAATCTAATTACCGACATTCAGTTTTTGGCCTATTTTTTTAATGTCGCTAATTCAATTACCGACATTACCGTGTTTCCAGGTTTAGCGTGTGCAGGCTCCACTGCAGCACCACCAGAGGCTTGGGACCTCCCCCATTGGTCCCTGGACCTTTCCTAAATACCCTAAATGCCCTTGGACGTCTTCCTTCCTCCCCTATAAATCTCAAGCCATCCTCATGCATTCTTCACTCCCATTCTTCATAGTGAAACCCTGTCAAAACCGAGACCATCACCTCTACCTTCATCCTAACACCCCACCAGGCCTCCACGACCTCCCAGGCGCCGCCACCGGACGTCTAGCTCCGTCCACAGCCTTCGTAGCAATTTATCCAAGGGTAGGGATCATCCCTCACCCCTTTTTGTTGCTCTAACTGTAAGGGACCCCTGGTCCTGATCCAGGGGTCCTCTTTTGCTTTCCCTTTCATTTGTATAGCTGCCACAGCCAAGGATAGGGGTCCCCCACCTTTACCATAGGTGTGGGGAACTCCCTAGAGGCTAGGCTCAAGTGCAACACCCCACCCAACGTGCATGGATACACCCCATAGGGTCTGGGGGTCCCTCAGGCAATGAGGGAACCCTTAGACCCCTTTTGGTTCAAAGCCAGTGGGCAAAAATCGGTTTTTGAAAAAATCTGCTAGTGGTCGGCAGAATAATTGCCGACCACACAAAATTGGGCTAAAAGCTTAATGTCCCAATTTGGTTTACCGACATGCCCAAAATAGCCTTAAACCTTAATGTCCCCATTTGGTTTACCGACATGCTCAAAATAGCCTAAAAACTCTTTGTCCCCATTTGGTTTACCGACATAATGAGCTCATTTTGGTACCGACTTCGGGCGCCTGTGGGGCCCACATGCCAAGTCCTCTGGGGTCCACCCCAGGCTTGTTGGAAAGCTCTTGATCTCCCCTAGCTCCCTGTAAAATTTCAGGTTCAGGGGCCATGCCTAACCATGGTTAGCAGACCCCTAAACATGGGTTACAATACTGTCCATAGTGTCGGCAGTTCAAATGCCTACATTACAGACTAATTTTTACCCAACTTTGAGTCCCTGTGGAGTCCACACCTGGCCTATTCAGAGGCTGAGACCTATACCATTTGAAAGATGGCATTCCCAGCTTTTCATCCATGTGCTTACTTTACCCGGGGGAGGTCCCTAACCCTAGTTAATAACCTCACAAACCTTGGTTAAAATTTTACCGAAATGGAGGTAATCTGTTTACCTCCATTCTGTAAAATTTCGATTTCGGGCTTTGTGCAAGGCCCAAACCTGGTAGGAGGCCACTCTAGGCCCTGCCATACCCTTTGGGCCCATTTTTGACCAACCTTGACCCTTAACCGTGGTTAAAATAGGCCCTGATTAACTTTTAACCATGGTTAAACGCCACTTAACCCCATAAAAAAATATGGAAAAATCCCTAAAAATCCATAAAAATACAAAAGACCAAAAAATCAACTCTTGGACTTTTTTAACCCTAGTTAGCAACCCTAACCACGGTTAACACCCTCTTAACCCCGGTTAGCAATCCTAACCCATGGTTAACATCTCTCTTAGTCTACCGGACTACACCCTAGGCCTACCGGGCCTCACCTTTGCCTCCGGGCTTCACCCTCGGCCTCCGGGCTCAATCCCTTTGCACATTGACCAGCCTCGGTCAAGCAAAACCCTAATCTGCCGGATTAGGTCCATTAGCCACCTCTTGGTGCACACACACACGCCCCATTGCCTTAGCATGGGCTCAAGTGCTAGAACTATGCTCGGTCTGATCTCACCCCTCATGTGAGTACGTAGGCAGCCCAATATGGGCCCGACCCTAATTAGCTTTTACTTCCTTCCGGTTAGTATTAACTTAAACACTAATGGCATTCGATTAATCTTGATCTTTATTTTGGCTTAAACCTAGTAAGTAGGGAACCACCAAGTGTGGAAGTGTCGGGGTGCCTAACCCCTTCCCCGAACTTAACCGAACCTCTTACCCCGATCTTTGATCGTGGACCAAGCCTTATCCAACATTCCCGGGGGACTTATCCCTTCTGAATTAATAAGTGGCGACTCTAAAACCAATCCCAGTGAGTGAATTCTCCGCGCTCACAACCTTATTCCAAGACAAGACCATTGAAGACAAATGGCAAAATCACAAGACTAAAGTCAAGCCAAGATCATCTCTCATTATTCTAAATGTATTATTCTGAGAATGTATAGGACTTATGTAAAAAGTCTTCAAAAGAAAGGTGAAGTGAATAAGCTCAATAACAATAGATTGACCATAGGAACCTAGGACATCCTTTGAAATCAATTTAAGGCCCTAATGAATCATAAAAATATGATAAAAAGATAGCTAATTGACCTAGGAAATCAATCACATCCCTTCGGTCTGATCCTAGACTGAATTCAGATTTTTTACTCTGAATTCGTCGACGAATTATCTGAATAGATTGAATTCGGCGACGAAGTCATGACAAAATTTTTAAAACTCTATTATGTCTCATGAATTCGTCGACGAAATCTTTGGTTGGGTTAAATTCGGCGACGAAGTCATTACAGGATTTTTTAGAATTCTTTTCTATCTTTTTAATTCGATGACGAACTCAAGTGGGAACTCCACTTCGTCGACGAAATGATGTCTGAAACAGAAAAATCTCTGTAACGGCTAGTTTGCAACGGATCTAAAAGCATTTAATGATACCCCAACGGCTCTATTGCATCAAATGCTATAAAAGGAGTTCATTTATGAATGAATATTAACTCTTGATCACTGCAATAACTCCTATTGATCCCTCATTCATTGCTATTGATTTTCTCTCACTCTCATACTTAGAAAATCCCCAAAAAAGTTTCTCTTGAGCTTATTCAATTCACATTTTTAAGAGACTTTATTAGATTTTATATTTCATTCTTATCCAACTCATTTAAGGAGCCTTCTGTTGGGATTTTTAATCCAAAACCTATTTATTGAGATTAGTCAAGAATCCAGGATTCTTGTACTAAAGCTGTTGCTTCAGCAATACCAAGAGAGGATTGTACTCTTGATAGGTTTCAGCTTGGCCTAAAGGAGAGCTTGAAAGGTGATATCTCGACCTGTAAAGAGAGATTGTAAAGGTTTGGACTCCACCTGTGAAGGAGCCTGTATGATTAAGGAATTGTGGTGAATCTTCTAACTGGAAGCTGAGGCGGGGAGTAGGCTGGTTTGCTGAACCTCGAAAACAAATCTTGAGTTTGCACTCTTCTTATCTCTTCTCTCTCTTTTAATATTCCATTGTTTTATCTTATTGTATATTATACTTTATTCCGCTCTTTGAACTTGTAGTTCATAATTTTAATTTTTAAAATCTGTCTTAGACCCTATTCACCCCCCCTTTAGGGTCATTTCCTGGCCAACAATTAGTATCAGAGCCTAATACTCTAATTAGATCTAAACAATCTGAGTAATCGATTTTACTATGGTAAACAATGTATTTGTAACAAGCCTAGGAGAAAGATAGTCCACCACTAGACCACCATTGTTTAATGGAGAAAATTATAACTATTGAAAAACTAAGATGATGTATTACATTCAAGCTCTAGATTATGAGTGTTGGAGAGTAATAGTCAATGACCTTCATCTTCCCACAAAAACTGTGGATGATGTCAGAATTCCTAAGGTAGAGGAAGAATGGAATGAAGCTGACATTAAGCTCATTCAAATCAATGCTAAAGCTATTAGCAACCTCTACTGTGCATTAAGTCCCCAAGAATTTAACAGAGTCTCTGGATGTGACTCTGCTAAAGAAATATGGCATAAACTGAAAGTCACCTATGAAGGGACTAATCAGGTTAAAGAAGAAAAGATTAGCATGCTTGTTCACAAGTATGAATTATTTAAAATGGAAAAAGAAGAATCTATCGGTGATATGTTCACCAGATTTACTAACATTTTAAATAGTCTTAAATCTCTGGGTAAATTGTATTCTAATGCAAAAATGTGAGAAAGATTTTAAGATCATTGCCCAAGGAATGAATTCCAAAAGCAACAACAATCCAAGAAGCTAAGGACCTCACCAAACTGCCTATGGATGAGCTGCTGGAATCTCTTATGACTCATGAAGTCATAATGAAGGATCAAATGCCTGATGAACCTAAAACCAAGAAAGGGCTTGCTCTCAAGTCTACTCAAGTTGAAATCAGTGATGAGGAAACCAGTAGTGATGATGAAGATATAGCCTTGATGGCAAGAAGGTTCAAAAGGTTCTTCAAGCATAAGAAGAACTTCAAAAAGAGATCATATAAGAAGGAGTTCTTAAAAGAAGTGAACAAAGTTGAATCTAGCAAGAAGGAACCTCTCACCTGTTATGAATGTAAGAAGTCAGGCCACATAAGGCTGACTGCCCTCAACCCAAGAAAAGCCAAAAGTACAAGAAGAAGGCTATGATGGCAACTTGGGATGACTGAGAGGGAAGCAAATCAGGAGATTCAAGTGATGAAGAAGTGGCAAATTTGTGCCTTATGGCAAATGAGGATGAGGTAACTTCTTCCCCAAATGATTCTCTCTCATATGATGAAATAAGAGGAACATTTGATGAATTTTATATTGAATTTGGTAGAATAGCTAAATTAAATAAATCCTTTAAAAGGGAAATCCACACTCTCTCACAATCATGTGAAAATCTACAAAAAGAAAAGAGTGTGTTAGTCATTAAGAATAAGGAATTGAGTAAGAAATTAAATGATATTGAAAATGCTCCTCATAACTCACCATGTGAATGTGATGAGTTAAAAGTTAAAGTCAATGATTTGACCAATACTGTCCTCACATTCACAAATGGTCAAAAGAATCTAGAAAGACTTTTATGACATCAAAGATGTGTTTTTAACAAGGCTGGACTTGACTATAATACTTTTACAAAACAAAAAGACTATCAAAACTTCTTTACAAAATTAAGTAGTCACCAAACTCCACCATCCACCTCGTTTTACAATGGTAAAATAATTGGAAAAGTTTGGGTTCCAAAAGGAACATCTTCTATTTCAAAAACTAACCATAAAGGACCAAGATTGATATGGGTTCCCAAGGGAACTAATCCTCCCAAACCACAACCCAGATCACTTTGGGTACCATCCAAAACTGTTTGGGTATCGGGGGGAAAGTATCTTGGAGTTACTTGAATTGGATGTGTAGGTATGCTTCAAATCAAGAACTTCCAAGATAATGTGGTTCTTGGACAGTGGATGCTCAAGGCATATGACCGGGAACAAGGAACTATTCACATCAATCACTCCAAAGGATGGCGGTCATGTGACATTTGGAGACAATGCCAAAGGGAAGATCATCGGCATATGTAACATTGGTAAGAATAAATCTGCTTTTATAGAGAATGTACTACTCGTTGACGGTCTTAAGCATAATCTCATAAGTATTAGTCAACTTTGTGATAAGGGATTGAATGTTTCATTTAAGTCAAATATCTGCATGATTAAAGATAAAGATAATCTAAATACTTTGTTTGTAGCACATAGAAATGAAAATGTTTATACCTTAGATTTTGATGAACTTAAATCTCAAAACTTGATATGTTTTTCTGCTATAGATGAAGCAAGTTGGCTATGGCATAGGAGACTAGGACATGCTAGTATGAATCTTTTGTCTAAACTCTCTAAAAATGAATTAGTTAAAGGATTACCTAAAACTAAATTTATCAAAGATAAAATCTGTGATGCTTGTCAACTTGGAAAACAAATAAAATCTTCATTTCAAACCAAGAAAATGATTTCTACCACTAGACCCTTAGAACTTTTGCATATGGATCTTTTTGGTCCAAATGAAGTAGCTAGCCTAGCTAGAAAAACTTATGCTTTTGTTATAGTGGATGATTTTTCAAGATACTCATGGGTACTATTTCTTTCTCATAAAAATGAAGCACCTTCTCTATTTAAAAAGTTTTGTAAAAGAGTTCAAAATGAAAAAAGGTTATTCTATTAACAACATAAGAATTGATAGAGGAGGATAGTTTAAAAATAAAGAACTTGAATCAATTTGTGATGAAAATGATTTTAATCATAATTTTTCAACACCTAGAACTCCACAACAAAATGGTATAGTAGAAAGAAAGAATAGATCTCTTCAAGAAATGGCTAGAACAATGCTTAATGAAAATAAATTATCAAATTATTTTTGGGCTGAAGCCATTAACACTTCATGCTATGTAATTAATAGAGTTGTTATAAGAAACAAACTAAATAAAACTCCCTATGAGATATGGAATGGAAGAATCCTTAATATAAGTTATTTTAAGGTGTTTGGATGTAAATGCTTCATACTTAATGATAAACAACATCTTAAGAAATTTGATGCTAAATCTGTGGAATGAATCTTCTTAGGATACTCTACTAATAGCAAAGCTTATAGAGTGTTTAATAAGAAATCATTAATTGTTGAAAAATCAATTCACGTAATTTTTGATGAATCAAATCCTTTTAACAAAATCAATACTGATATGGATAATGAAATTGATAATATTCCAAAAGCAATATCTAATTTAGAAATCAACAAAGAAAATAAAAATGATCAAGAAAAAGAAAAATCAAGTAACAACTCCATTGAAATAGATAATGAAGAAGAAATTAAAAATGAAGAATTCTATGAACTTCCTAAAGCTTGGAAATTAATAAAAGATCACCCTAAGGATCTAATATTTGGTAATATGGAACAAGAGGTTAGAACAAGAAGAAATCTAATGAACCTTACTTTCCTAAGTCAAATGGAACTTAAAAATGCCTTGGAAGCTATTGAAGATGAATCGTGGGGCATTGCTATGTAAGAAGAGTTAAATCAATTTTATAGAAATCAAGTTTAGGATCTAGTACCTAAACCAAATGATAAATCTATTATTGGAAACAAAATGAGTATTTAGAAATAAAAAGGATGAAAATGGGAATGTAGTTAAAAATAAAGCAAGATTAGTAGCTCAAGGTTACGACCAAGAAGAGGGGATAGATTATGATGAAACATTTGCCCCGGTTGCTAGACTAGAAGCTATAAGAATGTTACTTGCATTTGCTAGTCATAAATAGTTTAAATTATATCAAATGGATGTAAAAAACGTATTTCTAAATGGATACATTAATGAAGAAGTGTATGTAAATCAACCACCTTGCTTTGAAAATCATAAATTCCCTAATCATGTATTTAAGCTAACTAAAGCCTTATATACATTAAAGCAAGCTCCAAGAGCTTGGTATGATAGGCTAAGTAGCTTCCTAATTGAAAACGGATTCACAAGAGGTAAAATTGACACAACTTTATTCATAATGATAAAAAATGATGATATGCTAATAATTCAAATCTATGTAGATGACATCATATTTGGATCAACAAATGAATCTCTCTATAGAATGTTTGCTAAAACAATGCAAAAAGAGTTTGAAATGAGCATGATGGGTGAATTAACATTTTTCTTAGGACTTCAAATCAGACAAACCAAACAAGGAACTTTCGTTAATCAAGCTAAATATACTAAAGAACTACTTAAAAAGTTTGGAATGGAAAACACTAAAATAATGGAAACTCCTATGAGTCCATCAACCAAACTTGATAAGGATGAAAAATGAAAAAATATTGATGAAAAACTCTATAGAGGCATGATTGGAAGTCTTTTGTATCTCACTGCAAGTAGACCTGACATTATGTTCAGTGTCTGCATTTGTGCAAGATTCCAATCCTGTCCAAAAGAATCTCACTTAACTGCTGTAAAAAGAATCTTTAGATACTTGCTTGGAACAATTGATTTAGGCTTATGGTATCCAATAGACACAAACTTAGATCTAATAAGCTATTTAGATGCAGACTTTACTGGATGCAAAGTAGATAGAAAAAGCACAAGTGGAACTTGTCACTTTTTAGGACATTCTCTTGTTTCATAGTTTAGCTAGAAACAAAATTCAGTAGCCTTATCCACAGCTGAGGCTGAGTATATGGTAGCTGGACTTTGTTGTGCTCAAACTCTCTACATGAAACAACAGCTAGAAGATTTTAAACTTATCTATTCCAAAATTCCTATTAAGTGTGATAATACAAGTGTAATTTGCATGAATCCCATTCAACACTCAAGAACTAAACACATAGAAATAAGATATCACTTTATTAGAGATCATGTGCAAAATAGAAATGTTATCTTGGAATTTGTTGATACTATTAATCAGCTTGCTGATATCTTTACTAAACCTCTACAATCTGATAGGTTCAGTGCTTTGAGAAGAGAATTGGGAATGACTAGTCTAAATGATCTAACTTAATCAAGATCAAAAGTAATCAAACATTGAAATCTTTGATCTGATCTGCCTATAAATTGCTTGATTGTTTCATAGATTGATTTGAATACGTTTTGACAAATTTAGATGTCTTGATGAATCTTTGACTTAAAGGAAAACAGGTAGAAAACTAAATAGAAATCATTTCTTCATATTCAGGACTGAATTCGGCGACGAATTCAATCTAGAATATGATTTCGGCGACGAACCTAGATGAGTCATCCATTTCGTCGACGAAGTTAATTCGAAATTAAACACATTAGGGCTCCCAACTCAATTTTGGCGACGAATTAAGGGACGAAACCCATTTCGGCGATGAATTGAGTCGTGTGTATAAAATAGTAACCCCCCAAAATCCACACTTTTTCAAACCTAATCTTTCCCTCCAAAGTCCCTATTCCATTGCTCGTGCACCCTTCTTCGTTCCAAGATCTAGCAAATCTTTCTAATCTCTCAGAAAATGCCTCCTAGAATGATGAATGCATCGGTGGAGCCACCAAAGAAGAAATCCCGAACCGAAAAAGGAAAAGAACCGGCCTCAAGTTCAACTCCAGTCCTAGTAAAGTTCAAGGAAGCAAAGTTCGAGAAATTATTCAAAGAAAAATTCCTTCATCGTTCCCCTCTGTACGGTAAAGTCGTTAATTTCATTAGTCTTGATGCCGATGGGCTCGAACCCATAAAAACCCTCTTTTCTGTCCTAAAATGGGATAAATTTCTTAAATCTAACGAACCCATGTTTCCTAAGTTGGTCAAACTCTTTTACACTCACTTCCATTTCAAACAATCCGAATCTCTTATTACCTCATTTGTCTTAGGTAAAAACATTTCTTTTTATTTGAATCAATTGCCCGTAATTTTAAAAATCCCTCAGTGTATCCTTCAAACTTTTGTGAATGGTCAGTGGACCAGTCATGAAGGATTTGATGTGGTCGAAGCACTAAAAATGATGTGCATAAACCAAGATTTCACCTCTCCTTTTCAACCTAAGGTTGAAGATCTTACCCTCTCTGCTAGATTGATTCATCACATAATCACCTATAACCTAGTTCACAGGGCTGGTGGTAGGGAGTATCTCACCTACTTCGATGTATTCCTTATGTGGTGCATCCTAACCACCACACCCATTGATCTCTCCTACATCATTGTCCATTGTATGGATGATGCATTCAAAAGAAAATCAGGGTGTCTCCCTTTTGGTCAGGCTCTGACTAAAATCTTTAAACATTTCAATGTTCCTTTAGCATCTCAAACTGTTTATGTTACCCCTGATGATTCCTCCATTTATAGCAAAGCAACCATTCAAAGAATGGGCTACATTTGGAATGACTCCCAGAAGGTTTGGACTCCCAAACCCTCTCCTTCTCAGTCCTCCTCCCTTCCTTCTAGCACTCCAGCTCTTATCCCTACTTCCTCCTTGCCTACTTCTGCTCCCTCTTCATCTATTCCTACCTCATCTGCACCCACAGCAAATCTTCAGGCTGAGTAGCAGCAAGCATCAGTGCCAGAGGAGGAACCCCAGGCTGAGCAGCAGCCAGTACCAGAAGAGGATCCTGCAGATGAGCTTCAGGGTGAGCAGCACCCCAGAAATGAGCTGCCTGACTGGTCTGATTTCGTGGATGCTGAAGAGTTTCCTGAGAGCTCTCATAGACAAGTGTCTCCTCACTATGAGGACCCTGGTCAGTTCTTGAGGTGCCCAGCAGGCCAACAGCTTTAGATGAGCAGCTGAACATCATGGCAGGGCAGATTGCCTCCATGTCTTCTAGCCTGGAGCAGTTTCAGTTGGAAATGAGGATGAGCCAGCAGTCTTTTCAAGAGGAAATGAGAGCTTCCATGATGGACTTTATGTCAGAAATGAGAACTGGAATGGTCTCCCTTCAGTCAGAAACCAGAGAATCTTTTCAAAGTGTCCAAGCAGCCAGCTCGGCTCAGTTTTTAGCTCTCCAGACTCGGATGGACACCATTCAAAGGGAAGTGCAGACCAGTGTTGGATCTTTGGAGCCTAGACTGGATGAGATTGAAGTTTCGGGCGATGTCACTAAGAACAGAGTAGACTCTATTCTATCTCTAATAGAGAGAAAGGCTGTAGATGCCTTGGAGCAAGGCCTACAATTGAATGATTTGGTGACCATGATGAAGGGGAAAGTAGAGAGTACTGAAAAGCATGTTCGGAGTCAAGGACCTTCCTTATCCCAAATGTCCTCCCTTCTTGGAAATCAAGCCCCAATCATTCATCAGATGGCCACTCAATTGCCTCAACTTTTGCTAGAAGTTTCAAACTTCAAGAGTCAATCTTTTAAAGTTGTCAAGTCCAAGCCTCCAAAATCCTCCAAACTTCAGTCCATTCCTCCCTCTTCTAATGAGATTTCTAGTAGCAGCTCTGGCGGAAATGAAGACTCCGATGAAGACGAAGTCGTCCAAGACCCCAAGGCTGGTCCCTCGGAAAATATCTTCACCAAAGTGGCTGAACTTATAAAGAAACAAAAACAAGATGGATTGTAATTTTCTTTTTGATGTTGACATAGGGGGAGAAATATGAAATGTAATGAAAACTTAAATTTTTTTTTAATTTGATGAGTGATGATTGATAAATGAAATGACATTTGAACTATTTGAAATATGATGTTTTTTTTTTTGCATCTTTGGCAGTACACACATAATATGTCTTACGCTTATGCAATTCTATTCTTGTCTGGATCTAATATGTTAAGAAGAGAACTTAAAATTGAAACTTATCTTTGTGGATCTTTTCTTGGTACATAACCAGAGTGATATATCCTTTAACTCATCATAAATATGCATCTAAATAATAACTGTGATTATTCTTTTACAAATGCATATGCGTAGGGGGAGCTTACCTCAAAGTTTTTATGAAAAACATGTCGTGAGGGGGAGCTTAACCCAATTTCATTACATTGTTAAGTCATCATCAAAAAGGGGGAGATTGTTAGCCTCAGGGTTACAACCATAAGTACCCCTAATAATTTTGATAATAACATAATAATATAATGAAATATTTGGTACTAATAAACCCGTTTGAGTGCGTGAACATTTCAGATTACATAAGTTGATAGCACTCCAATCATGAAAATTAAAGGATGAAAATGACCCACGCGAAAGTTCAACTCAATACAAGATGAAGATTCAAGAAAGAGACCTTAGTCCAAGACAAGACCATTTAAGACAAAAGGAAAAATCACAAGACCAAAGTCAAGCCAAGATCATCTCTCATTATTCTAAATGTATTATTCCGAGAATGTATAGGACTTAAGTAAAAAGTTTTCAAAAGAAAGGTGAAGTGAATAAGCTCAATAACAATAGATTAACCATAGGAGCCTAGGACATCCTTTGAAATCAATTTAAGGCCCTAATGAATTATAAAAATATGATAAAAAGATAGCTAATTGACCTAGAAAATCAATCACATCCCTTCGGTCTGATCCTAGATTGAATTCAGATTTTTTACTCTGAATTCGTCGATGAATTATCTGGATAGATTGAATTCGGCAATGAAGTCATGACAGAATTTTTAAAACTCTATTATGTCTCATGAATTCGTCGACGAAATCTTTGGTTGGGTTAAATTCGACGACTAAGTCATTACAGGATTTTTTAGAATTCTTTTCTATCTTTTGAATTCGACGACGAACTCAAGTGGGAACTCCACTTCGTCGACGAAATCATGTCTGAAACAGAAAAATCTCTGTAGCGGCTAGTTTGCAACGGATCTAAAAGCATTTAATGATACTCCAACGGCTCTATTGGATCAAATGCTATAAAAGGAGTTCATTTATGAATGAATATTAACTCTTGATCACTGCAATAACTCCTATTGATCCCTCATTCATTGCTATTGATTTTCTCTCACTCTCATACTTAGAAAATTCCCAAAAAAGTTTCTCTTGAGCTCATTCAATTCACTTTTTTAAGAGACTTTATTAAAGTTTGTATTTCACTCTTATCCAGCTCATTTAAGGAGCCTTCTGTTCGAATTTTCAATCCAAAACCTATTTATTGAGATTAGTCAAGAATCCAGGATTCTTGTACTAAAGCTGTTGCTTCAGCAATACCAAGAGAGGATTGTACTCTTGATAGGTTTCAACTCGGCCTAAAGGAGAGCTTGAAAGGTGATATCTCGACCTATAAAGAGAGATTCTAAAGGTTTGGACTCCACCTGTGAAGGAGCCTGTACGATTAAGGAATCGTGGTGAATCCTCTAGCTGGAAGCTGAGGCGGGGAGTAGGCTGGTTTGCTGAACCTCGAAAACAAATCTTGAGTTTGCACTCTTCTTATCTCTTCTCTCTCTTTTAATATTCCATTGTTTTATCTTGTTGTATATTATACTCTATTCCGCTCTTTGAACTTGTAGTTCATAATTTTAATTTTTAAAATCTGCCTTAGACCTTATTCACCCCCCTTTAGGGTCATTTCCTGGCCAACAACAATAAGATTGATGCATGCCCAAACGATTGCATGTTATACTGGAAGGAACATGCAAATGATATTGCATGTTCCGTTTGTGGAATTTCACAGTGGAAGATTGTGGACTCCTGTACAACGTCGTCATCTAGGAAGGAAGGCAAAATTCCAGCAAAAGTTTTGCGTCATTTTCCTTTAAAACCTAGACTTCAAAGAGAACACGCGCCAGACAAGACAGCTGGTTTCATGAGATAGCATGCAGAGGGTCGCACCCAAGATGGTGTTCTAAGGCATCCAACTGACTATGAAGCCTGGCGACATCTTGACGAACAATACCAGGAATTTTCTACCAGAGCATATACATAATGATCTTAAATGGCTGGCTCGTGGCCCTTCGAAGATTGCATGCTACTTTGAACAGTTTTTCATCAATGGGTTTCGGTTTCGAACGAAGTCGGTTGATAGTACCAAGAAGACGCAAAATAGCGGCGTGGTCCTAACTACAGAGAACACACGCTTCGTATTTATGAGGGACCAGTCGCCGCGTATAGGCGATATTACATACTTTGGCGTTTTGCAAGAAATTGTTCTACTAGACTATTACGAAGAGATAAAGGTTGTGTTATTTAAGTGTGATTTAGTAGATGTTATGTCTCAAGGTAGGGGCATCAAGGAAGATGAGTTTCAATTGACACTTGTTAATCTTCAACGGATGCTAAAAACTGATGAACCTTTTGTGCTTACCTCACAAGCAATGCAAATCTTTTATGTCGAAGACCCGCTCGAAAAAGACTGGCACGTCGCTATTCAGTTTAAACAAAGGGAATACTTCGACATGCGAGATGGATAACATCCAAATTTGGGTGAGGCATTGCCCAAAATCGTGCAACCCAACAATATACGATTGGATGACATTGGATTGGATGTTGAAAATATTAGTGATTTTAGGGCAAATATCCCTGGCACAACAATTGATGTACCTCTAACCATCACCGAGGTGGAGTCTTTAGATAACTACTAAGAAGAATCTGAAGAAAATAATGAACTTTCTAATGAAACACTTGATGTAATAACATTTTTCTAAAGAATTACAATGTTATTTTTTGCCAAAGGCCTATATTTTTTCTTTGTTATAACACGTAACGTTGTTGTAGTTTGTTTAAACACATAATGGATATGTTTATTTATGTTATCTGCATGCCTCAACAAATAGTAAAAAGTTATCCTAGTTAACCAAATGTTACATTATATCATAGCGTGTTTTGACTTGATAGAAAAGTGATGAAAGCATGCCAAATGTTACTTTTCACCCTATAACTTACCACTTGACTTAAATTACATGGATTAATATACTTTCATTGTCTGATAAAATGTCATTTATATTGTATATTTCAATATTACACTGTAAAAGCAGGATGCTGGTGTATATTAGACGCTTGTGCAAGGCTAGTGAGTCCTCATTTTCTTCTCAGGTTGGTACATCCCAGCCAGGGATCATGCCAGAGCAGGATCCGGTTCACCCCAACGATCATGTGTTGGACTAATCAGGGGAAGCCCAACAGGATGCAACAGAGCATGTAGTAGGTACATATTCCGATGATACTTTCTTTATTTAGGATATGAAATTACTTTTCATGTTTATATTGTATTAACATAATTATTTTTCTTCTAAAACACCCCACGGATGGGCCATTAGTGCGAATAGGCTGCCACCCTGCCCTCAGCAGAGGAAGGACTCATGGTCATTACTGTTAACGACTTGGGGTAGCCTATTGGCCCTGTTGTGACGAGGCTGACGACATTCATAGGGAACCTGGCGAAGGACGGGGATATCATCCCATTAAGGATACACAAAGACTGGAGGCATGTTCCTACTGAGAGGAAACAAACCATGCTAGATATAGTTTTGGTAAGACAACTGAGTGTTACCCCATCACATTTATTTCCTTATTTTAACATTTGATGTACTAACTGTCTGTCGTGTTAATCCTTATATTTTTGCAAAGTTGTTATAAGATCCCTGACTCGCAGATGAGGGCTTGGGTGGTGCAGAAATGCAAGGCGTTGTGGAGAGCATGGAGGAAGAGTTTGTATGATAAATGGTACAATTTGACACGCCCACTAGAGGCGCATTATGCGTGGGTAGATAATAGGGTAAAACCAGACCAGTGGAGGGCACTCGTAGACCATTGGAGGTTAGAGGAGGCCCGGGTATGAAAATGGTTTGACCTTTAATCTTCTAGTAGTCAATTTATTTGATGTATATGATCAATACTGCCACAATACTAACTGAATTACATCATGTAAATAATAGGCTATCAGGGAGAAGAATAGGAATAATCAAACGCATCTTACTATGTCTCACACAGTTAGGACGAGGCCTTATGCCCAATACAGGGCGATTGAGGTATATGTATTACCATCATTCAGGAGAATGTCTTCAATTAATGCTTTTGATAATATATTTGTTGTGAAGTTATTAATTGCAATTAATTTTTCATGAAGCGTTCAAACCATCCAGACGGGTTGGAGCCGGACTAACTTCATATGTTTGGGGGTGTTCCATATGCGCAGGGATGAGACTTTCATTGATCACACATCAGAGCTGTTGCACGCATGTTTATGCATTTAATGATTAAGTATTTCTGTAATTGGTGCAAAATGTGTTTTTAATGTTAGGCTTGATTATCTAACTTGAAGATATATCTATAACTGCAGACGTAGATGACTGAGAGGTTGAGCCAGCATCCTGAGGGCATCGAGAGTAGCATTGCTCAGAATGAGGTATTCACCTAGGTGATTGGTCCAGACGTACACGGGCTTGTTCGCACTTATGGATTGGGTGTTACCCCCCTCACAGTTCCACGCTCCTGATGTAGATCGCTGGAGGTGGAGGGCATAGGAGGCTGCCCACCGCGATGCTTTGGCGAATATCCAGGCTGAGATGGGTGAATACCGGCAGTACATGGCCCAGGTTGCAGACTTCTTTTAGAGTGAGGCATTCCCATCCTTCCCCCCACCATCATCCCAGTATCGCCGATGTCAGGATGACGATGTCACCTAGTCCCCAGATTACCCCCTTGGTTAGAGATTTATCTTCACATGCTTGGTTGGCATGTGAAGTTTTAGACTGTTATAACAATACTTTTTTTTTCATATATTTGGTATTGTGGATGCGCACATTGACCTCGATTTCTATTTTGAATGTCTAACATATCTCTTTTTTCAATATATATATATATTGGTTGCTTTCCTTTTAGTTTTGGTCTTCCCCTCTTTCAGTTTGATCGTATATAGCTTGAATTAATAGTAGTTTTGGAGAGAGAATGGTTTGGAGTTGAGTAGGCGATGTAGAAAACCAAAAACTTGAATTTTTCACTTCTTTGTATTTCTATAGTATTTTGGATTGAGGGATGTTCTTGGGAGATGTATAGTTGTTAGTAATTGAGTAAGAACTTTTTATTTCTTGTTAATTTATGTAATACTATGTGGATGTTAATGTGGAATGTGGATATTAGAACATGGTTGATGTGGTGATAGGGTTAATGAATATATGTGGATGCTAATTATGTGGGTTTATAATGTGGATGTGGAATTTGGATATTAGTTTTGTTGTTTGAAAATATGAACAAGTTATAGGTTTTCGGTTACAGGTTATTGGTTTTGCAAAGAAACAAATCTGGCATCAGAGACGGAAATATTGCCATCTCTAATTAATAATTAGTGACAGAAGTAGTTCCGTCACAACTAAGATATTAGAGACGGAAATAGTTTCGTCACAAATACGGTATTAGAGACGGAATTATTTCCGTCTCTAATGCTTCATTAGAGACGGAAATAGTGACGTCATGAATGTATGCATTGTTCCCGAATAAAGGTATTAGACACAGAAGATTTCCGTGTCTAATGCCATATTAGAAACGGATACTTCGTTCCGTCTCTAATGTCATCAGTGTCGCGAACATCCGTAACGGTATAGAGATGACTACTATTTCCATGTCTAATAGTATTAGACAAGGAAAAACTGTATCAAAGATGGAATATTTCTGTTGCTAATCGGTAGTTTTGTTGTAGTGAAACTAGAATTGTTTGAACGTTACTTGACATGTTATTGTAAGCATACATGACAGAATGAGAGAATACATTCAGCCATAGTAAGTAATAGAATAGATACCATGCCCGCCCCTTCCTAATTGCCACATGAAGCACTATGTCACTTCAAAATTTAAATGATGGCATTATATGGAAAGGTGTGTATTCTCTCTATGGGAGGTGTCCAGCATGATACACCCACCCATGAACCAACACATACCTCCCTTCTAAACTTAAATTCTCATAACCAATAATAGAACAACATGTGGTAATAATACCCTAAAATTGCTCTACAATTGCCACTCCCTCCCCTGGGTGTGTATACAAACCAGTGCATCGATTGGATTACATTTAGGTTGCGTTTGGATTCGTGGAATTGGAATTGACCTACAGAATTGAATTTTATGGAATTGAAATCCATTGAATTGAATTCATCAGAATTTATAATTTTGCCATTTGGATGCACTATTGATTAGATGGAATTAGGATAAATAAAAATTATGCAAAAAATAATATGAATACAATAATAGGAACAAATAATTATGCAAGTAATATATTTATTAAATTTAAATATTATTTTAATTTACAATTATAATTTATTATGTATTAAATTATTATTTATTAAATTTTAATAATGTGATAACTTATAGTTATTATTTTATGCATTCAATTATTATTTACATGAGATATTTAGTAAATTTTAAAATAAAATTTTTTAATTCTAATTTGAATATAATAATAAGGATATGCAATTATTTAAGTAAAATATTTATAAAAAATAGAATTTATAATAATTATTTAATGTATTAAATTAATATTTATGAAATATAAATATTACTATTATTATTTTTAAATTTAAATATTATTATTATTAATTTAAGTATTAAATTGTTACTTACATACGATATTTAGTAAATATTAAATAAAAGTTTGAAATTTTAATTTGAATATAATAATAAGAGTATATAATTATACAAGTAATATATTCATTAAAATTATAATAATTATTTTATGTATTAAATGATTATTTTGTGTGTACATTTTAATTTCTTATATAATTATATAAGTAATATATTTATTAAAATTTAATTAATAATATAATTTAATAATTATTATTTTATGTATTAAATTTTGATTTAAATAAAATAAAAATATTTAATTATATTAAATTATTATTGATTAAATATTAATATTAATATTGCTATTATTATTATTATTATTTAATTTATTAAATTCAAATATTATTACATAATTATAATAACAATAATAATAATAATTATTATTTAGTTTATTACTTATAATTTTATTTATTAATTTATAATAATAATTATTTACTAGTAAATTATTATATATCAAATTTTATTATTATTATAAATTATAATTAAAATTATTTAATGTATTAAATTATTATTCATTTATCTCACACGATAGGTAGTTGGAGACAGATTTTCATAAGGTTCGTATCTTTTCCTCAATTCCACAACAATGTGGAATTGTCAAGTAAAACCTCTCAGTAAGGATTTGAATTTTGTTCATTTAGCTTATGAAATCACTACTTCAATGCGGAATTGACTATTCCAATTTCAGTCTTTTGTATTGTACAAGCCAAACGAGAGAATTGGAATTGAAGAACGGAATTGCCAATTCCGTCCACCAATTCCACAAATCGAAACGCACCCTTAGGATAAAGGATTAATGACGTGAAGAGCTGGGAGAAATGAAGCGTTGGTAACGTTTGTAAATGGGGAGAGAGAATTAAAAAGGTAGATAAGTGTGAAGAGTCATACCATTTTAAATCTTCTTCTTTCAACAAATCGAATCTATCTATCTACTATTATAAAACATAGTTAAATCCTTTCTCTGGATGCCACATGGCACCTCCCATTGCATGCTTCAAATTGTCGACATGTGTCAGCTTATTCGTCAAACATCTTTAATAGTTCTCAAATTCATTAATAATTTAGTTAATTACCTATTAATCTCCCCACCCACACCTATTTAATCTCCCTCTCCCACGATCCCTCTCTCTCATTAATCTCTCTTTTCCTTTTTATTCTATCCCATTCATCTCTCCCCTTACACACATTTGCCTTTCAAATTCTAGAGAGCGGACTGGGGCCACATTTATTTCTCCCCCACATTCACTTTCCGGTCACCCCATTCATCTCCCACATTCCCCATCCATCTCCCCTAACCTCTCCACCTTTTATAACATCCCTTCTCCTCCCTCTTCATCTTCTTCCCACTGGATTCTAAATGACACCACCCAACTACGCCTCTCTTCCTCCTTCATATTAGTCTCCCCCACCCCAATCATCAACAACTTCAAGAATCCTCTGTTGCTATTGTTAGACATTTTTGGCAGCACCACCGTTCGAGCAAACCTGTCAACAGGGTATTCTGTTATTTTCCTGGTTTGGCGCCGCCGATGCTAACATCAAGTGCACCTCCTCCTCTTTTCCATTCTCCACACGATGGATTGTTTATTTTTTTTTCCTTTGTAATTGTTCCTATTATAATGATTTTTTTTGGATTGCAATGATTTAATGAGTCGCAACCCATCTCCTGGGACTGGAGGCAATAAACAGGATTGTCATTGCCATTTTCTAAACGGAATCCCTTCTATTTTTGTCGTTCTGTAAGTATCATTTTCAACTTCTCTCTTTCTTCTCATGCATTAGAATACCCAATATGTACAAAATATCTGTTGGGATTTTCAGATTCTGGCCAAATAACAAAATCATAATGAATCTACTTGAAAAAGAAAGGGGATTTTGAATTTAGTCTAATGAATCCTAAATTTCTTTTAATTTATTCTTTTTCAAATACAATGTTATTTTTGTTGTTGTTTTAGGAGATTCCATCTTTTTTCATGGGCTTCAAGAAGGGGATATCATGGTAATCTACGCAAATATAAAGTACAGCAAATGCACCCTCTTCTTCTCCATTTGTTCTCTTTCACCGAATCTGTTTAGATCTATCAAAACTTTTGATGATCGAACAGATGAAGGTACAACAACCAGTACCAAAATAGATCGCAAATGGGGATGATTGAATGACGCTTTTTCACCTTCCGGTATCTGAGGACGATATGGTGCCATGAACGAATATTCATTCTCTGTTTTTCATTCCAAAACAATTGGTCTTGCATGTCTGTTAATAGTCTTTTGTTTCTCTAGCTTGAGTTGTAGCTGGTTTTAGGTTTTTAAGACCACGGGTTCAGGTTGGAGTTGGGCTAAAGTGCATCACGTCACAAATAAAAATAAAAATAAAAAACAGATTATTAAGAATCTATTAACTAAATGAGCAGTGATAGGCGTACCCATGAAATTCATTTCCAAATCTAAGGCACCACCTCATTAGTGGATGCCCCCCTCTTAAATACTTACCAACTATGGTGAAAATTTAAGAGGGGGGCATCCACAAATGAGATGGTGCCTTAGAGAAATGGATTTCATGGGTACGTTAACTATTTCCCGAACTAAATATAAGCTAGGATGTTTTATCCCTTCTCCTTCTGCCACGTAGGATTAGCATTGAACCATCTTATGACACATGTCACAGTTAATAGTTTTTGTAACGTGAATAGTCTCTTTGGTTTTCAAAACGGTTCTTCTAAGCGTTTTCCAGCCCATATTCCTCTCCCACTTCAAACGACACGAACTTTACATCTCTCTCTCCCCCTCAAATGACACGACCTTAGATTAAGATCGATATATGGAATTCCTTCTTCCAAATACGCTGGCCATTGATCCCTCTCTCTCTCTCTCTCTCTGTGTGCAGTTTTCGGTGGCGCCCCCTCATTTTTCCGATTATCACCATTAACCATTGGCATGCATGTTCCCACGCATGGCCGTTTTGGATTTCCCATTTCTCTCTCTTGTGATGGAGTTTATCAACATAAATTGTGGCACCAGTTTTGATATACTGTTAGTTGGACATTTTCTTCTTCATTTCATTGTTTGATTATCCTTTTTTGAATCATGGAACCTTTTTGGTTACTATTATTTTTTCCTTTATTTTATTCTTCTCCATTTTTGACATTTTCATGATATATGTTTCGTAGTTCATGTTCACAACAGTCATTTTCCTTTCTTTTTCGAAGTATACTGTTAGTTGGACATTTTCTTCTTCATTTCATTGTTTGATTATCCTTTTTTGAATCATAAAACCTTTTTGGTTACTGTTTTAGGATTCTGCTTTGATAACGAAGGCCATTTCTTCCTTTATTTTATTCTTCTTCATTTTTGACATTTTCATGATATATGTTTCGTAGTTCATGTTCACAACAATCATTTTCCTTTCTTTTTCGAAGTATTTTACATTTGTTCGTAGCAATTGCATGATTATCATTTTATTATTCATATTTTTATTTGAACTCTTAGAATATTGGGATCTTAAATTGGTTCGGTACTGAATGTTGGTAGGTAGTAACAGAATGATCATCAATTTGGCATGAACTATATAGGTATTTATCTACACTTGGCATCACTAATGTAGCCACACATTTGATAAACAAACCAACCGCTTTTCCGCCATGCATGTAAATTGTTTGATAATATGTTTATGTATTGGAACCTAGTCTTCGAGTACTTCTTAGCATTCACTCGTGTTCGTGGTTATGTTTTCTTAAGGATTATATGTATATAGCGGTAATGAGGAAAGATGTAGTGCTGATGTGAGAAGGATTTTTAGATCTTAGAATGAAAGGACATGCTACGTTATACTCATCTTAGTTGAAACTTAAGAATACAACTTTCGCATGGTTTGTTTCCAATATATTAAACGGCTCAAGAGGTTTTTCCATTCACATTGTACTCATGATTTGGGAATTGCAGATTTACCTTTTGATACAATTGATCAGGTAGTGAATGTAACATAAGAGAAGTTTAATGCCTTCATTATCAGCGTTTCCTAATCCTATTAGTTATGAAATTTATCTGCAGTAGAGAGTGAAATATAGACACCCTTCTACTGGTAGAAACTCGGGTATTTGGTCAACCTATAGGGGATGGGTTCGGTCTTTTGGGTCAATTCTCTAGCTCATTTAATATTTTCAAACAAAGTCACGGCAAAGCTTGGAAATCTGGTATCTACCTGATTTCTCATTATATGTCAAGTTAAAAGGAAAATGAACACACCATGAGAATAACCCAATGGTAGTGTATCCCCTTCTTATGAGGGTGAATTCAGGATCGAGTCCCGCAAGGGTGGGTGTTGTGATTTCCCCACACTTTGAGTTGAGCAGATACTAACCCCTAACCCTAGACTTTTCAACAAAAAAAAATCAGGGAAAATGAAAAAATCATTTTTTTTCCTCCAAAATTTTTAACTGATGTTTTCTACTCCAGACATTTTTAACTTCCTATTAGATGTGTACTTTTAATTTTTTATTTAAAAATTTTGTCTCCTTCCGTTTTTTTTTTAACTTAACTTTTGACCCGTGCATCGCATAGGGTGTTTGCTAGTCTACTACTATAAGCCAGACTTTTTCTTGCTGACGTGGCATTCTCCCAAGGCTTCTATCTATTATTCTCTTCATTTAGGGATGCCACATCATCAGGTTGATGATTGGTGCCACGTGTCAATTATTATCTCCCTACATGTTACCTTTCCATTAAATTTGGGTTATAAACCCCACTCACTTCATATTAAAGCCTCTTAACCCTTTGTCTAACCCTACCACCTCACTTCATTACTCTAACCCTTCATCTAACCCTACCACCTCTCATTTCATCTATTAATCTATTACCTAATACTAAGAAAAAATGTTTTACCCTCTTCTCATTCAGCCACATCATCAAAGTTAAAGCCAACCCTATTTCTCCTTTTCCCTCTATCCTTGGAATTGCAACAACGTGCTACCATGGAACGCCACGTCTCTACATTTCCTCCCAGAAATAGTGTCAAGGAAACCTCTTTTCCTGATATCCAAAGCATCTCTTCATTTCTCAAATCCCACCCATTCGGCTCCTATAAATAAATCGCACCTCTTCTCTCGCATTGCATCCCCCCAATTAAGCACTCTAGCTTATTCTCCCATATCAATTAATCTCCTCCCAAAAAACACCCTAGCATCCCAATATCTCTTTAGTTTGTCTGTCTGTCTCTTCCATCTCAGAGATACTATATATATACATTGGGGTTGTAGGTCATGGACGCATGAGGAAACCAAGGGAAGAAGCACTGTGGGTCGAGTGAGGCATCTTGAATATTGTCTCCTCTATAGGTTCTCCAAATCCCCTTTTCATTTTTTTATATATAACCCAAAATTTGTAATTGTTGAACTATATGTCTCCTATACATCTTCCAAATCCCCTTCTTATCTTTTATATATAACTCAAAATCTGTAATTCTTGAACTGTCTCCTCTATACGTTCTTCAACCCCCTTCTTATTTTTTATATTTAAGCCATCTCATTTTCTCTCTAATTCGTCTTAACAACGTCAAGAAATTGCGGAAGATTGAGTTGCTTCGGCGAAGACGAAATCATAATCAGAACAAAGTTTTAGCAGAAACATAACCTTGTCTATATCAGATTAATCAGATTGCTGAAGATATTTATATGGTGATTATGGTTCTCTCTTTCTTTTTTTCCTTCCTTTGGATTGTCATATTTAGTGAAAAATCTTTACTGTTCTTCTTCCTTCTCTCCCCAATGGTCCTCCATATATTCAAAGGAGTGTGGAGACTCAATCCGTGTAGATGTCTTTAATGTTTCGTGGTCTTCCAACACAATTAGACTAGCATGTACTTGCATCTCCTTTTTTTCTTTCAACTGCTCTAGGATCAATGCTCAGATATCTTTGGTTAACATTTATGCAAAATGTGCTGATATAGTAAAGCTAGGAAGGTATTCGACAAAATGCAATGTACAATGTGGCTGATGGATTTCTATGATTGTTATGCTCAATTGGGTTTCTTTAAGGAAGCAATTGGGGTATTTAGATAGATGCAGATTGCGAATTTGTTGACCGATAGATTGCTTGCGTTGTTTATGCTTGTGGCCATTTGGGTAATCTTGATCAGAGATGGTGGGCACATGTTTACTATCAGAATCAAATGAGATGAGAATTCTTTGATTGATATGTATGTACTCAAAAGTTTGACAAGGCTTTCTATAGAAACATGTAGAGTTGTTGAGCATTATGTAATTAGACTCATATGCGGTTAGAACTCCCAGTGGCAGGTTGCATATACCTTAATTTTTCTGTTTAATTATTTGAGGAAATGTGAGGTACCAGTTATATATAGCACAAATATATTGTCTTTTAATGAGATAGTATCAAGCTTACCATGGATGCTTTGCATGAGACTCACTATCATAGTTAATCATGGGAGATGATGAACCTTGCCACCATTCTTAGGGGTTTCCTCATAAATTCCTAGAATTTATGTTGTTGAACATTAAATTGGATTATGTGTAATTTTTTTTTTCGAGAAAACACAACCATGGGTGGTCCACATGGCGATCTGGGAGTAATACTAGGGAGTGAATCGGTACAATTTCAGAACTTTTCTATTCATACATGTTGGAGTCGATATAGAGAGTTTATAGGGATGCGTAGATTGGAAGGGTTACCACAACTCTTTTGAAAAAAAAAACGTTTGGGAAAGATTCATCATTTGAGATAAGAGCGTCCTTTGGAGGTTGTTGACTATTGAGATGCTAAGCAGTCGTCCATAACCAACGTATGCATTCAGTGATTACTGTCGAGATTCAACCATGTCTATATATTATGTGACGAAAGTGGTAGACTAGACCCAACCAGATTATCACTTCAAACCTATTCACTTTATACTCTAGATCAGGTTATGTTACATAATCTATTACCTAATACTAAGACAAAATGTTTTCCCCCCTTCTCATTCAGCCACTTCATCAAAGTTAACGCCAACCCTATTTCTCCTTTTCCCTCTATCCTTGGGATTGCAACAACGTGCTACCATGCAACGCCACGTCTCTACGTTTCCTCCTAGAAACAGTGTCAAGGAAACCTCTTTTCCTGATATCCAAAGCATCTCTTCGTTTCTCAAATCCCACCCATTCGGCTCCTATAAATAAATCCCACCTCTTCTCTCGCATTGCATCCCCCCAATTAAGCACTCCAACTTATTCTCCCATATCAATTAATCTCCTCCCAAAAAATGTCATAGCATCCCAATATCTCTTCAGTTTGTCTGTCTGTCTCTTCCATCTCAGAGATACTATATATATACGTTGGGGTTTTAGGTCATGGCCGCATGAGGAAACCAAGGGTCGAAGAAGCACTGTGGGTCGAGTGAGGCATCTTGAATATTGTCTCCTTTATAGGTTCTCCAAATCCCTTTCTTATCTTTTATATATAAACCAAAATTTGTAATTGTTGAACTGTATGTCTCCTCTATACGTTTTCCAAATCCCCTTCTTATCTTTTACATATAACTCAAAATCTGTAATTGTTGAACTGTCTCCTCTATGCGTTCTTCAAATCCCCTTCTTATCTTTTATATTTAACCCATCTCATTTTCTCTCTGATTCGTCTTAACAACGTCAAGAAATTGCTGAAGATTGAGTTGCTTCGGTGAAGACGAAATCATAATCAGAACAAAGTTTTAGCAGAAACATCAACTTGTCTATATCAGATTAATCAGATTGCTAAAGATATTTATATGGTGATTACGGTTCTCTCTTTCTTTTTTTTTCTTCCTTTGGATTCTCATATTTAATGCAAAAAGCTTTACTGTTCTTCTTCCTTCTCTCCCCAACGGTCCTCCATATATTCAAAGGAGTGATTGGGGACTCAATCCGTGTAGATGTCTTTAATGTTTCGTGGTCTTCCAACGCAATTAGACAAACATATACTTGCATCTCATTTTTTTCTTTCAACTGCTCTAGGATCAATGCTCGGATATCTTTGGTTAACATTTATGCAAAATGTGCTGATATAGTAAAGCTGGGAAGGTATTCAACAAAATGAAATGTACAACGTGGCTTATGGATTTCTATGATTGTTATGCTCAATTGGGTTTCTTTAAGCAATTGGGGTATTTAGATAGATGCAGATTGCAAATTTGTTGACTGATGGATTGCTTGCGTTGTTTATGCTTGTGGCCATTTGGGAGATCTTGATCAGAGATGGTGGGCACATGTTTACTATCAAAATGAAATGAGATGAGAATGCTTTGATTGATATTTATGTACTCAAAAGTTTGTAGAGATTGACTAGGCTTTCTATAGAAACATGTGGAGTTGTTGAGCATTATGTAATTAGACTAATATGCGATTAGACCTCCTAGTGGTAGGTTGCATATACCTTAATTTTTCTATTTTATTTGAGGAAATGTGAGGTACCAGTTGTATATAGCACAAATATATTCTTTTTCAATGAGATAGTATCAAGCTTACCATGGTTGCTTTGCATGACACTCACTATCATAGTTAATCATAGGAGATGATGAACCTTGCCACCATTTGTAGGGGTTTCCTCATAAATTCCTAGAATTTATGTTGTTGAACATTAAATTGGATTACGTGTAATTTTTTTTCCGAGAAAACACAACCTTGGGTGGTCCACGTGGCAATCTGAGAGTAATACTAGGGAGTGAACCAGTACAATTTCAGAATTTTCTATTCATACATGTTGGAATCGATATAGAGAGTTTATAGGGACGCATAGATTGGAAGGGTTACCACAACTCTTTTGAAAAAAAACGTTTGGGAAGGATTCGTCGTTTGAGATAAGAGCGTCCTTTGGAGGTTGTTGACTGTTGAGATGCTAAGTAGTCGTCCATAACCAATGTGTCCATTCAGTGATGACTGTTGAGATTCAACCATGTCTATATATTATGTGATGAAAGTGGTAGAGCAGACCCAACCAGATTATCACTTCGAACCTATTCACTTTATACCTTAGTTGCTGGGAAGCTATGTACAAGTTGGGAAGCTCGCTTCCCAGGAAGCTCGTTTTCCAGATTCATTTCTCATTTAGTGGTTAAGGGGGTTATGAATTTCCTATTTAGGAAGTAATGGGATAGACCTGAGTCTAAAGTCTACGACATATATCCTAGGCAAGTATCGTGAAATTGAAACCTGAGACTTTAAGACACCTATTTCTTGACAAATATCTCATATAAAATAAAATTTAAGGTATAATTGGTCATCCTAACATAATGAGAATGATGCACCTATATCGATTTCTCGCTTCCCGTTTCCTAAGGATTTTTTGAGCTTCGTTTCTTGCTTCTCGTTTTCGCTTCACGACTTGGTAACTATGCTTTATACTCTAGATCAGGTTATGTTACGTAACAGGTTATCTTTATGAAGGTCACAAGGTAGGTGTTCGACACTATTCCTCACAGATCAGATGCAATCTATGTGGAGTGTGGAATGACTGCTTTATTTGTCCTGCAATGTAATAAAAAATTATGTCTGCCCACTCTAAATCCTTCGTCAACAATGCCAACCTAGCTAATCTGTTGGCGGTGTCAACATTAACTTTTCGGTGTTCTCCTGGTCCAAAGAAGATAACCCTTGCTGCTATAAGCAATTCCATTGAGACCTGCAGAAACTGTAGGTTGTTTGTCGGGCGGAAACGGTGAAGTGTTAGTGAGTCCGTTTACTGTAAGGATTTGCAATGGTATCCAAAAAAACATTCACATCGGTCCAGAACGTTTCGACGTGCCTCTTCGATTCCATTTAAAGCTTCCACCCATTTGAAAAATTATGTCTTTTGGAAAGGATATAAAGGCTTACACCGGACTCTCTTCCCTTATTTCAGGCATTGCAACTCTTGGAATTCATCTTTTGAAGGTTGCAACCCTTTATCTCCTATATAAATCATTCTACATATTATCCTCATTATCCAGGTTTTCTCTGTCGGATTTGTTTTTTCTCCCGGTGGTTGCACACCCTCTTCCAATTTCCTTATATTTTTTTCAAAGGTTCAAGTGCATGGCAGTCATAGATCATCTTTTGAAGCACAATTTTGTTTTTGGTTCCGGTGGTTGCACACCTTTTCCGCTTTCCTTTATTTTTTCCAGGGTTCATGTGCATGGCAACCGCTGATCATCTTTTGAAGGTTGCAACCCTTTATCTTTTATTAAAATCCTTCTATCTCTCTATATGCACAGATTTTTATTTGTTCTAATGGTTGCGCAACCTCTTCATATTTCCTTTTATTTTTTTAATGGTTCCTCTGCATGACATCCGCAGATGTGGAGTATTTATGCTTCGTCGCTGGGCTATGTGACTGAGGATCAAACCATTAAGAAGGCTTTGTCATTAATGAAAGATCATTGATTCACCGGCCTGTTCTTGAGAGCCGCAGAAGCTCAATGGAATATGGTAAGTTTGATGTTTCTCACTAAAATCCAACGGTACCTATTCCAATTGATTATCTTTCTTATTATATGGTTGTACAGAGAACCAAGTTTTCATCTATTTGGGATTATAATGTGTGTTGCCATGTTGGTGCTACGACAACGCAAACACTCAAGCTAGTGATTCAAGGGATTTTGTTGTCTTCTGAAATACTAATGTTTCAGAACGGTTCTTTATGGTGGCTCAGTATGGTGTGATATGGACAATACACAATCTTATGTGTACGTCCAAAAATTATCCACGCTACATGCATTTAAGCATATGCATGTCATTCCGATACTTTACGGCAACCGCCATGTGAAATCCATCACCTTGTATCCAAAATGAAGGCCTCAAACATGGTGCCCAACCACGTTCAGCCCAAGCAACTTGAGAGCTTTGTGCGAGACTCTCGGGCAAACTTGACATCAATGACATCCGTCATGTGAAGTCCATCACTTGATTTTTTACCTTTTACACGTGCAGTTCAAATACATAACCATAATCAAATGATGCATCAATATTTAATTTGCATAACCATAACATATAAATATCTGAGAGTGTAAAACAATGATATGTATATCATATAATTGACTGGAATATAAAATAATAAACAATACTCTCACTAAATAAATGAATCAAAAGATTCTAATAGTTCCATAATAGTGACGAGTTTTTTAAAATTTCTGGCAGAGAGTTCTTTAGTTAACGGGCGCAATCCAAACATGCAACAACATATAATCTGATGAGGATTTCAAACAATCCTGAAAACAAGCAAAATCAAAGTCTGAATAACTTCACAACTTCTAGTTCAATATATCTCTTGTAAACCAACATGAAATCCTATGAGATAACTCCAAACATCTAGAAATATGATATCTGGTAAACTTTATATCCAAAATATAACTTGTCTTCTCATATATCTTATATCAAAAATATTTACTGTACAATACATAATTACAAACCTACTCCAACTGACCTTAACATAAATGCACCGATTCAAGTAGATCACTACTTTAAGTTTACAATTCAAATTGTCACAATTACCCAAAGATAAATCTACCTTTACCAAATAAATGAGGAATTAACAGGTAATGCGATTAGTTTCCAAATAATTTATATTTTCATAGACTCTAATTCCTTTTTCATTGCATCCATCCACTCTTCCTAATTATATGAAGCGAAGCTCCGCATCATGCGGAGCCCCGCTTCATAATTAAACTGTTTTTTCTCCGTAATGAGGTATGACATCTTAATGGCCCCCATTATCATGATTATTACCACCAATTATAATAACGAACAACTCTATGAAATACTGTCATGAATTAGTAACAAAAAAAAACATGCGTCTATCCTGATTCAAATGGTACGAATAATCTATTATGGTTCGAGAAATGCTAACCCTAATCTCAGTCGAACTCTACTCCCAGTCTCCACCAACCACGTGTATGCAGCGCCAAGGTAAGGTCTTTTGGGGTTCATATTATTTCTAAATAATATTCCGGAAGCCGGCGGTGGCGACGGAGAGGCGAACGGTGGAGATGGGTTGTGACGGCATGGGAGTTTTTCACTGCCGAAGAGCGTTGGTAACAAGACGGTTGAAGAGGTCTGGAAAGAGATCTCAGCTGGTGGTGGTGATCGGGAGTTAAGAGCTACCGGAGAGATGGCTATGGAGGATTTTCTGACCATGGCGGGAGCAGTTAGAGAGGAGGATGCGAAGATTTCGTCGACAGAGGAGCCAGGGCAAGGTATTTTTGCTGTTGATTCGATGATGAATGATCAATTTCAGCAGCAACAGCAGCAGCAGTTTGAGGGGTCGATTTTAGGGTTTGGGAATGGAGTAGAAGGAGGAGGACGAGGGAGGGGGAAGAGGCGTGCCCTGCAAGAACCGATCGATAGGGTAGCTCAGCAGAGATAGCGGAGGATGATTAAGAACAGAGAGTCTGTAGCTAGATCGAGGGAGCGGAAGCAGGTAATTTTGCTGTGACATGTTCTTGTTGTTCTTCATCTTTCTTTGATTGAGCTGATGAATATGTATTGTTTTCTTTGAACTTTAGGCCTACACGAACGAGCTAGAAACAATAGTGACACAACGTGAGAGAACAGGTACTGTTTGAATTTCCAGCTTTTATGCATGGATATGAAGTTCTACAGTTGTTTTGCTGGTTATAGAGCATAATTTCTTGGTTTAGTCTGTTTAGCAAAACTTTGATCTTCTTCCACCTTCGGATTCAAGTTGCATAGTTATGTATTCTGTAGGATTCATTCAATTGATTCACATATAGGTCATTTTAGTTCCATTGGGATAGGCATGTTTGGTTGAGTGAAGGAGAACGGGAGCAATGTCTTCAGATTTCTGAGTGACAGCCTGATTTGGCATTTGTTTGAAGATCCAATTTCATTGTCCAATTCTACCCTGTCAAGCAACTACTATTGGGCTTTTCCTTAAGATCTCATGTAGTTTGCATCATTTGCATTATGAGATATGAACTAATGAAAAAATACTATTTGCAGGAACAGCAGACGAAGGAAAGGTTTAAGCAGGTATGGATTGTATATTCGCTTATTCATAATTCAAACTTTGCATTTTGATTGTCGAAGATCAACAAAATTGAGCTTCGTTTAGCCCTTTAAGGGTTCTTTCATTCTAATACAAATGGGAAAAAATGACTGAAGACTGAAACCCCTTTGTAGGTGTGGCAGTTGAAGAATGTATTGATTTACCATAAAAATCTTTGTTGTTCTGACTTCAGAAATTTTGACAATGTTTATATGTTTATGGCTTCATGCACCGTGCAGGCGAGCACTTCCCTGAAAGTAATAATATTATAGTGATTTGCTTGTTATGCTGAAAATTTTAGGTTGAATGTGTGTGTTCAATTTTTAAAGGGAGAACTTTCTAAAACATATATAAGAGGGTTTACGAGAGATGTGGGGATTCCATTTTCTGTTCAGATGGAAGTGCTTACTACAGCATAAACCGAAGGGTTATACCCACCTCATTTATCTTTCCCCCTCCTCTTGAATACCATGTTTATGAACCCACTTGGTGATCTCTTTAAGGTGATTCGTCTAATGAGCCTATGTTGTGTGACAAAGGCATCATTCACTCCTATAAGTTGCAACTATATGGTACACTCTGTCATTATATAAAGGTTTGCAATTATATAAAGATATGAGATACCACAGTAAATTACTTTATTTGTTCAGCTACATGCAAATTAATGTTCAACACAATTCCTTTGAAAGGTCTATCACAATATGCATTGACATTGTCGGTTAAGATAAATTCATTTTTTTAATATTACATAGATAGTGGGGAGCAATAAACTTAAAATTGTCTACTAAGAGCTTCTCTGTTAAGCCCATGGTTGTTAAATCCTTGCGATTTACGATTCAAATCCTACGATTCGATTCGAATCCCAAGCAAAACGATTCAAATCGGATGTGAAAATCTTAATTGGGTAAATCTCATTTGATTTGCGATTCATATTACGATTTGCGATTCAAATCATACGATTCATGCGATTCATACGATTCGAGCACGCCATGGACCAATACTTAAAATATATTTTTTATTCTTTTGATTTTCGAAAGGTACTTTATGATTTTTAAGAAGAGAGAAGAAACAGGAAAACCCTTGTTATGGACATGCCAAAATCCCTATTTGGGTTGTCTCTCTGTTGCTTGTTGCTGTGAAACGAAAAAAAAAAAAAAAAGATGAAAGAAGGAGAAAAATGATGGAGTTGGATGTCGGGAAAACTTGATAGTTTATTTTATTAGTCTTTTTAATTGTACAAGTCTTTTGATACTTGATCTCAGACAACATGATTATATGTGTTTACTTTTGTTGATTTATCTTTAATAATATTGGGTTTTTTTTTTCATTTTTGGGAGATTATTTGCGTTTTTTATAGTGTATGCAACGAAATAATCATTACTTTATTTTATCAATAGATGTGAATGAAATCTTTTGGATAATAAATTATTCTATTTTTCTGATTTATTAAGTAATTTTTTGTATTTTTTAAACAATTTTTTTTAAAATGGATTGAATCTTACGATTTACGATTTGAATCCCGATTTAAATCGAATCGGTCGAAAACCGATTTCACGATTCGATTACGATTTAACAACCTTGGTTAAGCCCCCCTTTAATTATTGAATTATATGGCTACATGAATGAATGGCACCTGGAGACTGGAGTTGTTTTTTTTATTGTCAAAGGAGACAAATAAAAGACAACCGGGAAGCTAGCTTTCCAAAAAACTCTCTTATCCACCTCAAAATTCATCGTAAAAAACCATTACAAAAACGAACTTATTGGATTAAACAATCTAAAATTTGAATAGGGGATGACTGTTGTGGTAGTTATTGTTATTTCCACGGTTTTTATTAGATAATGAAATATCCATTCACTGAACCTCACTTGTGAAATCTCTGAGAGATTGACCTGATTAATTGATTGCAACCATTCAAACTTTATCACATTGCTTTAGCTGCCAGTAAACGTTAGATTTCTACAAAAATAATCTGAACTGGATGGTTTACAATATCCCATTGGGATTACAAAATCAAATTGGGTCAATTTGTGGATATGTTGAATGCTAGGATTACATAGATAAGCTTTATGTATAAGTCACTTACCGTATTGATGACCCATTAAATGGGGACCTCAGATCATCTTATTGTCATTAATTTATTTCCGATGAGGTTTCGACAGTACAAATAGAAGTTTCAGATGAAGAACAGTTACAGTGTGATCATGGTATAAAACATGAGGCCATAATCTCTTTAAATTGTATTCATTGGACCGTCCACAGTGGAGGAATTTGAACATATTTTATAACAATTATTGGTTATGCATTGCATCATTGGATATGGTGTACAAAGGGGATACAAGAGATCAAGGGTGCTATATCCACTCAGTTTGCATGCTCAGGATTGGCGTACCCTTACCTGGTGTAACAAAGTTGTTGCACCTTCAAAATTTTGATATGAAGTAAGCACACCTAGCTAAGTAGTTGCACCTAAACAACACATTCCTTGATTATTTTATTTTCACTTCTTATTAAATCTACAATCTTTCCAATATTTCAAGTTAACAAATTTAAAATTAATATATTACTTAAAAATTAAAGTTTGATTTTTCCTTCTTAATGTTCCCGTGCATCGCACGGGTCACTTACTAGTAACTAATACTATGCCAGGATAAATTCTCCCTTAGCACTGCCACGTAGGATTATCATCTTACCGTTTAGTAACACGTGTCACATTGATTTCCCAATTTAAGCCATTCAGATTCACAGGAAGCATTCCATACTTCTTCTCTCTCTAAACGATCCACCTCTTCTTCGTGGTGATCACGACCCTTGCTTTTTCAAAACAAAAAACATTTTGCAACTGGCGTGTTGTTTTCAACCTCTCAAGCATCGATCCCGATCCTGCATATGAGGTTTATTAGGCAGCCTGCATAAATGAAAAAAGGGAAACAAAGAAGAGAGAAAATTTTGATTAGAGTCATCACTCTATGCATGTTTGTTTGGTCTATCTCAACTAATCCCTCTCTTTCTTTCTTTCTTTCTTTGTCTCTCTCCATTATTCTCTCCCCAAATCCATTTGTCCCCCCCCTCCGCCCCAAAAAAAATCAGAAAACTCTGTATCTTTACATATCTAGTTGAAACAGAGTGAGTGCAGATCATTTTCTATTAGATTAAAGGATTTTCCGGCGATGGCTCAGTCTCTAATCTGGCGACGGCGGTCTGCAAATCAGAATATCTGGTGAAATTCTTGGACAATTGGATTTCTTAATGAAGCTCTATATTCAAATGGTGCCGATTGTTAGATGACACATTCAGCAATATTTCTTTTGAAATTAAGGGTTTCTAAAGAGCATCCTCAATTTTGCATACCATATAATCAGCAAATATCAGACCCAAGAGACACAGACATGGCCATCTATAGAGGTAAGCATCTTTTGTTGCATTAGTGGTTTGCTTCATCTTAACGCTTATTCTTCAAGGAATTCTAATTTCGATCTGATTTTTCCATTAAACATAGACTAAATTAGAGAGCATGCCTATTGGTTGGGGTGTTTTAGAGAGATGCGTCATGAAATGCCTCTTTCTCTGGCCTTCCCTCTCACTGAAACGCATTGCAACCCTTCGCTTTCTCTTAAACTCATCTACGGATAACACTATATAAACCCTCCTCCGTCTTCACAACACTTCATAAATCATTCGGAGTTGATGCGTGCTAGCCCTACTCAGCGAAATGCAGAATTTCTCCCAACCGCACATTTTAAAATAGATTTCAAGCAATTACATAAGATGTATGCTCCTATGATTATGTCGGTCTATCTGGGCCCCCTTCTTATTGGTTGATTCAAAGTTGTGAGTTTCTTTCTTTTATTATTATTATTATTTTTAGTATTCATACATATTATTACTCATATTTCTTTCCCTTTAGCTTTTTCCCATGCATCAGTCTCTGGCTTTATGTGCATTGTATTGTTTTTAATAATGTTTGCAATATGTTTGATGAAATTTCATGTTGAATATCTTTGTTGTGATATTGCTTTTCATACTTTGATTTTTTCCTCTCTCAAGTTGTTGTGCCTCTGCCACCCTTTATTTCAATTGGTTATCTTTTAGGTGCTAACACACATTGCAATGGATGAACACACGTTCTTAGTTAACATAGAAATAGCTGTTTGCCACCCTTTATTTCAATTGGTTATCTTTTAGGTGTTGACACACATTGCAATGGACGAACACATGTTCTTAGTTAACATAGAAATAGCCGTCAATTACTTGAACTTGCTGATAAGGTATTCTATGCACTTTGACCATTTCTGTCTTTATTTATCAACATATTTTAACGCTGTTTTATAGTGGCATCTTCGTGCAGCAGGCGCATCAACTTGAGAGTGCATCTTTCCATGGAAAAAAAAAACCAAAGTATGTAAAGCGATATCACATCAAAGATATTCAATTTAAAATTTCATCAAACATATTGCATGCATCATAAAAAATGCTACATTGCACATAAAGTCAGAGACTGATTCTATGCATTTCGACCATTTTTGTCCTTATATGTCCACATATTTTAAGGTTGTTTTACAGTGGCATGTTCGTCCAACAGTGAGGTTCTTTGGAACGATCATATGTTTTCCCAAACACCTTTCTTGGTGAACAAAGGACGGTAGAGGATCGCAAGGTCCTCTTTTTCCAAGCTAACTACCCTTATCAAATTTTAACACATTGGAAAAGAGGAATAAAAAGAAATTCCTAAAAAAGTTTTAATGCATGTATGTCAATTTGCAATTGGATGGTCCGTTTAGAAGAGGACCTTTGGACCATTTTCCATTTTCCTTTTTCATTACTTCTTAAAGTGAGGTACTTCTTTTTTTTGATCAGCAAAGAAGATATAATATATAGTATAGGAAAGGGAAGATACAACCCCGGGATCACCAATAGTGAACCTAGGAAGAGACAAGATGAAATACAAACCAGAGCCAACAAAACAAATATAACATGGATGAGGCAGGGTGAGAAAATATTCCCCCATGGATCCTCCAACTCACCCCCCACTGCACCCCAAGCAGTGGTATCTCTGAAGCATCGTTATCAAAAACTCGCCTATTCCTCTCCTTCCAAAGGGTCCACACAACTGCCCCCGGAAGGAGAGGCCACACCTCACCCACTGGCGATGGAAACACCCCTGACAACCAACAAGATAAAAAGCTCCGAAAGGAGTCGGGAAAGATCCATGGGATTGCTAGATGTACAAAGAAATATGACCAAACCTCTCTCGATACCGGGCAATGAAGCAACAAGTGATCCACCGTTTCCTCTGCAAGAAGGCACATAAAACATCTGTTTGCGAATTGCCACCCTCTATGCTTAAGGTGATCAATAGTCAAGATTTTATCTAATACTGCCAACCACATAAAAAAAGATACCTTTGATGGAATCCGTGGAAAGCATACAGCCTGATGGGGAAAGGATGGCAAAGGACTAGGACGCAAAACTCGCAAAAAAGAACCCACAGAGAACCTCCCCTTGTTGTCTAAGGACCAAACTCGGCAATCCCCGGTGGATACAGATGGGGTGATCTCCAACACACGAGTTAACAAACTTAGAAGATTAGGAATTTCCCAATCAAATAAGTTCCGCCTAAGTTTAGGGATCCAAACCGGAGCCCCACTCTGCCAATCTAAGTAATCTGCTACAGAGGCCTTTTGGTTGGATGCAAGGAGAAACAAATTCTCAAAAGACTGCCTGAGAGATGATTACCCACACCAACGATCATTCCAGAAACTCACCTGATCCCCAGTTCCCACCTTGAAATGCGTATGGGAGGAGAACTCCGCCCACCCTTGCATAATGGGTTTCCAGACCCCAACTCCCATTGGTCCTAGACCGACTTTTGGGTGCCACCTATTGACCAACCCGTGCTTGGCAATAATCACCTTTCTCCACAAGCTCCCCTCCTCCCCGAATCTCCAAAACCACTTTCCCAACAAGGCCTTATTCACTTGAATGAGGGGGGGAATGTTTAGGCCACCACCACTCTTGGGAAGGGCAATGGTTTTCCAATCCACCAAATGATACTTTCGAGTAACAATCTTCTCATTCCATAAAAACTCTCTCCTGATTCGTTCTAAGGTGGTGGCAACCGAAGCTGGGATGATAAACAGGGATAAGAAGTATGTTGGCAGACTGCTCAACGTGCTCTTGAGCAAAATCAACTTGCCCCCTTTGGATAGGAATCTGGCCTTCCAACCTTGGAGGCGCTTAGCGAATCTTTCGATTACCGGGTCCCATACCGCCTTTGCTTTAAATGAGGCCCCCAAAGGTAGCCCAAGATATGCTGTCGGGAAATTACCCTTACGGCACCCAAGGCAAGCCGCCAACTCATCTATGTTGGGCACATCCCCAACCCCGAACATCACACTCTTCCCGAAGTTAATCCTTAAGCCTGATACTGCTTCGAAACATTGAAAGAGACACCTGATTAGACCCAGTTTGGAACACGACGGTTCGCAGAAAAGCAAGATATCGTCTGCATACTGGAGGTGTGAGATATTAAGGCCACTTCTCCCAATTGAGAAACCTTCCCAAATTGAGGGCGAGACCTTCTGGAACATTTTACTCAATGCTTCTGAAGCAATAATGAACAGCAGAGGCGAGAGCGGGTCTCCTTGCCGAAGCCCACGCGAGCTTCGGAAGAAGCCATGGGGGGACCCATTAATAAGCACTGAGAACCTAACAGACCTAACACAAGACCTCATCCAAGCCCTCCAAATGATACCGAACCCCATGCGGCGAAGCATATAATCCAAGAACTCCCAGTTAAGGTTATCGTAGGCTTTTTCCATATCAATTTTGCACATAATTCCTGGGACACCCTTGCGAATCCTATCCTCGAGGCATTCATTTGCTATTAGGGGACCATCAAGAATTTGCCGACCCCCCACGAAAGCGCACTGAAACGATGATATAATTGAGGACATGACCCTTTTGAGACGAAGTTCTAAGACTTTGGCCAGGATTTTATACAAACTGCCCACTAGGCTTATTGGATGGAAATCCTCAAGACTCTGGGCTCCTGCCACCTTCGGGATAAGAGCAATGAAAGTATTGTTTAAGACCGGGTCAAACGATTTTGTGGAGGACAATTCCTGAAAAACTTCTAGCACCTCAAGCCCTACAATATGCCAACATTTTTTGTAAAACTCTATGCAGAAACCATCAGGGCCCGGAGCTTTATCCCCAACCATGCCTCGGACCACGGCGGAAATTTCCTCCTCAGAGAAGGGACTTTCTAAAGCATCACGCTGAGCATCCGAAATCTGTGTGAATTCCAGACCATCCAATGTTGGTCTGAAACTCCTAGACTCCGAAAATCTGCCCTTGAAATATTGCACTGCTTCCGAGCCTATCTCGCTCGCTGACACCACAAGGGAGTTCCCTACACGAAGGCTAGATATGAGATTTCCTTTTCTGCGCGAATTCGCCACCCGGTGAAAGAAACGGGTGTTTCGGTCCCCCCCTTTTAGCCATTGCACTCTAGCCTTTTGTTTCCAGAACACTTCTTCAGACGCAAGCAGCTGATGATATTCTATCTTAAGAGCTTCTCTGGCTTGCCTTTCCGAGACTGAGAGGGGAACTTCCTCTTCCCGAGAGTCGATACGAGAAATCTCGTCAAGCAACCTCTTCTTCTTAAACGGAATTATACCAAACACCTCTTTGTTCCATGCTTTAAGGCGAGTTTTGAGGGCTTTCAACTTGAGACTGAACCTTGTGCTAGCTCTGCCCCAGAATGGGTTACACGACCAGGATTCCTCCACAAGACTCAGAAACTCAGGGTGATCCAACCACATTAATTCGAACTTGAAAGGACGAGGCCCTCCCAGAATCTTTGAGGGATCAAGCAGAATGGGCACATGGTCGGAAGTGGACCGGACTAGGGAGAAAGACCGGGCATCTGAGAACATCGCTTCCCAAAGAGGGCAATAAAGGAATCTGTCTAGTTTTGAACAGATAGGGGTCTCTTGCATATTTGACCAGGTAAATCTTGACCCTAACAGCGGACATTCTAGAATCGCGTTCCTGGAGATGAATGCCTCAAATGCTCTCATCGGGCTGGATAGAGGGCCCCCATTGGATCTTTCCTGGGGAGAACGAATACAATTAAAATCCCTCCCTAAACACCATGGAAGCTCCCAACGGGCGGCCACATTGTCAAGCTCTAACCATAGACTCACCTGGTCAGAGCTAACTGACGGTCCATATACACCTGTGAACACCCATTCAAATCCATCGATGATGTTTTTGCAACGAATCGAGAGGGAGTGTTCCCCCTCATCGGACTCTACCACCTCTAAAACCCCTGTATCCCAAACCATAAGAATACCTCCTGCCGCCCCATACGCCGGGATCTCCTTCCAAGCGTGAGGACCGATCCCCCAAACCTCCTCAACCGTTGAGGCCGAAATATAATTCAGTTTTGTTTCCTGCAGACACAGGATGACTGGTTTGTGGGACCGGACCAATTCCTTAACTGCCCTCCTCTTATTTGCCGTGCCCAGACCACGGATGTTCCAAGAAAGGAAGCGGGTGTGCATCATTGGGGAAACAAACTGCCCCTACCTTTCTTTCCTGAACCACGCGCACACCCCTTTGCCCGCGGGAAATTCATAGTGGATGAGATATGCCTTAGCTCATTCGATTGTCTCTTGTTGAGACCTCCGTGACTCCCTGGTACTTGAGGTTCTATTTGAAGGGTATTTTTTGTTTTTTTGGTTTCTTTCATGTTTTTCCATTTTGAGTTTTGGGTTTTTTAAATGGCTTAAAATGTTTATGCTTTGCCTTTTTTATTTGTTCAACATATAGCATAGGGTGTTGCTGTACCGGTTTTAGTCCAACCACAGTTGGGAACAAGCCTTCATAAGGGTGTATAAGGAGCCATCGACCCTCCTTAAGTCAGCCCTTTTGGAGTGGTTTCTTGGACTTATGGCCTTTATGGCACCTTAGCGGCTACCTTAGGTCTGGCTATGTGTGTGAGTATTAGTTACATGATAACCTTTCACTAAAACATATAGCATAGCATGATATAAGGAAAGGAAGATAGGTATTAACCATATTGGATGAATCTTCAGAAAGTGATTTTTTTTTCTTTTGTTTATTTATATTAATATTATTTGTTATTTCATCCCTTGCGTATACTGTAATTTTGGTAGATTTGAGGTTGTTGGAATGAGTTTTTATTGTTTATCATTCTTATTGTAATTTAAAGATTATTGTTTGTGATTTTGCAACTGCTTCTACAACTGTGGCTGATTTTGAGATTTCTCATATGAAAAGGTGAAGCCCTTTCTATAGAATCAAAGAGTCTATTTCTTAGTCTTAAATACTTGGAGTTCTCTCATCTTTTTGTTGTCATAAAGTTTATTTTCCTTAAATCCTAAACCCTAAAAAACATCTCCTACATCGAAGTTCCCTGACCTATTGGGAGTTCCTCCTGTCTTCCAACTGAACTCAAATGCTCATTGACACATTTTTACCTTCTTAGCTTAAGGGATGTGTATTTTTAATATTTTGTTGGTAACATTTCTTCTTCTATCATTCTATTTTTCATCTCAACCTTTCTATGAAAAGGTGAAGCCCTTTCTATAGAATCAAAGAGTCTATTTCTTAGTCTTAAATACTTGGAGTTCTATCATCTTTTTGTTGTCATAAGGTTTATTTTCCTTAAAGCCTACACCCTAAAAAAATCTCCTACATTGAAGTTCCCTGACCTTTTGGGAGTTCCTCCTGTCTTCCAACTGAACTCAAATGCTCATTGACACGTTTTTACCTTCTTAGGTTAAGGGATGTGTATTTTTAATATTTTGTTGTTAACATTTCTTCTTCTATCGTTCTATTTTTCATCTCAACCTTTCTATGAAAAGGTGAAGCCGTTTCTATAGAATTGAAGAGTCTATTTATTAGTCTTAAATACTTGGAGTTCTATCATCTTTTTGTTATCATAAGGTATATTTTCCTTAAATCCTAAACCCTAAAAAACATCTCCTACATCAAAGTTCCCTGACCTTTTGGGAGTTCCTCCTGTCATCCAACTGAACTCAAATGCTCATTGACACATTTTTACCTCCTTAGCTTAAGGGATGTGTATTTTTAATATTTTGTTTTTAACATTTCTTCTTCTATCATTCTATTTTTCATCTCAACCTTTTGTCCCGTGCATCATATGGGGTGTTTGCTAGTACTACTCCTATATGTTAGAGTGAAATCTCTCCTTCTTATGCCACCTAACATATGTTTTTCATATGTGAAGCCACCTAAGCTTGCTTTCTATTTGTGATGCCACCTAAGCCTCCTCACCCTCTCTAGACAAACTCTTTGAAACGGTTCTTTAATGGCAGGTATTAAATTCCATTTGTGATGCCACCTAAGCCTCCTCATACACATTTTCAATGCTAAGAAAAAACCTCTTTCTATACAATCTCTCTCTCAAAAGATTTTAGGGAAGGTTTTGGACACATGGCAGCTTTGGAGGTTTCCTTTCACTTTTCTTCCTATTTCTCTACCTTAAACACCTCTGTTTGTAACGTTCCCCGTACAGATCTTATCCCTGTCATTAAATCCAAGCGTTTTCAAATATGAAGGGATATTAGGAGTTATTGAGGAATCCTCAAACGTTATGGACACCACTCTGCCGTTTTAAACTCCTTAAACGTATGTCCCTTAACTCGTCTGATGCAACTGAAATAGTCTTACATCTTCTCACCCTTCACCCTTTAAATACATTCTAAACACCACTCTCTGTACAATCATTTTTGGAGATGGAGATGGATATAGATGAAGCCTACCTTTGGACAAGAAAGAGACTACATCGGTGTTTGAAAAGCTCTTCAAATTCTGAGGCAATAACCTTAAGAACATAGTTGAAAACCCATCTCACGAAGGCCCGAGGAGATTTCAGGCTGTTATTGCTTTCGCTTACAAAAGAACAGAGTCTACTATGTGAGCGAAGACTTAGTCAAGCGAGCCACCAATGACGGCCGAGACAAGCGTTTTAAAATTGGAAACTGCATCAGCAAGTTCACCAATTGGCGATAAATTTCACCTTACCACCCAATCTCTCAAGTCTCTTAGCCAATATTTGGTTGAAACCCACTTCGGAAATGTCATTTTTATACGGTTACCATGTTTTGAAAGGTGGGTTGGGGAAGATTACAAAGAACACGGTGGCCGATGATGGGGTTGTCGTGTTCTTGATGTCGGATATGTCGTGGGGGTTTGGGATTGAAGCAAAGTCAACACAAGATTGCATGAAGTTGGACCCAAAATGGGATTGTTGTTCTTCATCAGGTTGATATTGGGGAGTGTTTGAGGATGGAAGACGATCTTTTGAAGGGGGATATTGGTTGGTGATAACAGTAATTCTGTGATGTTCTCTGTAAATGGGTTGGTTCTAGCTGGGTATATTTATGAGTTTTTGTAAGTGGGTATAATCAATTTGAGTTTCAGTTTGACATTAGATGATTTTCTTTGAAATGAGTTGAATTGATTTGAATTTCCTCTGTGTATGCAATGATAATAAAATATAATAAAAATGATGTATGTTAATCCTTCATCCCTGGGCGCACTCACTCTAAGTGTGAGCGTCCTTTGTGACGCCCCGAACCCGTGCCTGGGAAATCAAGTTCCAAGACACGTGCTCGTTCATCATAACCACGCATGCGGAAGGGTCATCACAATAACCCATCATAAGCAAATACTTTACCTCACTGGCTACAATAGCTGTTACTTTGGGCGCCACAATTGTGCCGGTATACTTTCAAAATCCATCAAGTATAACTCCTTACCAATCGGCAACTGCTTCCAAATCTGAAGACATAAAATGAGAGGAGTGAGCTATAGAGCCCAACAAAATCCACAATCCATCTAGGCTATTTTCCACCTTGTAATAATCATCATCATCAATAACGATATAGTGTTGCAATACAATTCTCATATTATAATAATATATAATATCGTAATCCGTGACCCGTGACCCGAGGTCACTCAGGGCTATTTCACCCTATTTCGAGGTTCCGAACCTCAATTTTCAAGTTCATCCAATCATCGTTTACACCACTAGGTTACCCTTCGAGACAACCGCTCATACTCTATCATTGAGTCCATAGACTCAATCAACTGGCCTTCCCCCGTATTCAACCTGAGTCCGTAGACTCAATATCCAAGTTAGAGTTCGTAGACTCGCTATCCATTTCCAAATTCGTTAACATTAATTTTGTTACCATGGCGTCCCATACCCCCATGATAACTATCGAGATCAAACCGGGCTTACACCCAATGAAATCAAACCTTGAGTCCTTAGACTCCGTACAACCTTGAGTCCTTAGACTTTGTATAACCTTGAGTCCATAGACTTCGTACATAATCCGGGCCTTCACCCGCTAGAACCAACACAATCGTCTGATCTCAGCCATGGTGAGGAACTCTAGCCTCACGGCATCTCCATCAGATAACACAACCATCTGACTCAGCTACGGTGGAGAATTCTATCCTCACGGCATATCTATCAGATCACAGACAACACAATCTGACTTAGCCACGGTGGGGATCTCTATCCTCACGGCATATCTATCAGATAACACAACCATCTGACTCAGCCACGGTACGGACGACATATCTATCAGAGGTATCACAACTTACTGACTCAGCCTCGGTACGGTATATCTATCAGATAATACAACCATCTGACTCAGCCACGGTACGGACATCATATCTATCAGAGGCATCACAACCTAATGACTCAGCCTCGGTACGGCATATCTATCAATTAACACAACCATCTGACTCAGCCACGGTGGGGACCTCTATCCTCACGGCATATCTATCAGATAACACAACCATCTGACTCACCCACGGTACGGACGACATATCTATCAGAGGCATCACAACCTATTGATTCAGCCTCAGTACGACATATCTAATCAGATAACACAATCATCCGACTCAGCCATGGTGGGGATCTCTATCCTCACGACCTCTCTATCAGATTACACAACCATCTGACTCAACCACGGTATGGACGATATATCTATTAGAGGCATCACAACCTACTGACTCAGCCTCGGTACGACATATCTATCAGATAACACAACCATTTGACTTAGCCACGGTACGGACGACATATCTATCAAAGGCATCACAACCTACTGACTCAGTCTCGGTGCGACATATCTATAAGATAAAACAACCATCTGACTCAGCCACGGTGGGGACCTCTATCCTCACGGCATATCTATCAGATAACACAACCATCTGACTCAGCCACGGTACGGATGATATATCTATCATAGGCATCACAACCTACTGACTCAGCCTCGGTAAGCATATCTATCATATAACACAATCATCTGACTCAGCCACGGTGGGGATCTCTATCCTCACGACATCTCTATCAGATAATACAACCATCTGACTTAACTACGGTACGGACGGCATATCTATCAGAGGCATCACAACCTACTGACTTAGCCTTGGTACGACATATCTATCAGATAACACAACCATCTGACTCAGCTACGGTACGGACGACATATCTATCAGAGGCATCACAACCTACTGACTCAGCCTCGGTACGGTATATCTATCAGATAACACAACCATCTGACTCAGCCACGGTACGGATGACATATCTATCAGAGGCATCACAACCTACTGACTCAGCCTCGGTACGGCATATCTATCAGATAAAACAATCATCTGGCTCAGCCACGATACGGATGGCATATCTATCAGAGGCATCACAACCTACTGACTCAACCTTGATACGGCATATCTATTAGATAACACAATCATCTGACTCAGCCACGGTGGGGACTTCTATCCTCACGGCATATCTATCAGATAACACAACCATCTGGCTCAGCCACAATACGGACGACATATCTATCAGAGGCATCACAACCTACTGACTCAGCCTCGGTACAACATATCTATCAGATGACATAACCATTTGACTCAGCTACGGTACGGACGACATATCTATCAGAGGCATCACAACCTACTGACTCAGCCACGGTACGGATGGCATATCTATCAGAAGCATCACAATCTACTGACTCAGCCTCGGTACGGTATATCTATCAAATAACACAACCATCTCTTCTCCCCTGACCTAGCCAAAGAGGATCTATGGATGTCAAATCCACCCACTCCCGACTATCAGTCACGGAGGATTATACTTTAACCTTGGTTAGGTTTTTTAACCATAGGTTAACTCCAGTTAACCCAAGTTTCGCTTGTTTAACTGAAATACTCGGGCCTTGCGCCAGTGAACCAAATCCGGTAACACACCGTCCCGTTAGGAAACGCTTCCAAGCTAATGGATGTGTCTATAACCTTATACGACCTGCAAGACAACTTTTCGACACCCCAGGGTGACGATATAATTTATCCGGGACCCGATCTGGGCTCCCCAAAGGTCCACATAAAATCACAACATCACATAAGGGTCTCCGACCCTTTTCCCATCCATGCCTTTTACACAGTGAGTCTAAATCTGGGGTTTTGAGACCCAAGACCGAGGGCTACACCCCTTTACTCATTTTTCATGCACAACCACCTTCCCATAACACATCCACGGGGTCTTAGACCATTTTTCCATCAATGCACATACATTCCACATAAAGAATATTTTAGCAATAACAGGGAAAAGAGAAAAGATGGAAGAGGTTTTTACCTCTTTCACGCACTTTGAGACATCTAGGGCCGAAACGGACACCACCAACGCGCTCGGGAGGACGATCAACCCCAAGGTGAAGCTCTTCGCCTTCAAATCTTCACTTTCTCTTTCTAGATTTATCTCTTTCTCTCTCTACACGTTAATCGAGGCACCGGGGAAGAAAATAGATATCGCCAACGCGTCGGGGACGTCGAAAAACCCTAAGGTGGATTCCTTTTTTTTTTTTTCTCTCTTCCTTTCTCTCTCCTCTTTCTCTCTCTTCCTTCTCTCTCCTCACTTTCTCTCTCTAAAATTTATGTGGCAGTTTGCAAGCCGTGAGCAATGAGTGGGCTGGCCTCCATTTATATAGGCCTCAAAGGGGTTTAGATCATGTGTAAAAGCACATGACCCATTTGGTGTGGAAAGGTGTGGTTGACCAAGTCAACCACTTTGACTGGTTTGACTGGATTTTCTCATTTTTCATGCATATATCATTTGAAACCCTACTATATAACGCCTGATAGTGATGAAACTTCAGGTGACCGAACTTGGGATAGCTCGACACCTACTATAAAAATTTTGGGGAAAAATACTGAGTTTTGACAATTGCACTTTAGTCCGGAAGAAAACTGCAAAACCCACTAATTTTCTGATTTCGGATACAAAACAGGTCGCCGTTTCTTCATCTGAGATAACTAATTGCCGAGACGAAAAACATTAGTTCCCACGGCCGACCGGGACGCATTAGTACCAGTCGCACGGATTTTTATTAGGATCTCCAACAGATATTGGGTCCCACTTAATTTCTGGAAATCTAGAAAATTCCCATTTTTCTCAATTTTATCACACATAATGGCCCCGCGGTCCCGCGAAATGATACCTGACGGAACCGATATGATAGGGGTGTGTCCTGACAGTCGACCAGTACATTGTGTGTGATTTTCGCGAAAAGATACTGAGATTTCCTTGGTGCACTTCAATCCCGAGCAAAACGTACTTTTATTAATTTAACAAACACTTACGTATTTAACCCCAGTTAAGGACCAATAAACGCATAATTTTATTATTTAAAATTCTGGGGCGTTACATCCTTGGTCCTCGTACTCAGCCACAGAAACTGCACAACCATTTTGCCTATTGAAACATCGTTGAATTCAGGCATTTTATAGTCTCATCCCTCGAAGAAGATACTGAAGCTAGCCTATTGTAACCGAAGAAAATGAAGAACATGTGTTAGTGATTATTCCACATTACGTCAAGCGCTTGCTAATGTGGATGACAACAATATTGGATGAAAGCATTGTCATAGGATTCCTTTACCTGAGAAGTGCTGATTACCTATTCTCCCATGAAAGTGTCATCGATCTTATAGATTGGGTTCAGTCTCCGGTGCCGTCCATCTTATAGATTGGGTTCAGTTGTGATACCATGAAAGATGAGGAACAGAGTCTTTGAAATAGACATTGCAGAATGTAGGTGGTGAGGAATTTTTGAAAGCAATTAGCTTAAGCTTATATCATTCTATACTATTGCATTCCTTCTTACTGTATCCATTGGTTTTATCAACCATATATAAAAGTTAGATTTTCTAAAAATAATATTAATGCATACAATGACACATTCCATGTTTGAGTGCCCTATGGCATGTACTTGGGACCACAATATTCTCGATGATGTGGCCTGATTGGAGATGTAGGTTCTTATCATTATCTATTACATTATTATTAGGGAAAATAGTTAACTTACCCTTGGTTCCCATTTTATAAGGGAATGGCCGGTCCTCATTGGTCCACTCCCCACTTTTAAATACTCACCTACTGTGGTTAAGATTCACTCACCCCTAAGGCTAAGCAATCCAACCATGTTTTTCTTTTAAAAAAAAACCAAAATTTTAGTTTTAATTTAGTTAAGCTTAATCATGGTTAAAAGGGGTGTTAAAATGGACACAAGGACACGGGGTTAAGATATGAAACAGACCCATGGGTCCGCTAAGCGCTGCTCTATTATTAATTATCATATCTGATTCATATTCCATTCATGCGTTCCTTTTGTCTTTACCCGGTGCATCGCATGGGCTACTTACTAGTCTATATTATATCTAATACCAATTGGATCCTACGTGGCACCCTCTTGAATCTTCATTCTTTAATCCTAGAATTTTTAGAAATATGACGTGGCACTCTTCAAAAGGTACGCCCCCACATTTACTCTCACGTCTCTCCCTACATGGGATTGTGATAAGGATTATGTATGTGGTGGTTTATGGATTATGATAAGGCTTATGGGTTTTTCACAATATCGATATATCTCCAACCGTTTCTAGCCAAACAGCACACCAATCCCAGCATTTTTAAAGGTTTTGACGCCTTAAAGAGATGCATCCATTCACTCCCACCTTAATCTCTTCCTATTTTTCTCAGGACTCTCTATCTCCAAACACCCCCTCACCAAACCACACACACCCTCTCTATAAAACATCCCACATATTCTCACCTCCTCTCTCTCTCTCAAACAACCACTTTTCTCCATTATGCATCATGTAATCAGTCTTTTTTCTTCTTTCCTTCCAACTTTCTAACGAACATTGGACTAGAACGGGACCTTCCTTTTCTTCTGCACTACTTGGATTAGAAATTGATTTCTCTAACCCAGCCTGCTGCAATGGCGAATTCCGCTATATTCCGTTACAGTTTCTCTATTTAGTCGTTGAGTTATATATTCCTAATTGTTGTTTATCAATGATTGGACTAAGACTATCCGTTTTGGTACCCTTTTGCGTTAGTGAAACAACCCCTTTCCGGTCAGTAATTTTTTTCCCAGAAGAAGACAATGCATATTGATAGTATACAGAACCAAATAACCGACCTGAACCCAATTTCTAGATCATTAAACCATTGTTGAGTGGGTCGGGTTGTCCGAGCCATGAATCAATGAATTTCCACACCATAAGGTTGAGTCCGCAATCCTGACCCAGTTGGGCTTCCAGTAGGGGAGTTCGCGCAATTTCTCAGGCACCACTCACCAGCCACCACAACATCCCACCCTCTTGCGCATGTGCGCACGATACCCACTACGCTGCCTCGACCATTTTGGTTTCCTCATTCTCATCTCTCTCTCTCTCTCTCTATAGAGAATGTGAGTTGAATTATATACCCTTTTTGGGCTCTTCAACTAAACAACCACAGTCATTAGTTGAACAGATGATATCCAATTGGAGTTTATAGGGTGGTGGGGTGTAGGACAATTCACAATTGTGACTTTTAAATTACATAAAACCGCCCATCCCTTAAAATTTTTTTTTTTTTTGAGGGGGGGGCCCCCGCGTGGGGGAAGCCATCCAAACTATATTTGTTTGATAGAGAGAATGCCGAGAGAAATTTAAAGACTATTGTTTTTTGATAACTCAAACAGACAACACACCCACACAACACACATTCTCAGCCCTACAATCTCAACTCAAGCCTATAACCACACACACCCCTCAAAAAAGAGGGGTGATGTGGGAGTATTTAAGGAGAAGGTCCCAACCAGGGGCGGGGGTATTTTTTTTGTAAATCCTTAGTGCCACTAGTATGAATAGTGGACCCCTCAATTAATTTTTTTTTTTTATAGTATTTGTGCCCCCCCCAAATTTTTGTCATATATATAGTGGGCCCCCCAATGGAGTCCCCTTATGCCCTTGAGGTTGCCACATGTCCCTATTGACACCCCTTAACTATGGTTAAAATTCACCCAATCTCAGGGTTCACATATTTATCCATGGTTTTTTACAAAAAAATATTTAAATAATTTTAACCTTAGGAGTTAGTGAATTTTAAACTAGGGTTCGAAAAGAAATTTGATATTTTTTTCAAAAACCAAGCATAGGTGGGTGAATCTTAACCATAATTAAGGGGTGAAAAAATCCGGTGAATCCAACATCTATTTTTGAGTCAAATACTCACAAACCCAACGGGGTGGCTAAGTTTCCTAAAAGTCTATCTACCATTTTTCAGATTAACAATGAAATTATTAACTAAGGGAGCGTGATAATCAATTACGGAAAAGGAAAACAATCAAACCATAACATAAGGTATTTTTACGTGGAAACCCTTCCGGGAAAAACCACAGGACCTAGTCCAGCAAAGAAATTGCTAAGACAAAGAAACAAATACTTACAAGACTCGAACTGTACTCAACCGGACTCGATACTACGATCCTCAGTACTCAGTCATCCACACCTCCGAAAACAATCACGATCTCGCAGGCCTTGCAATCTACCGTAGTAGCCTGTTCTTCTCTTTGTGACTCCACATCCACGATCTCCAAAGATCGATTTCCGTCAATGACGGCTCCAGATTCCTCCGACCAAATAATCACAATCCTCCTCGAATCGATCTCCTTTGCAAAGGCTTCGGTTCACACCGGCCAACTTGTTCTTAACAAGAACAGGGTGATGGTTGTTTAAAACAAACCCTAGTTGTATTCCAACAATGGAATAACAAGCAACAATGATCAACAAAGTCTTGCAAACTCTAGGGTAAAAGAGGAGAGGAGAATGGGTTTGGGAAACCCTAAATTTCCTTTAGAAACTCTCTTTAAACTCTCAAAACTCGTTGGGTTCAAATGGAGATCAAATCCCCTTTATATAGGGTTAAAAATAGAGTTCTAAGTTAAAAGACCCAATTCATGAGGAGCGGTTGACCGGTCCCATGAGCGGTTGACCCCTCAATTTCAAACACAAAATAAAGCCTAACAAAAAAGTGCCATCAGCGGTCTACCGGTCGCTTGTAGCGGTCGACCAGTAGGCTATCGGTCGACTGGTAGGCTATCGGTCGACCGGTCCTTCTTGAAAGTTTTAGAATTTTTCGAGCCGGTAGTTTTGATATATTATGGGCCAAAATCGGAGCAACGGTTAATAAGTTATGCCCCGAACACCGAACAAGGGTTGTTTTGCATTCCAAACACCTCGTATGCCACTCAAGGCTTGTATCTAGCCACCTAGGGTTTATAGAACATTATCTAAGTCAATTTCACCTAGGGTATAAGGTATCTAGGTCACTTACCATCCTATGAGAGAGACGAAGGCGATGTTTTGAATTTCTTCGATCGAACTTCTTCGGTCTTCATCTTCACGGACATGGATGCTTGTAGACAATGACACAAGACACTACTAGACACTTTGTTTTGACACTGAAACATGCCAAAGTATGGATTTACAAGGGGTATTAATAAGGACACGTGGCAACCTCAAAGGCATTACTGGGAAAAAAAAATCTCAAAAAAAAAAAAACTACCCCAAATTTTTTTTTCTCAGGGGGCTAAGCCCCCGAACCCCCAAATTCCATACCCTCAGATCAATTTTTTTTATACATGTATTTCGCCCACCCTAGTGAAAAATTCTTGGCTCCGCCCCTAGTCCCAACAGTCGGTAATCGTGGGATTATCATGGGCTACAATTTTTGTTGTTGTTTTTTGACAACTCAAACACACACACCCACACAACACACACACTATTGTTTGGTAGAGAGAAGATGGAGATGTCCATGATACTCAGTTGACTAAACCAAGGTTAGTATTAACCAAAATTTAGGTGATTTTAGAGGAGGGACCAACGATTTTTTTTTAAAATTTGTTAAATCAGACGAATCTGACTTTAATTTGGGACAGTTTAAATCCTTTGTTTCCGACTTTAGTTATTTAACATGCATCATCTGTTCTTATTAGTTACAATGTTTATAACTCTTAGGTGACTATCTTCATATATGTTGTGTGGACCAAACTTTGTTGCTTTAAACTCAAGTGTTCAACATAGTTTGGTCCACATGGTAATTTATGGAACGCCATCTAAGATTCAACATGACATTGACAAGATAAGCCAATCTGATGCACACCAGCTCTGACCTGTACACTTCTCTGCTCAGCTTACACCGGAGCCTCCCCACCAATCTTCCCCTCTATCTGCTTGAGCATTCCTCACTATTTCCATTTGGGGAGCTAGGGCTTTGAGAGAAGATTCAAAACCTATCCTTTCAACCTTGTTTACACATTCAGGAATGGCTATTCTTCTTGCCTTGCCACCCCATATAAGCACAAGCAAGAAGAAAGAGGCACCGGTCCCTATTCGAAAAAGGAGTAGGTTCCCTTATTTTGATCGCATTCAAGAAGCCTACTGAAAAACCGATCTATTCTTTTCCTTCTATTAGAGTCTAGTCCGTCCTCTTTCTTTTCAGTATGCGGGTGGTAGAAATTTCTTCTCTGGTCTAGCTATATTACGCTCCCCTGAAGTGCACCAAGTCGTCCTGTCCTCTCTCGACTTGACGCGAGGACTAGCTTTGTTGCACTTGAGAAGTAAAGAAGGGGAGAAAGCATAGGGTCCATTATTCAAGAAGCTTACTCATTCGAAAAAGGAGTAGGTTCTCTTTTTTTGATCGCATTCAAGAAGTCTACTGAAAAACCGTTCTATTCTTTTCTTTCTATTCTAGGTCTGTCCTCTTTCTTTTCAGTATGTAGGTGGTAGAAATTTCTTGTCTGCTCCAGCTATATTCAGCTCCCCTGAAGTGCACCTAGTCGTCCTGTCCTCTCTCGACTTGAAACGAGGACCAACTTTGCTGCACTTGAGGAGTATGGGGGAGATTCCCGAACAAATCTGAGGTTCCATCTAGATAACAAACAAAAGGTAATAAAGAAAATGTAACCATGTACCCAACCGAGTAATGTTTGGAAAGTAATAGGGACACATGGGTCAATGTGTTTTGCCTTGGTGCGATGTGTTGATTGGAGTGCAGATAGATGCTTAGTGATGTCCTCCCGGACGAGTGAAACAACTATCAGGGAAGCAATGAAAGCGGTTCTTTCTTCATTCTATCTTCCATGCATAACCAGCTAAGATAAGATCAATCCCCCCACCCCTGAATTAAGCTGATAGAGATTAACAAGCACTAAGGCGCCTTACATTACCATTCAGATTAAATAAAAATCAAACCATATTAATTATGATATAATTATAAGTCATATCTGGCGCGATAGGAGCTTTCTTTGCTGTCCTTCTGCTATTGCGCAGTCTTCCTTTCTTATAGAGAGAAACATGCTTTCAAATCTTCTTAACCCACCCGAAATGGCTGAGGAGAGGATGGACATACGAAGAACCATTCGCAAGAGCTTCTTTTGATAGAAGGACTTGGTGAGCGTTCTTCAGTGTTTTCTTTGTTAGTTGTTTATATTGATATATGTAATATCGAGGGTATAGTTGTAAAATGGTATATATGTAATGTTTTCTTAATATAAGATGCTAGTAGGATTCTCTATCCCTCACTAAGCAATTTACCCTAACCTCTATTCTTTCTTCTCTCTCTTCTTTTCTAAGAAACCTAACTCTCTAACCCTGAATCTCTAAACCCAGTCTCCATCTGTTTAGCCTAGAGTACCTCAACCTCACTCAAGAAAACACACAGAGTGAGATGTAGGGCTCAGTTTGTCTTGTGCAGGGGATGGAATGTGAACAAAGCATGTGCATCCGAATACTCTTGAGGTTTGAACAGTAAGGAGGTCGCGACGGGTCACGCTGGTCAGTGTCATTCATTCAGTTGTCCTGCTCAGATGGATGCGATAGTTCCACTTTAAGCACATGTCTAGTCTAGCTTTGAGACATATTAAAACAATTAGAACCATGATTCCATACTGTTGGCTAGCGAGTTTCATGTCGACTTACTGGAAAATTGCATTCTTTTACCAATTAGTCTTTAGAAAGAGTTTCTCCACGGCAAGCATATCTAGCAGGATTGAGTGGATAAAATAGGTGAGGATAGCATCAAACAGTTGATCGGCTAGTCCTTGTAAAGGAAGGATCGCAAGAGAGGGATCCGATAGGCATTTAGTGTTTATACCCTTTCATTCTTTTTATTTTGCATTATTTTTGTAACATTTGCTACATTTTTCTGATGGTCCAAAAGAAAGTGATTGATTGGATAGTTACAGTCACTGAACTAAGTTTTAATCCCATATGGTTGCCCTAAGCCCCTTGTTTTGTATATCATGTGCACCTGTATGCCATCAGTTGATAATCCTTGTTGGACTATATAATGGGTATCGTAAATTTCCTTATTTCTCTTTAATATGGCAATTTTGCAGGTACCAAATATTAATTGCACAGAGATTGGTAGAGGAGGGAATCAATTGTTGGAATTTGATATTTCAACACCACCACCCGGTTCTTTGGGAGAAGGCAGTTTTTGAGATTGAAGAGCAATTCATGAAGATATCTCAGTGTACTACTAGGGCTCTATCAGAACAGGTCACTTCCTAACCCCCCCTCCTCTCCTCTTTTCTAGGTCACTTAAAAGTACTTGTCTTAAGTCTTTTGTAAGGTAGGAATACTCGTGACTTGATATTGATTTGCCTGGCTATTAGAAATGAGAAACTGTAGAGATTTCTGAAAAGTAACGAAAGATTAACACACACAATCAGTGACACAGAGGAAACACTATATAAATGGTTCAACCATCATAGAGAATTTTTTTTTTTTTGAAGGAATTGCTTCTTTGTTCATATAAATAGTAGAAAAAAAAATAATGGGGAGGATTTCTCAATTTCAACAACAAACGGTTGGAAAGAAATAATGAAAAATACATTGGACTATTGTAGGCTGGTGACTCTAAATCCCTCTGTCCTTTTAAATCATTGCTTGGGTGTGACACCATGGTAACTTGGACAAGGCATGAATGTAAGAATTATTTGTTTAAACGATATATAAATTAGTGATGGTCATTGCTTTGGAATAGGTGCCATATCTTGATAGAGAACATCTCATTTTGATATATAAATTAGTGATGGTCATTGCTTTGGATGGTTACTCATTCAGTTGTGCTTATTTTGATAGAGAACATCTCCTTTCTTGGTCCATCAAATGTGGGTTCCAACTTCCCTGTTGTGTTCTGCATGTACGACAATGGGAAGGAGAGTGTTTTCTTCCATCCTAACACAGAACTCCCCCTTTAGTTTTTCAAAAGACCGTCACTGAAGAAGCAGGGAGAAAATTACACCAAGGGAAAGGGATCCCAGAGCATAAAGTGCTTTTATAAACATCTTAAGAGTTTCATAAAGTGCCCCGACTACCACATACTCTTTCTCAAAATATCATTTAATCAAATAGATCAATGTAGCTACTTAATGAGGGGGTTGTTCAGTGAAAACTGCATTACATGCTGCCATTAGTAATGATATATAAAATCTATTCATCAGAACACACTGATTGATTTGTAAATTTCGGTTGACAAATCCGATGAGTAGCCTAATGTTTGGAACACATATGTTCCTAAAGACCATGTGTGGCCGTCTATATGGAATCCACTTAACAATGGAGCACTTCATTTCACCAACCATAAGGAAACCCCTAAATGTTGGTGTAGCATTTGATGACCATCATCTCACATGTACTACATTCGTACTACTACTTGGGGGTAGTACTCTTACCGACTTAGTTCCTTATATTTATCTATCTATACACAACTGTTATTTTTGCAATCTATTGATCTTGCCAAAAGAATTTTGTTATGTGATAATGACTTTTTTTTGTTGTTGTAGGCTATGTGAAAATGACTTGATCTTTACCCTTTGTTTTTTTTTACTTTTGCAGTTGTGGTAACAAAGAAATAAATCAAAAACCTCTACTAGACTTGCTGCTGTCAGAACCCCAACTCTCTCGATTGGGAAGGCAAGATATATCTGCAACTTTTTCTTTTTAAAGGATTGAACCCCTGACATAAATGTTATTCACTTGGAGTCGTCAATTAGAAGAAAGGCACAAATCCGGGCTTAATGCAACATACATGTTGCAATCATATATATATATATATATATACACACATATATATAAGCATGTTCATTTGGGATGCTTAGATATAACTTCATTTCTACATCCCTACTAATGATTTGTAACTTTCAATACTTTGAAGAAACGCAGGGTAATGAGAAGTTCCTAAGTTTGGTTGTCATGAAGCCCAAAGGTCCTTCTCCGTTGTCAAAGATGGTTTATTTTCGCTTGTACTTTTTGTGCTTTAGCCTTCTTTTGGCCATTCTTTATACTTGTACTCTTCTCATTGTATTTATAAGATTTTTGAGAGAGGAAGAGTATCGAATATTGTCTTAAACCTGAAGACATTCACAAGATAGGCTCCATGTACAAACAAGAAGATTTGCATAAAATAGAAAAGTGACCAGTTTTCCCATGTAAGCTGAAATTTTTGCAATATTTGTCATCTTTGAATCGTCTGTGCTCTAGAATCCGATGATTAAGCGAAAGATTTCATGTTTTGGTTTTCTTTATGGGTCTGAACAGGTAAAAGGGAAAGCAGAGAAACCATCAAACAGGCTTCAGAGAGCAATAAGCAAAGAGAGGATTTGCTTGCAAGAGAATGTTCTGAAGAACTAGAACACATACTAGAAAAAGTTACCAAAACACATACCAGAAAAAGTCACCAAAATACATCCTAGAAAAATTTACCAAAACACATACCAAAAAAAGTTCACTATTTATACACAAAATTCAAATCTTTTCTCTTAGTTTGCTTCAATTTAAATCACCCATAACTATCTCAAATTATTCTTGCCTGCCTTTGCCATACACGTGAGAATCATCTTGGGTGTTTGAGACCCACCATTCAGTGGGCTCCACCTAGGAAATCTCCTAGGCTACCAAATCTTCCTGGCTGATCAGATTGTTACTCATTCGATTGGGTATATTTTGATAGAGAATCTCATTTCTTGGAATCCACTTAATAGTCACCAACCAAAAGGAAGCCCCTGTATCTATGCAGGAAAGTAATCCCCTCCTTGTGGGGTGACGCGAGGAAGGCGCCTTGTCCCCCTCCTTGTGGGGTGACGCGAGGAAGGCGCCTTGTCCCCTTTTTTCTTGCTGTGTCCCCCCTTGATAACTCCCTTTAACCGTTGTAAAGATTCACTAACCCTCAAGGTTCATATTTTTAACATTGTTTTTTAGAACAAAAAATAATAATTAAAAATATTAACCACAGTTAAAGAGAGCTAACCACAGTTAAAAGGGACAGTTGGTAGAAAAAAGGGGGCAAGATGCTCTCCTTGCGGCACCCCGTGAAGAGGGGATTATTGCTTATCTATATATACACAACTGTTATGTGATAGTGAGTTCATCTTTACCCTTTTTTTTTTCCTTTGGCAATTATGGTAACAAGAAAATAAAAAACCTCTGCAAGACTTGCTACTGGCAGAACCCCAATTCTCTTGAGTGGAAGGCAGGATATATCTGCAACTGTTTCTTTTCATTTTTTTTTTCAAGGATTGAACCCCTGACATAAATGTTATGCTCTTGGGGTTGTCAATTAGAAGAAAGGCACAAATCCGGGCTTAATGCAACCATATATATATATATATATATATACTAGCAAAGACCCCGTGTGATGCACGGGTAAATAATATACTTAATGAGATTAAAAAAATAAAATTATTCAAACAGAAAAATTTAAATGAGTAGTGATTATCGATTCACGTGTCCATTTTAAGTCCCTTTTTAATTAATTATGGTTTAGGTTTACTAAATTAAGGTTAATAATTTATTTTAAGGAGTTGTGGACTAAGGAGGATGGGAATTCGGCCACTATCTATTTCCCAATTTAAATACATGGGAGGCGTGCAAAATATTCAAACAGTTAAATTTAAATAACTAACACGGGAGGATCACAAAATATTCCAACAGATAAATTTGAGAGAGCAAATGGGTAGCAGCCCCTGTACTCAGCTTCAGTACTTATAGACAACCTATTACTTAATTAAAGAATAATAAAAAGTAAAATTTTAAATTTTTAAAAAAGAAACGTGATAGCAAAAATTATTTTTATTTGAAGTGGACCAGTAGGTTGTCTCCATGACCCAGCCCATGGCTACAACAGGGTTGTTGCCCATCCAATCTCTAGATTTAAATACATGGTAGGGGTGGTCTTTGGGGATAGACATAAGTCGGTAGTTTTTTTTTTTTTTGGGTATTGAGACACGTGGTTTGGCCACAACCCCGGTTAGAAGTTAGTATATGTTCTAAGTTAAGGGCGGGTGGAGAGTACAAGACTTTCACCCTTTTAGGAATGGATCTCAGAACCTCCTTCCTAAGGAAGGGATACACCTACCACTAGGCTATTCCCAGGGTGTGTAAGTGAGGGTAGTTAGAGAGACGTAATGGAAGTTGGAGGTGCTGCATGAGGGGAAGAAATATTAGGAAGGTGGTGTGCCCATTAAGTGAGAGAAGAAAGTGGGGATTGTTAGAGAGAAACGTGGTGGTACATGGTTGGAACCCTTTGAATTGAACTACCCACATGTCTCTCCATTTTATCTCTTTCACCTCTCTTCTCCCAACCAATTGTCATAGAATTAAAAAATGCAAAACTTGTAGAGAGAGAGACATATAGTGGAATGAGCGGAGGACTTCAGTAAACTCCATGAATGTGGGTGTGATTTGTAGAAAAGAAAATGAAATGCAAAAGCAACCCAAAAAATAATAACTCGTATTCCATGAGACCTGCAAATAAAATATGCTAAGAGTCTGATTTTTATATGCTTATGGCCTCCAAATACAAAAGCAATGGATCAACATAGGGATATCAGCACCAAAGAGATATTAAAGGATAATTTTAAAAGGTAATTTAGGACTATAAATCCAACATGGTACCCTGTGACCAATACTTATTATGATGATTTATACAAACCATATACATACAGCCCACAGGAGAGGGTTGCTTTCACGACCTGCCTGCTGGTGGTGATAAAACAGTAAGAGTTAACTGTAGACGACCATAGAATCGGATCATTAAGTACACTATCCTCACATTCTCTCCCTTGGGATTTGTAAACAACCCCACCATTTTCCAATTTGTACAAGTCAAAGAAATGGAAAGACCACATACATAAAAGGATGTGGAAACATGCTTGTCTGTGGAAACGCAGAGTAAATTGTTACTGTTTTTAGAGTGTATTACTTTGCCAAAGAAAGTGGGTGGGGTTTCATCATTATAGAAGAATAGAAGGACTGAGTGGTTTTGAACGTTACAACTTGCGGCATCAAAGAGAGGGGGAAAAGAAGGGACGTGGGACTGTGAGATGTGAGGATTGTCTGTAACGCTTAAAAGAGTTAAACTCTAAGAGGGGCGTGAGAGTAGGAGAGGAGAATAATAAGTTGAAATATATAGAGGGACGGTGATCCACTTTAATAAGGTCCAACTTTGTACGGTCCAGATTTGCCTAAGGTTTATAGAGTTACAACTCAATGTTAAAAGAAGGGACGTGGGGGTTGAAAATTTATTAAAGGACCATAATGTTCTGTGTGTAGTTAATTAAGAATTATTACATAGGAAGTCAAATGACATGACGTCAATTGATTGGATCAATTAAGAAGAGAGTGACATGTCAATAGACACGCCCCTCATTTTCTTTTTGTTGAGGATAGTAATTACATGGTTAGGATTATTCAAATGGTATGATTTTGGATTATGGCCAGGCAAAGACAGGACTCATGAATTGAATGGTATGAATTAGTGGGTCCTGTTATCACCCATAATTTAGTGAAAGTGGGGATAAAATTAGTAATTTAGATAGCTTTGTTATCCTCAGTTTAGTGGAAAATCAGGCTGGTATAATGAGAGGTGACATTTGTGTGCTTGAATCAATATTAGCCAATAAACTTGATTCTCTCATATGGGGCACCCCTTAAATTACTGTCGACTTTAATTGAAACTCCCCAAACATCACAAGGCTATACACACTATCAAGAACTGGATTCTCTTTGGAAATAGGAGAGAAAGAGGAGAGAGAGCGAAGTTTTCTAATCAGTTTGAGGGTCAACTTGTTCATGAATGGAAAGATGCCTTTATTGATTACTGGCAACTCAAAAAAGACATCAAGAGACAGGGGCGGAGCCAGGGGGCGGAGGGTGTCCATGGCCCCCCCAATTTTTTTGTAAATCCTTATTAGTGTAGTATGAGTAGTGGGCCGCTCAATTAAATTTTTTTTTTTTTTTTTATACTTGCCCCCTCCCCCCACCCCAATTTTTTTGGATACTTGCCCCTTCCCCCCGCCCCAATTTTTTTGGTCTTTTATAATATAGTGGCCCCCCCAATTTTTTTTTCATATATATAATGGGGCCCCAAATGAAGTCCCCTTATGCCCTTGAGATTGCCACATGTCCCTATTGATACCCTTTAACTATGGTTAAAATTCACACAATCTCAGGGTTCACCTACTTATCCTTGGTTTTTAGAAAAAAATATTTAAATAATTTTAACCTTAGGAATTAGTGAATTTTAAACTAGGGCTCGAAAATAATTTTGGAATTTTTTGAAAAAACCAAGGATAGGTGGGTGAGGGAATATTAATAGGGGGACGTGGTGGCCTCAAAGGCATTACCGGGAAAAAAAAATCACAAAATAAAAAAACTACCCCCAAAACATATGGACATTTGCCACACGTCCTATGTTATGTGGATGACCGCCCAACTCGGTCATTCAGACTTCCCAAGACATATTGACAAAAAGAAAGTGAGGACAAACAACCTTACTCTTTGTTTATTGAATTACGTACCATAATAATACAGGTTGACCAATACAAAGTCACTCTCTCTCCTTAACAAATAAAAACTCTCTGACTCACTTATTTCCATATCAGAATGAATACTCTGTACAGCAAAACAAGGATATATCAAATATCTATCAAAATGCAAAATCAAAAGATTGAAGATCTGCGACATTCACTTCAGCCTCATCCACAAGGTAATCCTCAACCCAAAGCTCATTCACATTCGCCTCAGCCTCAGCCTCAGCCTCAGCCTCAGCCTCATCAACCCAAAGCTCATTTCCATTCACCTCAGCCTCATCGACAAGGTAATCCTCCATCCAATCCACCTCAGCCTCATCCAAAAGGCAATCCTCCATCCAAAGCTCGTTCCCATTTGCCTCAGCTCTATCAACATGGTAATTGCTAGCATAAAATTCATTGGCATACGCCTGAGCCTCGTCAACAAGGTAGTCATCTACTACGTCATTCACCTGAGACAATGCTAAAACTCCAGAACCTGACGACAATTCTTCTCCACTTGTTTGAATCATTTGGGAGCCATCAACAACATCGGAAACAATCACAGGAGATGACGACGAAACCCCAGTTGAATAAAACAATTCTTCTTCACTTGTTTGAAATATTTGGGGGTCAGAAACAATCACAGGAGATGACGACGAAACCCCAGTTGAATAAAACAATTCTTCTCCACTTGTTTGAATCATTTGGGGGTCATCAACAACATCGGAAACAATCACAGGAGATGACGACGAAACCCCAGTTGAATAAAACAATTCTTCTCCACTTGTTTGAATCATTTGGGGGTCATCAACAAAATAAGCATCGTCGTCAGGAACAATCACAGGAGAACCCATTGTCGAAGCAGCAGCATCTAAAGTACCATTGTTTTTGGCGGACAATGCTCTGGAGGCCTTCTCCCTCAAACCCTCGAGACGATTCTTCAAAAGCTCAAGACTTTCCAAGTCATCGCACTGTTCTAAATCAATCCCTTCCCACCAAAACCTTCGTTTTTCTTGTCCCTCCTCCTGATTTGGATTTGGATTTGGTTTTGGATTTAGATTTGAATTGGAAGAGGAAGAAGAATGAAAGTGAAGGTATTGATCGATGACAGAATCAACAGAAGAGTGTCCGAAAGAGAAAGGGTTTCCGGCGGGTGAAAAGGCGACAATGGCAATCTCAGAACCAAAGTGGAGGCAAGCGTGAGCAGCTTTCTTGAAGAGACCCTTGCGTCGCTTCGAGAAGGTAACGTTCCTCTTCTCCAAATTCTCTATCTTCTCTATTTCAATCTTCCTTTTACCCATTATTACCTTCTCTTTCAGTTTCAGATGAGAAAAACCCAAAAACCCTAACACCGAAATCTGCAATCAAAAGAGGTTTCTCGCGATTTGCAAATGTAATGACAGAGCTATCAGCTAATCGCTTTTTATAGGAATCGGGTCTCACTTGGGAGTGAGAGAGGGAAACTGGGGTGTGAAGCGTGAGTACCGAGTTTAAAATCAGCCCAGCTGTTACCTGGCTCTCCTTCACTCATTTCTAACGTGGCGTGAATGCACATTCGGTGTTGCTACGGTCCAATAATTTACGCTGTAGCCAATCTTAATAAGTCAAAAGATGCCGGGTAATAAACCCCCGGGTGTAGCCCCGTGGCCGAAGGACGAACCGTAAGTAAACCCGGAGGTCTCGTGGTCGATTCCTTACTCACCCCAATATGGGTGGTTGTATGGGTGGGGGTATTCCTATGCAGTACTAGTATGAGTCTTTAAGGCCAAGATATCCACGTTTATAAAAAAAAAAAAAACATTTACACTCATAAGATTTGATGAAAATACACACAGACCCCTTAGTTTTCAAAAAATACAATAGATATCCTTATGTTTCAAAATATGCCGGGTAATAAACCCCTGGGTGTAGTCCCATAGCCAAACCGTAGAGGTCTCGTGGTCAATTCCTTGCACACCCCAATATCGGTGGTTGTATGGGGTGGGGGTATTCCTATGCAGTACCAGTATGAGTCGGCTCAAAATATCCACATTTATAAAAACAAAAATACAATAGATATCCTTATGTTTCAAATTAATTATACTTATACCCCTTCCGTTATTTTGGGCCTTTTTCACATGTTAACCGACGAAAATGATGCAAGTGTTATTGGTTTGAAACATAAGAGTACAAAATTTTCTGAAAATTGAGGAGTTAATGTGTATTTTCGTCAAATCTCAGAGGTGTAAATGTATCCTCCCCAAAAAAATAGTAGAATTATAAATTAACATACAAATATTTTTGTGGGCAACATTTCTCAGGCAAATGCCCGAGTATCACAATTGGGCAAGCCTCTACACCTTACGCGTGGAATAGTGTTTCACTCATGAGCTTATAACATGAATCTCCCATGTTTTGTTGGGTTGTACGTGCGCCCCCCCCCCCTCACCAAACTCGCCACATGTCCTCTTTGGCACTCATTAATTGTTGTTAAGATTCATCCATCCTTAGGGTTAAATAATCTAATCTTAATTTTTTTTTAATTATCTTAGAAAAATTAACCACATGAAGGAGTTAATCATAACCAAGGTTAGTGTTTTTTTAAATATTTTTTCAAGAAACTAAGGTTAGATTATTTAACCTTAGGGGTGAGTAAATCTAATAAATGTCAAAGATGACACGTGGCAAGTAAGGAGGAATGTGCGTACTATCAAACAAAATATGTGAGATGCATGCTATAACCTCCTTAGTGAAAAAACCATGCACGCATCAGTTGAAGAGGCTCGCCCAAGTGTGATCATGTTTTTTGCATAATTTCCAAAATACCCCTATCAAGGCATATTTTCGGGGGCTCTTGTTATCTTTTGAACCATAGTTTTTGTTCATGGTTTATCTCTTAATAATAATATAAAAAGGGTTTAAGAATAGATTTGGGTTAAGGGAAATTCAAACTTGGCCCAACCCGTTGCTGTGCGAACTTTATCAATACATCCCTTTGCCTCCCATAATTTATTTTTCAAATTGATCATTGTGTCTAGACTCTAGGGGTGGCAATGGGTCGGGTTTTAATGATTTTTGAATTGAAAATAATCACCTCCTCGGTCGGTGGTGACATAAGGAGGTGTGTCTTGGGTCCTTTTTTAGTGTTGTGTCCCCCTTTTAACTTTATTTAACTGTGCTTAAGATTCACTCACCCTTAAGATTTATCCATCTATCCTTGGTTTTAAAAAAATAAAATATATATTTTTTAACTATAAGAGTTGAAAAAAAATTAACTAGAATTCATGGCAGTTGAGTTGGCTTTTTGAGAGCGAGGAGCAATAGTTTGCTCGTCGCGTTTTGACCATGCCAGTACATTTACAAAAGCTTTGAAATTCGAACCGGGCCGATTGCCACCGTAATTATGTCCAACGTGTGGAACTGAGCCGAGCCAAACCGAGCCGAACCGAACTAGGCACTATTCAGGCTCGGCTCATAGCATGTGAAGACCTTCTCAGGCGCAGCACAGCTCAGTTCGAGCCCTATAAGACCGGCTCAAGCTCGGCTCGACTACAAATGTCTCTTTCACTAGCAAAAAAATCATCAATAAAATCAATTCCTTTCAGATGATCAGATCTAATCTATTTTTCTCTTGGCTTTGTCCTACCCTTTTTATATTGAGGAGTGCTAGCCTAGTTGCATTTACTCCAAATATTTCCATAGAAGGAGGATGAGCCTAACACGTGGATGTCTTTCTTTATTTTAATAGTTTTAAAAGTAAAAGTCATAAAGAGTTTGACATTTGTAGCGCCCCAGTTGCATCTTTGGAAGATTCGCGACTAGGCTAGCAAGATCCTTTTTTATTCTCATCTTTCTCTATTCACAGTGATCTCTCTCCTTCATGGCTTCACCTCTCTAATCTCTAAAACACCATCCTCAACCCTTATTGCATCACGTTCCAAGTGAAAATCTCTTATCTCTTGATTTTCCCACAAGGCTCACTCTCTCTTTTTATTCTTCATCCCATCCCATTCCATCCTAATCAAAATCAAAAGTAAACGGAGAACATGAGAAAGAATAAGAAAATCAGATAATAAAGATAGAAAAATGAAAGAGAGTAGCCACATCGACAGTGGTTGATCATCCTATGAGACTAGAGTAGATGGACATATCCTCATTTAGTCAAAAGTTAATGATATAAAACCGTGGGTGAATCATAATTTGGAACTTGGAAATTGTTTCATGCATAACATAATGTGTGGTATTTTTTATCAAACAAGTGTCTTTTAGATTTTCTTGTGAGGGATGGTAGGTCTTTGGAGGACTGTTACTTTTTTTTTTTAAAAAGTATACATTTGTTGAGGGGGAGGGTTTATTTTGAACCAAATTTGTAGATCTGCACTTAAAATAATTTTTTTTCAAAATTGTGGTCGATCGCCCTTCACACCGCTTGATCGGCCATTTGGTTCCTCAGTCTATTTATGTGCGAAATGCAAAAAGAGTTAAAAGAGGATTACCTGAAGTACTTGCAAATGACTACCAAATGAATGGAAGAACTCTGTATTTCGACTTTGCAGAATGTTACAAGGTAAGGATTAGTGAGATAGACATAGTTTTAGGCTTTGTAGGAGATTTGGGAGTGGACGGGAAAGTCGGGGTCTGAAGCGGGAATACCAATTTCAAAATGAGACAGCTTGTTGTCCACTAAGTTTCTACTATGGCGTAAATACCTCTTCACTTTTGCAACAACACAACAATCTTGTTGTAGCTTATCCTTATTTCTCTTGAGAACTTTCTGAGCAGCTACTTGATTGGTTCCAATTAGTAATTTTAGTAATTGAGGTTACAAAAAATTGGAGTCAAAAAAGAAAAAAGGTTTAATATGAAAAGTATTCTATCAAGATAACTATGTTAAATCTATTTTGTATCGTACAAGAAATGAATCCAATTTTGGTATGTGCGGGGAGCAAAGCCAATCACAGATCATGATCTCGTCTCGAGTCTAGCTCATTCAATCATCTATTTTTTGGTATTTCCGTGTCCTAGAAAGCTGGTTCAATAGATATATGTGGTGAGGGTGTCAAGATGTCAAAAGGCTCAAAGGGCAGGGGTCAGCCCCTAACCCTGCCCTTATTTATAAGGGCAAGATCCTAACCTTGCCACCCTTCATGGGCCTGGAATGATTAGGCTCTAACCCTGCCTTCCAGGGTAGAGGTAGCCCACAAAGTGGGAAAGAAAAGCATTTTTTTTTTAATTTGAGATAATGAGATTTTTATCTATAATCGATGAAAATGATTTAAAATAAAATAAAAATAAATATAAAACTAGTAAAACAAGCAATGTTTTCATAACCGAACCAATCGTTGAATCGACTAGGTGGCTAGTTCCCAATTTGACCGGTTCGACCGTGTCTTTTTTATTTAAAAAAAATATTTTTTCCTAATTTTTACCCTGGTCTTCTGGTTCTAAAAAAAAAAAACTGGTTTTTAATGTGGTCCGGTTTTGGGGATTTTGGAAACCGGTGAGGGGATAGACCGGTTCCCGATTTTCGCAATGCGATCGGCCAGTCCGGTTACTAGCAGCCAGATCCTATTGGTTAGAATATCCCCTAGCTTCCTCTAAACTTATAGACAGGAGGGCAGTCGTAGATCAGAGCACTCACCTTATGCCACTACCAGCACATTAAGGGAGAAAGTCTTCTTCCTAGAGGTCAAACTCTCATCACCTAGGAAGAGGCAAAAACAAGAAATGAGGGATATAATACCATTCTTACCTGTCCTTCCTTCCCAAACCAGCTAGCTACTAAAGCATCTAGCTACTAGGTAGGACCAACATATGATGGGAGTTGCCGGTGTATTGGGCGCTGCTCTGCTACACCCTCTTAGAGCCCGAACAAATATAAGGCCTCTTGATAACACTGAAAATAAGTATAACAATAAAACTAGATAAAATAAAAAAACTATGTCTGCTCCAAACTAAAACTATAATCAAAATGTTAGGGAAAATCATAGGGATAGGATTAGGGAATCAAACAATTAAGGACTTAGGGTTAAGGTTACAAAGGATTAAGATTAGGATTTTAAAGGGTTGAAGTTAGGGTAGGGCTACTATAGGGCAGAGGTTAGCCCTAACACAACCCTTACTTATAAGAGCAAGACCATAACCCTTCCCTAACACTTTAAGGGCCTAGATTGACTAGGCCTTAACTCTACCCTAAAGAGCTGCTGGGCAGCGTACCATTGTTAATTTTTTTTTTCCTGACAGGCCTAGTTGGTGGGGGTATTTTCATTGATTGTTTCAGATTCACACCCTTTTATGTATAACCACATTCTTTTTCTTTTTTACTTTCACTTATGACCTGAACCATCAAACCGCTTTCCTTTTCAGAGGTTATATCAATGAATTGGACCCATGGGTAGGTTTTGGTTAAGTTATCGAATCTATTTGGCCAGGTGGGTTTTGGCTGCCTAGATCTAGAATAACATAATAAAGTATTGAATCAATAATGTATTAAATGGATATTTTTGGTGAGGGATACGCGATTAGGCCAGAACCCCGGTTAGTATATGTTCTAAGTCTTGGGAGGGGAGGGAGTAGGGGCGGAGATTGAAATCCCTTCTTGTTTTGGTATCAAATCCATTAATTTTTTTATACGAATATTTCGCCCCCCAGTGAAAAATTCCTGGATCCGCCCCTATGGGGAGGGGGAAGAATACAACACTCACACCCTCTCAGGAATGGAACCCAGATCAATGGAGTGGTGACTAGCACACACTACCAATGGGGCAAGCGATTTGGGTTAAGGGACATTCAAACTTGGCCCCGACCTGACCTGACCTGACTTGACCTAACTTGACTCTTTCCCTTTGCGTCCCATAACTTTAGCAATACAAACCTCCCTTCATTAATAGTTTCCAATGTGTGGGACCCTTTTGCCTGCATACCAATGTTTGAAAATCCAACTAGACACAATCAATGGGTAGTCTAAATTGGAGATAGTCGAATTCACCCAATTTCGTCAAAGTGGGTAAATATAGTTAATATTAAAAGAAATTGTGTAGAATGTAATTCTACCTGTATATATCACATCTAAGCATTTTATTCCGCTCTTAGGCCTTAAGCATTTCTTAGGTTCTTTGAGTTTTTTTTTTTCTAGTTTCCGTGCATCGCACATCTTTTTGCTTATGTTTTTTTAAGTGTAAAGAAAATTACTTTTATGTATCACAATGTTAACCGTTTGTCATTTTGAGTAACTTAATACATCTATTTTATTATATTTCTATGCAAATTACATCAGATTCGCCACTAGTTTCCTAAACTCACTCCGAGAATGCCATTTGCCCTTTAAATTATTATTAAGGTCTATTAAAAAGTATCTTTTAATTAAAAATCCTTGTACTTTTAATAGCAGATTCATAGAATGATTTTAAAAAAAATAGAGATTTACAAGATCAACCAAGAAAAAGTAGCATATTCAATTAAGAGGTATTTCCCATATTGCCCCTCTAGTATGGGTTTCCTCCCTAAATATCCAGTTTTTAAAAAACCTTATCTAAATGCCCTTATGAAATATTTTAACTTATTTTGGATATATGTAAAGTCTAATATACCCCTCCACTACCTTCAAGCATTAAACAATGAAGGCATTAACTTTTAAAAAATGGTGGGAACGATGGCTTACGTATGTGCATGGGAAAACCTTCTACGTGCATTATCCCGGAAAATAGTCTAGTGAACTCCAAACCTAACTCATTCATTTTTGTGTGAATCCTTTTCCGGCGAACTCCAAACTCATGAGTTTTGTGTGATAATCAATGACCAAAACCTAGAAAGATATGTTTTGATTTCTTATTCTCTATACCTTGTGATTAACTTCTTAATAATGGTATGTGAGGTTTTGAATAATTTAAGGAGCTTTTACATTGAGGTTTTCTCCGGCAATCTAGTCATTAAATAAGTTTTAGGAATTGGGTATAATCCCCCAGTCTTTGTATGTAAGTCTCCCAAAATCCTACAAGGCTAAAATAGGACTTTGGAATCGTCACACTCCCTTAACTTGCTCAAAATCCATGCATATAAGGCTTATTACACGAGTCTCCAAAATGAGAATGATAAAATTCCAATTTCATAAAACTCAAACCATCCCATGCACGGTCATCTGCCCAACATAATAAAATCCAATATAAACAAAAATGTCTAATACTCAACTGTAAAGTAATCCAATGAGCAACATCATCTAAAAAGTCTATTATAAAACTCTTAAACCAAACAAAACATACGCTAATAGGGGTAACTATCAAAGCCACTGGCTCCCTCCTCGGTCGGCTCACTTTCTCCTCCTTCCTCAGCGTAAGTCTCTTCAATCTACGGCTCCGACGTGTGCCCCTGCTCTAAACCTGCCAAGACAAAGTCCAGCTGAATACAAAAGTACTCGGTGTATATAAAATCCAACCAACAACATAGTAAACCCGCACTTAGTTAGAATCATATCCAATAGTGTAATAACATAGTCAGAGTGCGGAAGAACATGTGCTCATACACATCATATCATCACCTTCACTCGTGTACTTGTGAGAACTTTAGACTTAGTAGACAACATACTTATGAAATGTTTATGCTTATGAGACCACGTGCTTGTGAGATGTTTATGCTTATGCGCTTATTCTGATCATACAGTGATGTGACATGCCGTTCTTGGCGGATACGGACTATGCCTAAGAAATTATAAAATGGACATGCCGTTCTTGACGGATACGGACCATGTCATGCTTATGCTTATTCAGAATGTCATACATATGCCATGCTTATGCTTGTGGTCCACATATATGACTTGTGAGACTCTTATCTTAACAAACACGTGCATCCGTGCTTAAGTGTCGAAACTAACATTTGAGTTGGTAATTGCTTAGATTCCGATCTCCCACCATCGAAACTCCACTATACTGTCCCATACCAAATAGTTAGAGAATTCCCGGTATGAGAGGTTTTTCCTCTAAGTTTTTACCTTCCCGACTATCAATTTCCATGCAAGTAATTAGACATACTTAGCAAACAATCACATATAAACATCTTATCATGATTCTTAGCACCATTCATAATCAATTTCCTACAATTCCATAGTAATATATTAGTATTTATCCTTTCAACCATTTTCACAAACACCTTGGGTACGTAGATCATGAACCCATTTCCCTTTCCACATTTTAGACATTTTGTCAAACCATAATCCATCCATACAACCTAATTTCAATCCACATCCTCATATTAATCCCATCCTCCATAGTATTTCCCATCCTCCATGCATCTCATCCACATCATTAAATCCATATTTTCATCCATGATAGCTTAATTCATATAAAATTAGGGAAAAACACATCTAATTCCTATTTCTATCATATTAACATTCACAAAACATTATAATAGGGTTGAATTGGATAGTATATCGACCTTAGGGATCTTTCCCTTGAATCCAAATCGCTCCCAGGATGATTTGGGGAAGCTTTGAGGACGATCTCCAAGCTTTCCTAGCGATATTCAAGCTATCTCCTTCTTCTCCAAGCAATCTTTCTCCCAAAACCCTTGATTTTCTCTCCCCTTTGCCAAATTAGGTTAGAAATAGGTAGAGTACTCTAATACCTCAAAGTAGGACCCCCTATTTATAGTCCCAAGGTTTGAGAGCCAAAAGTCCTAAAAGCCCTTACTGAAATTTTGCAAAAACACAAAAGACCGAGCGATCGGTGGTTATGACCAAGCGATCTGTCGCCTACCGATCGACCGGTGATTATGATCGAGCAATCGGTTCTCAGCCGAGCGATCGGTGTTCTTCACCGAGCTCTCGGTAAAAAACCTCTTTGGAAAAATTCCCTATACAAAAAGGTTAACCAGTCGATAGTTACTGATCGATCGGTTGTGGACCGATCAATCGCTACTTCTGACCGAGCGATCGGTTTTGTACCAATCGATCCCTAACGATCAGTACTTTGCAGATTTTGACCCATTTGACTGTTTTGGCCAAAACTTTTGACTCGTTCGTCGGATTTCGACGATTCAACTTGCTTTGGATTCGTTTTTCGAAAAGAGACATTTCTAATGTTTTAGAATTTCCAAATTCCCTTTCATTTATGGACCAAGTTGTCCCCAAAGGTTACTGATTTGCAATTCCCTCAGACAAAACATCAGAAAACCCACTTTTGACTTAGCTTAGACTAAAAATATTGAAAAACATTAAACATGAACTTCAAAGAGGGTTCCAATACCTTTCTAATGGTTTAAGAATCACTCAATTCCAATAAACTGTGCCAAAATTAGAGCTTCCTAAAGTTCAGGGTGCGATATGACATCCCTCAGATTACAAGTTTGATTAATCCTTAATCACACTATAACAATTAGATATAAATACATAAACATTAAAACATCACAAGGACTATAATACCGCTAATACTTGTAATAAAAAAATGAAAAAAATCCAGGTCTCTACATCCTACCCCCTTTAAAAGAATTTCGTCCCCGATATTTACGTACCTTAGGTGAACAAGTGCGGGTACTTTTCACGGACTTCGGCTTCTCTCTCCCAAGTAGCCTCTTCTCTAGAGTGATGCTCCCATTGCAAGAGCCCAAGAGGAATGAACTTAGAACCCAAAACTTGCTCCTTCCGGTCCAAGATTCGAGCCAGTTGCTCCACTAGAGTCAAATCTTCCCGAATTTCCAACGGTTCCAAATGAATGACATGTGAAGGATCTACAATGTACTTCCTCAACATGGAGATGTGAAAGACATTATATACACATGCCATGTGAGGTGGTAAGGTGACCCGATAAGCAACTTCCCCGACTCGGGTGATGATCTCAAAAGGACCCACATATCTCGGACTAAGCTTGCCCCGCTTGCCGAATCTCATCACGCCCTTCGTAGGTGAGATCTTGACAAACACAAAATCTCCAATTTGGAACTCAAGATCCCTCCTACGAGTATCGGCATAGCTCTTCTGCCTACTCTGAGCTGCTTTCAACCTCTCCCTGATCAACTAAACTCTATCCACCATCTGACCAATGAGCTCAGGACCCAAAAGCTTCCTCTCGCCTACTTCATCCCAACACAAAGGTGAACGACAACTCCTCCCATAAAGTACCTCAAATGGTGCCATCTAAATGCTAGCTTGATAGCTATTGTTGTAGGCAAATTCAACCAACGGCAGGTGATCATCCCAACTACCCTGAAAGCTCGTAGCATGTCCTCTATGATCTGGTTCACCCTCTCAGTTTGCCCATCTGTCTGTGGATCAAATGCCGTACTGAAATCCAAATAGGAACCCATGACCTACTGAAAACTCTTCCAGAATCTGGATGTAAATCTAGGATCTCGATCGGAAACGATGCTAATTGGCACTCCATGCAAACAGATAATCTCTTTGATATAGAGGTTAGCCAATTGATTGGAGTTGAAAGTGGTCCAATATGAAAGAAAGTGAGCTGATTTAGTCAATCGGTCAACCACAACCCAAATGGCATCAAAGTTCTTGGCCGTCTTTGGCAAACCAACAACGAAATCCATGGAGATATTTTCCCACTTCTACTCGAGAATAGGAAGAGACTAAAGAAGTCCTACCGGTCTCCTGTGTTCGGCCTTCACTTACTGACACACCAAATACTTAGATACAAAGGTAGCCACATCTTTCTTCATACATTTCCACCAGAAATACTTCTTGAGATTCTGATACATCTTAATACCTCCCAGATGGACAGTGTACTTGGACTTGTGTGCTTCATCCAGAATCTCCCTTCTTAAATCTTTATTATCCGGAACACAAAGTCTACCCTTGAAACAAACTCCACCATCTCTCCAAGAGAAATCCTCAAACCCGCTACTAAACAACTTATTCATTGTAGCGTGCAGTTCTCCATCATTCCACTGCAGATCTATAATCCTGTCCAATAAGGTTGGCCTGACCCAGACACTCTAACATTGAAACCTGCATCAAGGCTAGATACTTTTTCAAGTAGCTTCCATTCTTGGACCATCAAGTGTGTCAAGAACTCAGTAGGTCTCCTACTTAGTGCATCTACCAGTACATTTGCTTTCCCCGGGTGGTACTGGATAGAGTAATCATAATCCTTGAGGAATTTCACCCAGCGACGTTGCCTCAAATTTATCTCTTTCTGCGAGAACAAATACTTTAAACTCTTGTAGTCGGTGAAAACTTCAAATTGTGCACCTTACAAGTAGTGTCTTTAGATCTTAAGAGCAAAGACTAAAGCTGCTAACTCCAAATCATGGGTGGGATAGTTCTTCTCATGGTCTTTCAACTTCCGAGAAGCATAGGCAATAACTTTCCCATGTTGCATGAGAACACAACATAACCCAATGAGTGAGGCGTCACTGTACACCACAAAACCTTCACTACCGGATGGAACAGTCAAGATCGGAGCGGTGGTGAGACGCTTCTTCAACTCAAGGAAACTCTTCTCACATTTCTCATTCCACTCGAATTTGGCGTTCTTTCGAGTTAGATGAGTAAGCGGAGCTGCCAAACTAGAGAAACCTTCCACAAATCTTCTGTAATATCCAGTTAGGCCCAAGAAGCTCCGTACCTCTGTAACACTCTTTGGCCTTCCCATCCTTCCACTGCTTCTATCCTGGAAGGGTCGACTGAAATCCCCTCTCCAGACACCACATGGCCTAGAAATGCTACATTTTCTAGCCAAAACTCACACTTGCTAAGCTTAGCATAAAGCTTATGCTCACGAAGTGTCTTCAGTGTGACCCGGAGATACATCTCATGCTCCTTTTGTGTCCTAGAGTACACTAGAATGTCATCCACAAACACGATCACAAAGCAGTCCAGAGTCAGCTTGAAGATTCTGTTCATGAGATCCATGAATGCTATCGGAGTATTTGTCAAACCGAACGGCATGACTAGGAATTCAAAATGCCCATATCTGGTTCTGAATGCAGACTTAGGCACATCTTCCACCTTTATCTTCAACTGATGGTAGCCAGACCTTAAGTCGATCTTGGAGAAATACTTAGCTCCTTGCAACTGATCAAACAAGTCATCGATCTTAGGTAACGGATATTTGTTCTTGATAGTGACCATGTTTAGTTACCGACAGTCGATGCACATCCTCATCGAACCATCCTTCTTCTTCACAAACAAAACAGGAGCTCCCCAAGGTGATACACTTGGGTGGATAAACCCAAGATCAAGCAATTCATCAATCTGCTCCTTAAGCTCTTTCAACTCTATTGGAGTCATCCTATATGGCGCTTTAGAGATGGGTGCCGTACTCGGAGCTAACTCAATTGCAAACTCTACTTCTCTATCTAGCGGTGAACCCAGTAAGTCTTTGGGAAAGACATCCATGAATTCCTCTACAACAGGGATACTTGAGAAATCTGGTGCATCCGAGGAAGTAAGACTCAATGCCCAAAACGAGCTAGATCTTTCTTCTTCAACCCTTGGAAACGAAAATGGGGCTCACTGATTGGTCTAAAGTTGACTACCTTCCCAAAACAGTCGACATGCCCATGGTATTTGAAAAGCCAATCCATGTCTAGTATGACGTCGAAGTCTTGGAACTCAAGGACAATCAGATCAGCTGGCATCTCTCTCTGACCTACTCGAATATCACAAGCTTGATAGACCTTATCAGTGATGACCGAATTACCAACAAGAGTAGCGATAGACAATTCACGATCTAACAGACTTGGCTCCATCAGAAACTCTCGTGCAAAACTAGGTGTGACGAAGGAGTGAGTGGAACTAGTATCGATCAACACCAGAGTGAGAAAATCATTTATCAACAATGAGCTTGAATTAATACACAAAGCTACTTTGTCAAATCATGAATGCATACATACATCATACATCATACATCATACTACATAATATTTAATATCACACGTATAGCATCAGAACAATATTTTAATTAACTAAAAACACAAATAGACGTACCCTGCACAACGTCGTTGGACACCTGTGCATCTTGCTCCGAGGTAGCAAACACTCAACCCTGAGCTGGTTGGCGAGGCTGCTGATGTCTAAGGCCCTGTGGCGACCTCTACTGCATGGACAGCCTGCCTGAGGGCCTGAATCTCTGTGGTTGAGTCAGCTGAAGCCCCTGCTGAATGCAGAGTGGGCAATCTCGGATCTGGTGTGAAACATCTGCGCAATGAAAACAACCTCCAGTAATTGCCCTACACTCTCCTACTCAATGCCTTTTTCCGCACTGGTTGCATGCATCATACAACTGGGTCCCAGAGTCGGCGTAGTAGTAGTAACCTGAGATGCTCGATGCATTGCCTGAGTAGTAGTCGGAATTGATACAGGGAGGCCTAGCATCGGAATAGGACGTGAGTCCTCAGTCTATGTCCGGGGACCAAACCTGCGGCGTACATCTCTCCTCTTCTTCAATCTTTTTTGAATTCTTTGCTAATCAAGGAGCGCTGGTACCATCCGACATTGTTTCGAGTGAAGTAGCCGAAATTATCCCGAATAAAAATCCTTCAAGCACGCTCAACCTCTTGATTCTTCTCTCCATAACAATAACGTGGAAGCGAACCATTTAGAAAGATCTAAAACCTTGGCCTCATACTCGGCCATTGAATCGCCCTTGCTCTAAGGTAGAGAATAAATCTCCTTGATCTCTCACAAACCGGGAAGTATCTATAGTAGAAGATGGCGAGGAACTCTCCCAAGTCCTCTGTCGCTCGCAACTCAGCCGTCTTAGAGGCGCCTACACCAATGTCAAGCTCGCCCTATCGCCGGCTCCTTCTGTGTCCTCAGAGTACACGAGAATGTCATCCACAACACATCCAAAGCAGTCCAGAGTCAGCTTGAAATTCTGTTCATGAGAATCCTGAATTCTATCAGAGTTATGTCAACCGACGGCATGAAACTAAGATTCAAAATGCCCATATCTGTTCTGAATGCAACTTAGGCACATCTTCCACCTTTATCTTCAACTGAACTGGTAGCACCGACTTAAGTCGAGATCTTGGAGAAATCTTTAGCATCCGTGCACTATCAAACCCGTCACGATCTTATGGTAACGAAAAAAAAAAATTATGTTCTTGATAGTGACCTTGTTAGGTTACCATGACACATTCGAATGCAACATCCGCCATCGAACCATCCTCTCGTCACAAAACAAACGAGCTCCTCCCCGGATTGTATACACTTGGGTGGATAAACCCAAGATCAAGCAATTCATCAATCTGCTCCTTAAGCTCTTTCAACTCTATTGGAGTCATCCTATATGGCGCTTTAGAGATGGGTGCCGTACTCGGAGCTAACTCAATTGCAAACTCTACTTCTCTATCTAGCGGTGAACCCAGTAAGTCTTTGGGAAAGACATCCATGAATTCCTCTACAACAGGGATACTTGAGAAATCTGGTGCATCCGAGGTAGTAAGACTCAATGCCGCAAAACGAGCTAGATCTTTCTTCTTCAACCCTTGGAAACGAAAATGGGGCTCACTGATTGGTCTAAAGTTGACTACCTTCCCAAAATAGTCGACATGCCCATGGTATTTGGAAAGCCAATCCATACCTAGTATGACGTCGAAGTCTTGGAACTCAAGGACAATCAGATCAGCTGGCATCTCTCTCTGACCTACTCGAATATCACAAGCTTGATAGACCTTATCAGTGATGACCGAATTACCAACAAGAGTAGCGATAGACAATTCACGATCTAACAGACTTGGCTCCATCAGAAACTCTCGTGCAAAACTAGGTGTGACGAAGGAGTGAGTGGAACTAGTATCGATCAACACCAGAGTGAGAAAATCATTTATCAACAATGAGCGTGAATTAATACACAAAGCTACTTTGTCAAATCATGAATGCATACATACATCATACATCATACTACATAATATTTAATATCACACGTATAGCATCAGAACAATATTTTAATTAACTAAAAACACAAATAGACGTACCCTGCACAACGTCGTCGGACACCTGTGCATCTTGCTCCGAGGTAGCAAACACTCAACCCTGAGCTGGTTGGCGAGGCTGCTGATGTCTAAGGCCCTGTGGCGGCCTCTACTGCATGGACAGCCTGCCTGAGGGCCTGAATCTCTGTGGTTGAGTCGGCTGAAGCCCCTGCTGAATGCAGAGTGGGCAATCTCGGATCTGGTGTGAAACATCTGCACAATGAAAACAACCTCCAGTAATTGCCCTACACTCTCCTACTCAATGCCTTTTTCCGCACTGGCTGCATGCATCATACAACTGGGTCCCAGCAGTAGGCGGAGTAACCTGAGATGCTCGAGGCGCTGCCTGAGTAGGCCTCTGATACAGGGTAGGCCTAGCAATCGGCATAGGACCTGAAGTCCTCAGTCTCTTGTCCTGGGGACCAAACCTGCTTGCTTACATCTTCTCCCTCTTCTTCAAATTTTTTTCTGAATTCTTCTTAGCTATCAAGGCGCGCTGGTACCCCTCCCTACATGTTTCGAGTTGAAGTATCGAAACCTTCTCCCGAATAAAATCCTTCAAGCCTCGCTCAAACATCTTTGCCTTCTTTCTCTCCATAACAATCAAGTGAGGAGCGAACCTAGAAAGCTCTACAAACTTGGCCTCATACTCGGCCATTGACATCCTCCCTTGCTCTAAGGTAGAGAATTCAATCTCCTTCTGATCTCTCACAAACACCGGGAAGTATCTCTCGTAGAAGATGTCGAGGAACTCTCCCCAAGTCCACTCTTGTCCGGCTCGCACCTCATTCCTCTGTAGATGCAGCCCTCCACCAATGTTCAGCTTCGCCTTCCATGATGAAGGAGGCCCATTTTACCCTCTGTTCATCGGTAGCCTCAAGCACGGAGAAAATCTTCTCTAGTTCCATGATCCACAACTCGGCAACTGAGGGATCCGTACTACCATAGAAGGCCGGAGGACTCATTCTCCTAAAAGCATCCACTCCGTTATGATGGGGTGGGTGAACATCAACCTGCCTCTCTTACCTAGCTTGACCTACCGCTAGTAATGCAGTTTGTTGAGTCATAATTTCAGTCTGCCTCTCCATGGCTGCAGCAATAGCTTCAATAGCCCGACCCACATTAGCGTAGGGGGTACCATCTGGAGTATCCCCATCAGTCACACTGCCTCCTCCATTGCTATTATTTCTTCCACCCCTTCTCATGCTCAAAGTCCTGAGAAGAAGAAAATAATTCATTTAGGGACACACTCACATAAAATTCCTAAGTCTACGCTTAATCAAAACTCAATCCAAAACAATTTTAAAGTCCTAAACTTGATGTTGCTTCCCTAAGGTTGACATCTTCCTACATCCTATATTTAATATCTTAGCCCTAAGGACTCTAATGCCTTGCGCTCTGATACCACCTCTCTAACGCTCCCAAAATCCTACAAGGCTAAAATAGGACTTTGGAATTGTCACACTCCCTTAACTTGCTCAAAATCCATGCATATAAGGCTTACTACACAAGTCTCCAAAATGAGAATGATAAAATTCTGATTTCATAAAACTCAAACCATCCCGTGCAATGGTCATCTACCCAACATAATAAAATCCAAAATAAACAAAAATGTCTAATACTCAACTGTAAAGTAATCCAATGAGTAATATCATCTAAAAAGTCTATTACAAAACTCTTAAACCAAACAAAACATAAGCTAATAGGGGTAACTATCAAAGCCCCTGGCTCCCTCCTCGGTCGGCTCACCTTCTCCTCCTTCCTCGGTGTAAGTCTCTTCAATCCATAGCTCCGCCGTGTGCCCCTGCTCTAAACCTGCTAAGACAAAGTCCGACTGAGTACAAAAGTACTCGGTTTATATAAAATCCAACCAACAACATAGTAAACCTGCACTTAGTTAGAATCATATCCAATAGCGTAATAACATAGTCAGAGTGCGGAAGAACATGTGCTCATACACATCATATCATCACCTTCACTCGTGTACTTGTGAAAACTTTAGACTTAGTAGACAACATACTTATGAAATGCTTATGCTTATGAGACCACGTGCTTGTGAGATGCTTATGCTTATGCGCTTATTCAGATCATACAGTGATGTGACATGCCGTTCTTGGCGGATACGGACCATGTTTAAGAAATTATAAAATGGACATGCCGTTCTTGGCGGATACGGACCATGTCATGCTTATGCTTATTCAGAATGTCATACATATGTCATGCTTATGCTTGTGGTCCACATGTGTGACTTGTGAGACTCTTATCTTAACATACACGTGCATCTGTGCTTAAGTGTCGAAACTAACATTTGAGTTGGTAATTGCTTAGATTCCGATCTCCCACCATCGAAACTCCACTACACTATCCCATACCAAATAGTTAGAGAATTTCCGGTTTGAGAGATTTTTCCTCTAAGTTTTTACCTTCCCGACTATCAATTTCCACGTAAGTAATTAGACATACTTAACAAACAATCACATATAAACATCTTATCATGATTCTTATCACCATTCATAATCAATTTCTTACAATTTCATAGTAATATATTAGTATTTATCCTCTCAAGCATTTTCACAAACACTTGGGTACGTAGATCATGAATCCATTTCCCTTTCCACATTTTAGACATTTCGTCAAACCATAATCCATCCATACAACCTAATTACAATCCACATCCACATATTAATCTCATCCTCCTTAGTATTTCCCATCCTCCATGCATCTCATCCACATCATTAAATCCATATTTTCATCCATGATAGCTTAATTCATATAAAATTAGGGAAAAACACATCTAATTCCAATTTCTATCATATTAACATTCACAAAACATTATAGTAGGGTTGAATTGGATAGTATATCAATCTTAGGGATCCTTCCCTTGGATCCAAATCGCTCCCAAGATGATTTAGGGAAGCTTTGAGGACGATCTCCAAGCTTTCTTAGCGATATCCAAGCTATCTCATTCTTCTCCAAGCAATCTTTCTCTCAAAACCCTAGGTTATCTCCCCCTTTTGCCAAATTAGGTTAGAAATAGGTAGAGTACTCTAATACCTCGAAGTAGGACCCCCTATTTATAGTCCCAAGGTTTGAGAGCCAAAAGACCTAAATGCCCTTACTGAAATTCTGCAAAAACATGAAAGATCAAGTGATCGGTGGTTATGACCGAGCGATCTGTCGTCTAGTGATCGACCGGTGATTATGACCGAGCGATCGGTTCTCAACCGAGCGATCGGTGTTCTTCATCGAGCTCTCGGTAAAAAACAACCTCTCTGGAAAAATTCCCCATACAAAAAAGTTAACCAGTCGATAGCTACCGATCGATTGGTTGTGGACTGATCGATCGCTACTTTTGACCGAGATCGATCCCTAGCGATCAGTACTCTGTAGATTTTGACCCATTTGACTGTTTTGGCCATTACTTTTGACTTGTTCGTCAGATTTCGACGATTCAACTTGCGTTGGATTCGTCTTTCAAAAAGGGACATTTCTGGCATTAGAATTTCTAAATTCCCTTTCATTTATGGACTAAATTGTCTCCAAAGTTTACTGATCTGCAATTCCCTCAGACAAAACATCGAAAAACCCACTTTTGACTTAGCTTAGACTAAAAATATGGAAAAATATTAAACATGAACTTCAAAGAGGGTTCCAATACCTTTCTAATGGTTCAAGAATCACTCAATTCCAATAAACAGTGTCAAAACTAGAGCTTTCCAAAGTTTAGGGTTTGATATGACATCCCTCCGATTACAAGTTTAATTAAGCCTTAATCACATTATACCAATTAGATATAAATACATAAACATTAAAACATCATAAGGACTATAATACTCCTAATACTTGTAATAGAAACATGAAAAAGATCCAGGTCTCTACATCATATTCGGAAAAAATCACAACCAGACCGTGAATATGGTCAGGCCTAGGGAGAAGTCCACGTTAGAAGAAGTCTCCATGGAATGGCTTGCAGAAGAAGCGAAATCCCTACAAGCATCCCCATGGGTTGAGGCAGCGCATCAAGATATGATTGATAGCCTGACTAAGGTCAGCCTCAGTGTATGGCAAAAATGACTAACAACGGAAATCATCCCCAAAGTCATTGTTCTTAGCCTCAAGGTTACAACTTTATGTACCCTTACTAGTTTCAATGACCACACAATAATGGAATGACTCTAGTGGCACTTATACTTTAATTGAATATGTGAAATTTCAGAGAAGAAGTCTATTCAGATCAAAGATTCAAGATATGATGAATTGAAGAGCTTAATTCATCTCAAAGACATCAATGTCAAAGTTCAATTGCTAGAAGCCCCAAAAACTCAAGAAAATTCTTGAAGATCCATAAAGAGTAGAGCTTCTCAAATCAAGTCTGAAGATCATCTTTCAATGAAGATTGGTGTCTAAAGTTAAAGTGTCTAAGACCTTGTAAAAAGTCCTCAAGACATTGGAAAAGAATTGCTCAAAAAAATACCTAGATAGACCATAGGAGACCTAGTATAACATGAACATCATTCTAAGGCCCTAAAATGATTAAATTAATATCAAATCAATTGCCTAAGGGTCCTATCATGTTTCCCATCTTTTTGGTCTCATAAAGATGAGTTTACTGAATAAATTTTCAGTGGACTCATTGACGAGTACAAGGGTCTCGTCGACAAGTGGGTGACAGAAATTGAAGTAATTGCTTCTGTCTCCACTCATCAACGACTCAAGCTTGATTCCTTCCCACTCGTCAACGAGTGCCTACGGGAAAAACCTGTAACGGCTAGTTCGCATTCAATGCTTCTCTCAACGGCTATATTGATTGCCTAACTATAAATAGAGTTGATTTATGATAAAAAGATAATATTCTAGGGATTCCAATCACTGTTTTATTGATCATTCATCACTCACCAACCTCTAGTAATCAATTCTCTATTTTTGTATTGAATATCCTGAAATCTAATCCCTCACTCATTGAGCATTCAATTCCAATCTATCTTGAGAGATTGTAAGCATTGTATTCAATTCTTATCTAGCTCCATTTAGGAGCTTTCACTTCGGATTGTAAATCCACAAATCTTTGTTTTTATTGAAAGTCAAGAATCAGAGATTCTTGCACCCTGTTAAGAAGTGAGTCTTCTTGTATCCAAGAGAAAGTCTCTCTTGAAGAGGTTACTCCTTAGCTTGTAAAAAGATTGTAAGAGGTTCTTCCTGAGCCTGGAAAAGGAGTGTAAGGCTTGCTCTCTGCCGGAAAAGAAGAGTACGATTAGTAAATCGTGTGAAAATCCTTGAAGCGGGAAAGCTTAAAGGGGGTAAAGTAGACAAGTTGCTGAACCCCGATAACATATTTGGTGTCTGGTATCTCTATCCTTCTCTTTCCTTTATTATCTCTGATTTTAGTTGGTAGTTGTTGTGATAAGTTTTAAATTCCGCTAATATCACTTAGAGTAAATTTTAATTTGCCATAAACTATATTCACCCCCTCTAGGGTCCTTTATCTGGGCATCAATTGGTATCAGAGCTTTGTGCTTTATTTTTAGATCTAACCATATTGAGTCAAAGATCCCCTATGGCAAACATCTTTGCTACTACCTTAGGAGAGGGCCAATCGACCACCCGACCTCCATTGTTCTATGGAGAAAACTATAATTATTGAAAAACTAGAATGATGGTCTACTTACAAGCTCTTGACTATGACTATTGGAAAGTCATTGTCAAAGGACCTTATCTACCTCATAAAGTAGTTGATGGTATTAGAATCCCTAAAACTGAAGATGAATGGAATGAAGCAGACATTAAACTCATCCAAACAAATGCTAAGACTATTAGCAATTTGTACTGTGCCTTAAGTCCACAAGAGTTCAATAGAATCTCTGGATGTGACTCAGCCAAGGAAATATAGGACAAACTCCAAGTCATATATGAAGGTACAAATCAAGTAAAAGAAGAAAAAATAAGCATGTTAGTTCATAAGTATGAACTCTTTAAAATGGAAAAGGAAAAATCCATTGGAGATATGTTTACTCGCTTTACAAATATCTTGAATGAACTGAAATCTCTGGGTAAGGTATACTCTAATGAAGAAAATGTTAGAAAATTCATTCGTTCACTTCCAGAAAGTTGGAGTCCCAAAGTCACCGCCATTCAAAAGGCAAATGATTTGACCAAGCTTCAAATAGATGAGCTTCTTGGATCTCTCATGACACACGAGGTCATAATGAAAGATCAAGAAGATGAACCAAAGGCAAAAAGGGGACTTGCATTAAAGACCACTCAAGAAAGTGATGAAGATGATGACATCGCTTTAATGGCAAGGAAGTTCAAAAAATTCTTGAAGCACAAGAAGAACTTCAAGAAAAGGCCTTACAAGAGAGAATTCTCTAAAGAGGTAGCCAAAGGAGAATCAAGCAAAAAGGAGCAAATCATTTGCTATGAGTGTAAAAAGTCGGGACACATCAAAACCGAGTATCCTCAATTGAAGAAAGGCCAAAGGTTCAAGAAGAAGGCAATGAAAGCTACTTGGGACGATTCCGAAAGAAATGGGTCGGATGACAACTCAAGTGAAGAAGTTACAAACCTTTGCCTCATGGCTCTTAATGATGAGGAGGTAAATTCTTCTCCTAGTGAATCTCTTACTTATGAATAAATTAGAGAGACTTTTGATGAACTCTATTTTGAATTTCTCAAATTAGGATCAAAGAACAAACAACTTAAAAAGGACAATATTTCTTTTTCAAACTCAAATGATCTTTTACTAAAAGAGAGAAATGATTTACACAATGAGAAAGTCATACTTGAAAAGGAAAACAATGTTTTGAATGAAAAATTAAAAGAATTTTAAAATCCACCCCAATGACTAATTTGTGAGTGTGAAGAGCTAAAAGCCAAAGTCATTGATTTGACTAAAATTACTCACACCTTATCTATGGGTGAAAAGAATCTTGAAAGACTTTTGGACTAACAACGATGTGTCTTTGGTAAAGCCGGTCTTGGATAAAACCCCTTTTCTAAACAAAAGGAGTACCAAAATTTCTTTTCAAAATCTAAAAATGTTTTGAATCCTCCTTCTAATGCATTTTTCACCTTTAATGGAAATAAATTAGTTAAGAAAATTTGGGTTCCAAAAGGATCATACACTCCCAACACCATCCACAAAGGACCACACATGGTTTGGGTAACAAAAAGAACTCACCCTCCCAAAAATATTCAAAAATCAGTTTGGGTTCCATCTAAAACTGTGTGGGTTTCGGGAGGATTATATGTTGGAGTTACTTAAATGTTGTTTTGAAGGTTTGTTTGAAATCTAACTCCTCTAAGACAAGATGGTTCTTGGATAGTGGATATTCAAGGCACATGTTAGGAAACAAAGAGCTATGCATCTCAATCTCTCCAAAGGATGGAGGACATGTGACCTTCGGGGACAACGCAAAAGGGAAAATCATTGGCATAGGTAATGTTGGTAAGAACTCCACTACTTTTATTGAAAATGTTCTACTTGTTGAAGGTCTTAAACATAACTTAATTAGTATTAGTCAATTGTGCGATAAAGGTTTAAATATTTTCTTTAAATCAAACGTTTGCATTATTAAGGATAAAGATAACATTACTACCTTATTCACAGCTCATAGACATGAAAATGTGTACACAATTGATTTTAATGAACTTATTTTTTAAAACTTGATGTGTTTTTCAGCTATTAATGAAACTAGTTGGTTATGGCGTAGAAGATTAGGTCATGCAAGTATGGATTTACTTTCAAAATTATCAAGAAAAGATCTAGTTAAAGGCTTACCAAAAATCAAGTTTTTAAAAGATAAAGTTTGTGATGTTTGTCAACTAGGTAAACAAATCAAATCATCTTTTAAAAGGAAACCAGTAATATCAACCTCCAGCCCTCTAGAATTACTACATATGGATTTGTTTGGACCTAATGATGTTGTTAGTCTAGCCGGTAAACTTTATGCCTTTGTTATTGTTGATGACTATTCTAGATTTACTTGGGTATTATTCCTAGCTCATAAAAATGAAGTACATGCCTTGTTTGAAAAAGTTTGTAAAAAAGTGCAAAATGAAAAAGGTTACTCCATTAATGCTATAAGAAGTGATAGAGGTGGAGAATTCAAGAACAAGGAGCTTGAATCCTTCTATGAAGAAAATAGTTTTAACCATCATATCTCCGCTCCTAGAACTCCTCAACAAAATTGAGTAGTTCAAAGAAATAATAGATCATTACAAGAAATTGGTAGGACTATGTTAAATGAACATAATTTACCTAACTATTTTTAGCTTGAAACCATTAACACTGCTTGCTATGTGATTAATAAAGTGGTTATTAGAAACAAGTTAAACAAAACTCCTTATAAGCTTTGGGATGGTAGACCACCCAATATTAGATACTTCAAAGTATTTGATTGCAAATGTTTTATTCTAAATAGTAAACCAAACTTGAAGAAATTTGAACCAAAACCTAGTGAAGGAATTTTTCTTGGCAATATGGATCAAGGTGTAAGAATTAGAAGAAACATATGTAATAACCTTGCATTCCTCTCTAAAATTGAACCTAAGAATGCTCTTGAAGCAATTAATGATGAACTGTGGAAGAAGAATTAAACCAATTTGAAGGAAATCAAGTATGGAACTTAGTGCCTAGACCTAAAAGCAAGTCTATAATAGGTACTAAATGGGTTTTTTGGAATAAGAAGGATGAAGAAAGAAATATTGTTAAAAATAAAGCTAGATTGATACCTCAAGGCTACAACTAGGAAGAAGGGATTGATTATGATGAAACCTTTTCCCCTGTTGCTAGACTTGAGGCTATTAGGATGTTGCTTGCTTATGCTTGTTATAAGGATTTTAAACTTTATCACATGAATGTTAAAAGTGTTTTCTTAAATGGATTTATTTCTGAAGAAGTTTATGTAGAACAACCTCCTTGTTTTGAAAATCACAAAATGGCTAATCATGTTTTCAAACTCAATAAAGCTCTCTATGGCTTAAAGCAAGCTCCTAGAGCTTGGTATGATAGACTTAGTGGTTTCCAACTTGAAAAAGAGTTCATTAGAGGTAAAATTGATACTACCTTGTTTATAAAATCCAAAAATGATGATATGCTTTTAGTTCAAATCTATGTTGATGATATCATTTTTGGATCTACTAATGAATCCCTTTGTCAAGAATCTGCTATGACAATGCAGGATGAATTTGAAATGAGCATAATGGGAGAACTAACCTTCTTCTTTGGTCTTCAAATCAAACAATTTAAGGAATGGATTTTCATAAGTCAAGCCAACTACACTAGAGAGCTGCTCAAGAAGTTTGGTATGGACAACTCAAAGAATGATGATATTCCTATGAGTCCAACCACAAAGCTGGATAAAGATCAAAAGGGCTTAAGTGTAGAAGAAACAAAATATCGAGGTATGATTGGTAGTCTGTTGTATTTAACTGCTAGTAGGCATGATATTATGTTTAGTGTGTGTATGTGTGCTAGATTTCAAGCTAATCCAAAAGAATCACACATGACTGCTATAAAAAGAATCTTCAAATACTTAATTGGAACAATTGATCTAGGACTTTGGTATCCTAAGAACACAACATTAGAACTAGTGAGCTATTCTGATGCAGACTTTGCTGGTTGCAAAGTTGATCGGAAAAGCACTAGTGGCTCATGTCACTTCTTAGGACACTCCTTAGTTTCATGGTCATGTAAGAAACAAAACTCTGTAGCTCTATCAACAGCTGAGGCTGAATATATAGCAGCTAGGAGTTTTGTGCTCAAACATTATACATGAAACAATAATTAGAAGACTTCAAATTATTTTATGATAAGATTCCAATCAAATGTGAGAACACAAGTGCAATTTGTATGACATAAAATCCAATCCAACATTCAAGAACAAAACATATTGAAATAAGATATCATTTCATAAGGGATCATGTTCAAAATAGAGATATATTGTAGGAATTTGTTGAAACTAACAACCAACTTGCAGACATATTCACTTAACCTCTCCCTTATGAAAGATTCAATAAGTTAAGAAGAGAATTAGGCATGGCTAATCTTGATGAGATCAATTGAAAAATATGTCTAAAGAAGAACAAAGTAAAATCTTTATGTGAAAATTGATTGATCTTGCTTGTGCCATATCATAACTTGATATGTAGTTTCCCATAATTTAAAATGGTGTAAAATCATTTTCAAAAGGTTTTTAATGCCTAAAAAATTCATCCAGTCAACCGAAAATTGATTATGTCAATTTTTGCTTAGACTCATGGATGAGTCCTCTCCACTCGGTGACGAGTGAGTTACAGGTTTTTTATCTATTGTTTCGGGTTTCACTCAATGACAAGTTAGTGCCACTCGGCGACGAGTATATGGATTTTCTTCAGGTTTTGAAGCCACTCGACGACGAGTCTGACCTACTCGTCGACGAGTTCCCTCGAGATTATATATTTTAACCTAATTTTTTTTACTATTCACTGTTTCATTGTTCAAAAAATTCCCTTTCCCTCCCATTCCTCTACCCTCAAATCTTCTCCCTAACCTTCCAACCTCCTTCAAATCTCATGGCTCCTCGTATGAAAAACCCCTCTTTGCCAAAGAAGAAGGCCACACAGCGGAGGAAGGAAAAAATCAAGTTGGGGAATCATCTCAAAGACAAGCCCCTTCCACTGAAGAACCTCTCGAACTATTCAAGACTCCAATAGCACAAGAGAACTATTCGAGGTACTTCATCAAGCGGGAACCGGTCTATGGTAAAGTTCCCGATTTCGAATTTCTTAAGGGTATAGGTCTTGATTTCTTAGTGTCAAAATTTCACTCTTAGATGGAATAGGTTCCTTGAACTCCGTGAACCTATGTACCCTGACTTATGCAAACAATTTTATTCCAATCTTACTTTTTACAAAACCACCCAAAAATTTCATTCTTATGCCCATGGAAAACCTATATCTTTTAATGTGGGTGAACTTCGTTCTATCTTGAAATTGCCAACCGGCACATTTGAAGAATACACCACAAATCAGTGGGTCTCCCATGAAGGATTCAATGTCATTAAGGCATTGAAAGTGATGTGTGTCAATAAAGTCATCACTGACCCTATTCCTCCAAAGCTCAAGGATCTTATCCTTGATGCTCGCCTTGCACACTACATTATCACTTATGATATTATTCCCCGTGGTGGTGGCAGGGATTTCATTACTTTCTTTGATGTATTTTTAATTTGGTGCATCTTGACCACCCAGCACATAGACCTATCCTTCATCATTGTTAATGTGATGAAAGACACTGCCAAAAGAACTACAGGTAGACTTCCTTATGGTCTTGCTCTCATCAAACTTTTCAAACATTTCAAAATTCCTTTTGACTCCTATCAGGACAAGAAGTCCATCATTGATTCTGATGCTTACTCCAAGGCTACTATTATGAGAATGGGTTACTCCTATATAGAGTCTAGTAATGTTTGGGTCCTCAAATCCCAAACTATTCCTACTCCCACTCCAACTAATTTGCCTGACATTTCTATCCCACCATTTGTACCCCCACCATCTCACTCCACCCCTACTGCTCCTCATTCTCCTATCATTCCTTCATCTCCCGTTGAGCCAGTAGTGCAGCTAGAGGCAGCTGAGACAGAGATTGTGGATCAACCAGTTCATGATACAAAGGATGAGATAAGTGCTGAGCCTGATTGGGGAGATATCCAGATTGATATTGATGTCCCTGAGCCCTCACATAGATAGATTTCAGACCACTTTGAGGCTCCAGGACACCAATTTGCTTCCCCTTCTAGGGCTGCACCTTTTAGTGAGCAGATGACTCTACTGACTGCCTAGGTTGCCTCCATGGCCTCCATTATGGAGAATTTTCAGATACAGATCAGTCAGAGGCTACTACAGTTCCAGGATTTTCAGAGAGAGTTTATGGAGAGTCTTCAGGCTTCTCAGACAGCTCAGCTCGAGAGATTCCAGTCAGAGACTAGAGAGAGGCTTTCCTCTCTAGAGTCAAAGATGGAGCTTGTTCAGTCAGAAGTGAAGATCAGTGAGTCTAGATTGGCAGAGGTTGAAATGGCAATGAATGTCATCAAGGATAGAGTGAACTCCATTATCACCATAGTGCAGAACAAATCTAAGGATGCTTCCATTGAGAGTGCAAAGATTTTGGGAGATGTGACAAGCATAGCAAACCTCTTGAATGATCAAGCTCCAATGGTTAGAGTGATGGCTGCAAAAGTGGATCAGATTGCCTTAGAGTCTGCCTCCACCTCTCACAAGCTAGGTTTTGTTCCTATTCCCATAGAGGTCTATTTCCCTCCTCAGCCACCTCCAGCCTCCTCTTCAGTCCCTCCTTTAGAGAAACCACCTCCAAAATATGTTGTGACATCTTCTGATACTTCTGACTCATCCGAAGACCTGTCCAAGACCAAGCCAAAACAACCTACATCAAAGCCGGATAGGCCTACCAAGAGACAGAAGTTGTGATGCTGACTTGTTATGTTTTTTTTTTCATTCTCTTTTTATATATGTAATGACTGACTCTGTATGAACTTTTAATGATCATCTATAAAATCCCAACCATTTTTCTTTTTCATATCTTTACTCTTTTTGATGTTGCCAAGGGGGAGAAAATGTGAATGTGGATGCTTAGTGTTTTTGAGTATAGTAGGCTTTTGCAAACAATAATATTCTAAACTCAATTCTTGGTGGAATTTCTCTTGGTTCCAAATTTAAAATTAACATCTATAACATCATAAACCTCTTTGTGAAAATTATCTTGGTTCAAAACTCTAAACTTATGTGTTATTAATAAACTTAACTTAAAACTTTGATCATGGAACTTCTCTTGATTCCAAAATTCAAAATCAAAATTTTCTTACTGATGTGACATATGCTCTAAACTTTGAATTCTGAAATTATTTCATATATTGCTCATGTTGAGGGGTAGTTACTCTCAATTTTTTTTTTTACCACTTATAGTGAGGGGGGGCTCATCCCAAGGCCATTCACATTATTATGTCGTCATCAAAAAGGAGGAGATTGTTAGCCTCAAGGTTACAATTTTATGTACCCTTACTAGTTTCAATGATGACACAATAATGGAATGACTCTAGTTACACTAATACTTTCATTGAGTATGTTTTTTTTCAGAGAAGAAGTCTATTAAGATCAAAGATTCAAGATATGAAGCATTGAAGAGCTTAATTCATCTCAAAGACATCAAGGTCAAAGGTCAAGTGCTAGAAGCCCCAAAAACTCAAGACAATTCTTGAAGATCCATCAAGAGTAGAGCTTCTCAAATCAAGTCTGAAGATCATCTTTCAATGAAGATTGGTGTCTAAAGTTAAAGTGTCAAAGACCTTGTAAAAAGTCCTCAAGACATTGGAAAAGAATTGCTCAAAAAAATACCTAGATAGACCCTAGGAGACCTGGTATAACATGAACATCATTCTAAGGCCCTAAAATGATTGAAATAATATTAAATCAATTGCCTAAGGGTCTTAGCATGTTTCCCATCTTTTTGGTCTCAGAAAGATGAGTTTACTAAATAAATTTTTAGTGGACTCGTCGACAAGTGGGTGACAGAAATTGAAGCAATTGCTTTTGTCTCCACTCGTCGACGACTCAAGCTTGATTCCTTCCCACTCGTCGACGAGTGCCTGCGGGAAAAACCTGTAACGGCTAGTTCGTATTCAATGCTTCTTTCAACGGCCATATTGATTGCCTAACTATAAATAGAGTTGATTTATGATAAAAGATAATATTCTAGGGATTCCAATCACTGTTTTATTGATCATTCATCACTCCCCAACCTCTAGCAATCAATACTCTGTTTTTGCATTGAATATCCTGAAACCTAATCCCTCACTCATTGAGCATTCAATTCCAATCTATCTTGAGAGATTGTAAGCATTGTATTCAATTCTTTTCTATCTCAATTTAGGAGCTTTCACTTCGGATTGTAAATCCATAAATCTCTATTTTTATTGAAAGTCAAGAATCAAGGATTCTTGTACCCTGTTAAGAAGTGAGTCTTCTTGTATCCAAGAGAAAGTCTCCCTTGAAGAGGTTACTCCTTAGCCTGTAAAAGGATTGTAAGAGGTTCTTCCTGAGCCTGAAAAAGGAGTGTAAGGCTTGCTCTCTACTGGAAAAGAAGAGTATGATTAGTAAATCGTGTGAAAATCCTTGAAGCGGGAAAACTTAAAGGCTGGGACGTAAGCAAGTTGCTGAACCCCGATAACATATCTGGTGTCTGGTATCTCTATCCTTTTCTTTCCTTTATTATCTCTGATTTTAGTTGGTAGCTGTTGTGATAAGTTTTAAATTCCGCTAATATCACTTAGAGTAAATTTTAATTTGCCATAAACCCTATTCACCCCCCCTCTAGGGTCCTTTATCTGGGCATCAATTTTCCCATCCAGAAGAATGGGGGAAAAGCTCATTGTTTTCTACTCTGCAGGATAAGTAGGCAAAGCCACTCCTCAAAGCAACAGAAGGGGTAGAAAAATGAATCCTTATCAAAGGAAGCCTGTGTTTAATCCGACGATCAAGAAAAAGCTTGAGAAGCAGGGGTTTAATACTGAAGCAGAAAAGCAGGTCGAGCATAAAATCATGCCAACACTTAGGGCTTTGGCTACCTATAATCAAGGTTGGTTCTAACCTGGGAAAACCTGAAGCCGGAAACCCTGATCTCTCACCAAATAAGGATCTGATCTGGACCGTAAATACTATTACGGTAGATGAAAACTCCTCCTCAGGAGAAGGAAATGATCATAGAAGAACCACCGGAAGAAACAGAAGTCCGTCCGGCTCCTCCGAAGTCCAAACCCTCCTAGGTATGAACGGAAACTGCCTATTCGCTATCAAATTGCGAATCAAAGCTTCGAAAGCCCTCCAAATACAAGGCCGAAGTCCAAATCTTCCTAGTTACGAACGGAAACTACCTATTCGCTCTGAAAATGCGAATCCCCCTTTTGAAATACGTTTGACTTGATCCTATCATAGGTACGTACGCAGCCTCAGAAGATTAACTTGGGTTCAGTCAGTTCTTCTAAAAGAACACCATCCCCCTGGGATACAGAATCATTGTTATTGCCCCTCAATATGGATGAAACGAAGAAAACTACTATCTGATGTACGAAGAAGAAATCACAATTCCAAGGAAGGACTCCTCACCATCGGAAGTAAATCTGCTGATTATAGTGGACGGATAACGGAATATCTCCCCCGACCAATGTATGATTCTCAAAGCCCGCTAGACTAAAACTTCAAGAAGATGGTCTAGGCAAAATTAGGGCACCAAAATACCCGCTAAGTTGAAAATCCGAAAAGATGACTTAGGCAAAAGTTAGGGTAAATGGCTCACCACGTTGAAAATCTGAAAGGACTGCTTAGACAAAAAATTGAGTCAAAATAAAAAGCCCGCTAGACCAAAACTTCAAGAAGAAGGTCTAGGAAAAAATTAGGGCAACAAAAAGCTCGCTTAACTAACACTCCAAAAGTTAGTTTAGGCAAAAATTAGAGCAATTTGACAGGCTCTTGAATACGAGCTTTCGTCATTTCTCAGAGGCTTGTCCCTAAAATACAAGTCCAAAACCTTCTTAGGTACGAACGAAAACTACTTGTTCTCAAATTACAAGTCCAAACTTTCCTAGATATGAACGGAAACTATCTACTCATAAATCACGAGTCTAAAATTGCCCATATTTCTAAACTACGTTTGACTTGATCCTGTCATGCGTACGTAGGCAGCCTAAAAATGGGTTCAGCCTGTTCGTTTAAAAGAACATCAATTCCTCAAAATACAAAGGAAAATCATCAAAATAAAAGAAGAGTACAAGATGCGAAATGAAATAAAGCTCTTTTATTCATGTATAAAAAAATGAGGGAACCTCACATAAATTGGAGAACTTACTTGAGTTAAACAAGCAGTATCTTGAGAATGTGTTATCAGCTCCAACCAACCACTGGATTTGACATGTACGGCCTTGAATATAAGGTCTGAGGTCCTCACACCATATTGATGGATGCTATTCAGAGTAGAATTACTCTCATGTCCAACTTCTTCACCATCATCTGTGGTGCTGATCCATCTCTAGGGGAGGATTTTACCCCATCAATAGTAGCAGAAGTAAAATCTAGAATCAGAGCTAGGAATTGTCTCTCAGTGTTATCAACCGCGACAAGCTACGAAGCTGAATAAGCAATACCTTGAAAAGCAGGCCCCTCGACATCAATGAGGTGGTTGTTCAACAGCATCAACCAACCCAGGCTAGCTTCATCAGGGTCGATGGATAGAGTACAACGTGTTCCTTTTAGCATATGCTCAAGCTCATCGTCAAGAACACCTGAACTTTTGACAGAGTCCAATACATTGAGTTTGCCCCCATGACATCCTATCATTATGCTAATGATGAGGTTATAGGAAAATTGAAGCATTGTCCTTTGCTATTTGCTTCGTCAAGTAGCACAACTCGACAACTTCGGTCTTATCAATAATGGGACTCCTTGAAATCTTCAAGCGACAAGTGAAGGTTGGTCCGGTTTCCCTGAGCTTCAACTAATCAAAGATATCCCCTCTCGAAGCATGCTGTGATAAAAGGTCTATTCTATATATATAAAAAAAGAGAATATATAAAATGATTTAGCTTTGGAAGATTAAATCAAATTATGAAATTTCAAATAAGGAAGGGTCAAAAATAGGCCTTTGGATGGGGGTATACACCTGTCCTGATAATTGTTTCCAAGAGTCTAAAGCAATTATCCTAAGGATAATTGCTTAAAGAGAAGCAATCATCCTAGGGATTTTTTGCTAAGGAAAATTTCCATGGGTATTTATCGTTGCAAATGTCCAAAGACAAGTGATAAGGATATGAATTCGTGGATAAGTCCACGGATAAAGTTTTTGATTCAAGGAATTAAGGTCCTGTCTATCCGTGGATAGGCCCACAGATAGACAATTTTAATTTTGGGATTATAAGTCCTGTGGATAACCCATTCATGGGAATATCCATGGATATTCAGAATTTCCAAGGACAAAAGTTCATGAAAGTTAAGTGTATCCGTGGACAAGTCCATGGATGGACAGTCTTTTGAGTCAAGGCTTAATGTCCTATAGATAATCTGTTCGTGGATTAAACCCGGCCCATGGATAGATTGTTAGGCTCATGGACAAAACTCCTGTGGGCAGTTGGCCCATGGAAAATACCCAAAGATACTCAAAATATTCACAGATAAAAGTCCTTAAAAATTAAAAGCATCCGTGAATTAAATCCACGGATCATATTGGAGATCACGGACAAAAGTCTCGTGGGCAAGCTGTCTATGGCCATAAACTACGGGCACTGAGTTACCAATCTGGTTTCCCATGACCGGATAACTCAAAGATTCCGGCAATGGAACCGAAATAATTGCTTGAAATTGCAGGGAGCCCAAAAGGGCATCGCAGACTCTCCCTGACTTGGGAAAAGTCCAAGAAATGCAAAAAAAATGCATTTCAAAGAATCCTAGGATATTAAAAAAAAGGGATCCAAAAGGATGCCCAAATATGCATCCAATCTAATTGAGTGAGGTTTGAAATCCTCACTCCCGCCTGTCAAAATAAATTTAGGGAAGAACATAGGTTCTGCCCTCCTTAGAATCCCTAACAAAATGTGTTCTCACCTCGGAACACAGAGGGAATCGAAAGAAAGAAGAATGAAAATGATTTCTTTCGAAATCAAGAGACCTTGAAACTCAAAAAATTCTTGGGTTCAGAAGGTGGGAGAAGACAAGGTGTCTTCTCCAAGCCTAAGGCATCCTTATAAAGGTTACCTTTTGGGTCAATCTTGACCATCCATTTCGAAATAGACGGTCCGGATGGCAAGGATGTTCCCACCACTTGGCCTTAATGACTGAAGTGGACACATTAATGAGAACGCTTCAGCTAAGTAACCCCATTGCGGGTTTCCTATAAAACCCTGAGTGGAGGTGGTTAGGCCCCTCCATTATCACTTCCAAATGTCAGGATCTAGATGGAAGGATCATTTCCAACCATCCAGATCCTGAGGGGCATTTGTGGGCAGTGAAATCTCACCATCTATTGCCCAGGTGCATGTGCAATGGCATACACCTGATACTGTCTCTCAGAGAGACGGTTAGGTTCACACGTGCCTGTGGCACACGCGGTACCTTTAACTATCAGCATTAAATGCTGATGGCTAGCACCATGCCACCCAGCTAAGCAAAGATGGGGCTTGATCCATGAAGATAAACCTCACGAATCCACCCTAAATGATAGCCTCCAAAGGGGCTGACACGTACCCCATCCGTGAGGGTTAAAACTCCCATGGATTCCATGCTAAGTGTTAGCCTTCATAAGGCTGACACATGCATGATCCGTGAGGGTTGAGATCTCACGGATGAACCCTTCATGTTAGTCTCCAAGAGACTGCCACGTGTTCAATCTATGAGGACAAAACGTCATGGATCCATCATATTTGGTGCCAGCCTCCGAGAGGTTGGCACCTGTCCCATCCGTGAGGATAAAACCCCCACAAATCATATTTGGTGCTAGAATCTGAGAGGTTGACACATGTCCCATCCGTGAGGATAAAACCCGCATGGATCATATTTAGTGTCAGCCTCTGAGATGCTGACACGTGTCCAGTCCTTGTGCTGACACGTGTCCAGTCCTTGAAGATAAATCCACACGGATCAAATATCATGTTCTGGATCTAACCCAGACCACAAGCAAGACCTCGTGGTCCGTGGGCGAGACCTATGGTCTCACCCCGTGGTCCATGGGCGGGACCTATGGTCCGTCGACGAGACCTATGGTCTCACCCTGCGGTCTATGTATGGTCTCACCCTTTAAATTTGTAGACTGACCTAGGTTAGTCTATCCCTGGCTGACAGTCAGTATCTGACTGTCATAGGGCAGAGACTCCTTCATATAAAAGGTTCTCTATCAAGCTATGGGGGGATCCCAAGATAAGGATCCGCTCTTTTAAAATCGCATAGGATGCCACACGGCACCCCGTATTTATGATAGGATTAGGACTATGTCCTATATTCTAGGAAAGGATGAGATGAAACATCGCCTTTTCGAAAGGTACTAGGATTCCCCCCAAAAAGGGAGAAATTTGGTACAAGAATCCTCAAAAGAAGAGGATTCTCTTGAGCTTAAAGAGTCTCCCAGATAAGGAAGACCCGTGAGCTGGCATTCTCTAAGAGGAGAGCCCATCTTGACTTTCCTAAAATAAGGGAGTCCCAAAAAGGATTCTCTCAAACATATAAAAGGTGTGTTTCTCACAAGAAACACACACGAAGATACGGAAGAAACATTGAAAAAATGCAGAAAAAAGAAGAAAGAGAAAAACTCTCTCCTCTCCTTCAAGCAGCAGTAAGCAAAAAGCAAGCAACAGAAGAAAAAGACTCCACCAACATGGAGAATATAAGGTGAGCCCTTAAACATGGTCACCATTCTTTTTCTTTTCTTGAAAAAACCTCAATGAGACACTTGTAATGTCTACATGGGAACTGGGCAACCCCATTAAATAAATACTTATACTTTATTCAATCTTTTTCTTCTTTTTTATTCTTCATCTTAATCAGAGGTTCTTCCCCAATATAGGGAAGGTAATTTAACAACCTAAGTTTACTCAGATTGGAAGGATAGCCCCCCACAAAAACAATAAACTCCACACAACAATGGTGGAAATTTGATAAGTAAATTTTGCGCTTACAAGCTCCATTAACAAATACATATTATGTCAGATAATCAATACAAGATACTTAAAGAGAGTACGGAAATACTGTGTTTGTTTATGTACCAGAATCAATTCAACTTAACATTACTAATCGAACAACCATAAACACCTGGAAAATGGGGTATCCTTCTTGACATTGAACTTTTTTTGCCCCTCATTTTCTTTTTGTTGAGGATAGTAATTACATGGTTAGGATTATTCAAATGGTATGATTTTGGATTATGGCCTTGCAAAGACAAGACTCATGAATTGAATGGTATGAATTAGAGGGCCCTGTTATCACCCATAATTTAGTGAAAGTGAGGATAAATTAGTAATTTAGATAGCTTTGTTATCCTTAGTCTAGTGGAAATCAGGCTGGTCTAATGAGAGGTGACATTTGTGTGCTTGAATCAATATTAGCCAATAAACTTGATTTTCTCATATGGTGTAATGCCCGAGTCCAGGTAACAGGGTAATTTTGGCATTTTCCGTATTTAAAATAAGGATATATATATATATATATATATATATATTTTTTTTTTTTCTTTTCTTTTAAAAAAAAATAGAGTATAAAACCTTCATTTTCCAGAAATACCCTTAAGCACTAATAGAAGCCCTAGTTCATAGGAGGGGGGGCATTTTTGGAAATTTTCTTTGGGGTGGGAATAAGAGAGAGAACTCACGTTCTCCTCTTCCTCTCTTCTTTATTTCTTTTCTTTTCTTTTCCTTCTTCTTCTCTCTCTCTCTCATTTCCCACATCCCACTCCAAGACCCGATCAACACCGCTGATCAACACCAGTCGTCGGCCAGCCTTGTCGCCGGCCAACCTTCGCCGCCGGCCAGCCACCGTTCTATCTCTAGCCAGCCCTAGTTTGGACTAAAATCTACTCCAAAAACCTCCACAAAACCCCATTTTCTTGGTTCTTCTTCAACCATAATCCAAGATAAGTTTTGGGGAGTGATTTAGGATCTAGAACACGCATAGAATCGGTGAATTTCCATCTAAGTTATAATCTTTTGGTCTTTGTAGAAATAAATAAAAATGTTGACATAAAATGAATCAAGCTTAAATTGTTATAATGTGAGTATAAATTAATTTCATTTCTTTATCTAAACCTTTCCTTTAGGTGTGGTTATGTTAGAAAAATAAAATAAAATATATATATAAATATATATATATATATATAGTTAAATTGAAGTGAAATAGTGCAAATTGTAATTGAACAAAAGTTCGGGTTTGTTAAAAAACCCAAATTTGGGATTTTGTTATTAAACAATTAATTTGGTCAAATTGATTCGATAGATGGTAAATTGAGGATATCATAGTGTGGGAAATTGTATTTATCAAATTTTACAAGTTGGTTTTAATGGTTTACAAGTAGCAAGGGTATTATGGGAATATTAAAAAAAATGCCCTAATGCTAATCTTCAAATAACGAGTTTAGTCCTATTTGAATTCTTCTTATTTTTTATATTGTGAAATTAGATTTGGAAAGACATGAATGGTTGTGTATGTTATTATGCCTTAGGAGAGGACTTGTTACCAGGAGTTGACCCAGAGAGCTTTGGTGCCAGCTAGGCTCATTTTGCACTCAGATCAGGTGAGTGAATACTTACTATATTGGTTTTGTTTAAATTAAAAAGTATGAGTTATTAAAGATGATTCATGAAATCAATGATAGTATGAATACATCAGAGAATATGTGAAATGGAAATTCCACGAAGTATGGATTATGTAAATAAAATTATGATATTTTTCAGGTCTCTTGATAACAGCTAAATTACTCAATCCACTGGGAACAGGGCTGCCTGTAAGGTAAGCACCCAGATGGACACATGGATACCATCCACTGGGAACAGGGCTGCCTGTAAGGTAAGCGCCCAGATGGACACATGGATACCATCCATTGGGAACAGGGTTGCCAGTAAGGTAAGTGCCCAAATGGACAGCTGGATACCATCCACTGGGAACAGGGCTGCCGGTGAGGTAAGCGCCCAGATGGACAGATGAAAAGGTTTTCTACTGGGAATAGGGCTGCCCATGGGGTAAGCGCCCAAGAAGAAGAACCAGGTACCGAGAACAGGACTACCACGGGGTAAGTGCCTAGACAGGCAATATTTATGAAATATGGTGGATGAATTCTACTCGGCATTATCTTAAAGGTTATGGACTCGTTGTGTCGCGTGGGGAAAAATTTATTGGATATTGTAAAATAGTATACAAGAGATTTTGAACAAATGTGAAGATTATTTATGTTGTGATTGATTAAATTGCTTAAGAACAGGTTTACAGGTGATATATAAAATATTGAAATCCTCTATTTTTAGGGGAGACTCTGTCAAAATTTTCTAAATTTTATATATGTGTATTATGGTTCTATTGTATATACATAGTTGTTATTCGCTCACTGAGCCATGTCTCACCCTGTTATTTTCCCACATTTCAGATTAGCAGCAATTTTTTTTTTTTGTTGAAAGAAGAAGTCCTTCTCCGAGTTAGAAGAGATCGTGCCGTGGAGTCTTCTTTGTGTCAGCTTAAATCTAGGTCTCCTTTTATTCTAGACCTAGCATTCTTATGAGACTCTTGCATTTTTTGGACTTATAGGTACATGGATGTTCAATTATTTAATCTTTTGAGATGCCCTCATATGAGCATGGGTACGGGCTTTCGGGATTCTTTATGTATGTCCCCTATTCCAGAAAATCATATGAATGTATGTGCTTAAGCAGATTCACGATCAGAATTTGGTTACCCTTTTGGGCAAGTTCTTAACAATGCCCCGCCCTTTGGGATCCACTCAATCCGATAGGGCTTACCTTACTGGAAGGGGTGTGCCCTACCGGAAGGGGTGTGACATATGGGGCACCCCTTAAATTACTGTCGGCTTTAATTGAAACTCCTTAAACATCACAAGGCTATACACACCATCCAGAACTGGATTCTCTCTGGAAAGTAGGTGAGAAAGAGGAGAGAGTGAAGTTTTCTAATCAGTTTGAGGATCAACTTGTTCCTGAATGGAAAGATGCCTTTGTTGATTACTGGCAACTCAAAAAAGACATCAAGAGAATCCGTCTTCTTAACAAAATCAACATACCCACCAAGCATCAACATAGCTCCTTACCCAACAACCTCTTCTCCTGTCTAAGGAAGTACTTTTAATTTGGTCATCAACATAGAGACCATGGGGTCATTCAAGAATTCTTTCTCTCTCTCTCTCTCTCTCTCTAAATATATATATATATATATATATATATATTGTGTGTGATTTTATAAATTTGGGGCACTTGTATGAGACTGAATTGCTAAGCAGTTTGCTAATACCAATGCTACCAAGCAATTTTTTGCTTAACAAAGTGAATCAATTTTACAATATAAAAGAGAAAGAGTTTAAGGAGAGAGGGGAGTCATTGAAGAATCAAATGGAGATACTCATTGAGCTCAAAACCACACTCAAACAACAGCGGGGATATTAAAGGTGCTCCTTTGCAGGAATCAAAGGGGGATGCATCCATCTCCTGCACAATTTCAAGTGGTATATAATATCCTCTCTGCAAAAAATATGCTAGCCAAAATGAGAAATGAAATGCTAATCTGTATATTAACTTGGACTTCGGTAGTTTACTTAAGGGCTTCTCACATGTTTTCCACTCTTTTCTTACTTTCTCTCCCAAGTATATAAGAAGTACATTTTCTTTTGCTTACCTATATATATATATATATATATATATATATATATATATATATATATATATATTTTCTTACTTTCTCTCCCAGTGAATTCACCCAATTTCACTGGGTATTTTTTTTATGAGCATGTGCAGGTGCAGGGTTGCAGCAGATAGATTTTACTTGACAAGAGCTTCAGTGTCTTCATTTAAGATGATTTGTCAATTGGTGTCATGTAATAGTTTTGGAGTCATGTAATGCCCAAATTCACCGTTTTGATGTGTTTGGGTGAGTTTGTGTCAAGTCATGTACTTTAATTTGGTTTTGCCACGGAATTGCCAAAGGGGGAGATTGTAAAGTCCATGTTTTAGTGTTGGCTTATTCCGGTGGCAAAAAAAGTGAGTCTAGATGATTAGATATGTATCTTGTGTCATTGCGTTCAAGCATCCACGACAAGTGAAGGTGAAGACTGAAGAAGACCGGTTGAAGAAATTCCGATCATATCCTTCGTTTCACTCATATGATGGTAAGTGACCTAGATACCATGTTATCTTAGGTGGGAATTGACTTAGAATAACCATAATATGATACCTTAGGTGGAAATCAACTTATACTAATCATATAAACCCTAGGTGATTAGATATGTAGCCCAAAACAAGTTAAAAGTTCTGAAAATTCTTTAAAAAACCAAGGTTTCTTGTAGGAGGCATATCTCCCAAACCGTAGCTCAGATTTTACTTCATAATATATCAAATCGACCGTGTCAAATATATCTACAACTTTTGTGAAGGAAGCAAGAGCTAAAAATTGTTTTTTAAAAATAGGTTTGGACCTCAAGGTCGACCCTGAGTCAATATTTACTATGGGAAAAATGGGCAGAGAGTGGAAAAACCCAAGGTCGACCCTGGAAGACACTTGGGTTGACTGAACTTCACTATTGGGTCGACCCAAGTGACTCCCAGAGTCGACCCTGATATGGGATTTCATTCCTCTTTCATTTTTTTATGCTATTTTGAGTTTTGGCAACTTCTATACTTGGGTTTTGGGTTCTCTATTTATTGTGAACCCTTCTAGTTCGTGGAGAACAACTTTGGGAGAGTGTAGAGAGTATTTTTAACTATCTCTAGAGCATATAAAAGTTCTAATTTTTATTGTCTCTCCTCCCCTTTGTTAATCCTTCTTCCATCCTAGTTTTTGCAAGTCATTGCTCCATTCTTGCTTGCTTAGACTTTCTCATTGATGGAGTCCATCTAGGATTAGATTTTAATCAAACCATCAACCTGTTCTGGAAAGAAATAATTGGCCGGAGTGTTCTGGAGCCTTTACGAATGAGATCGATCCGAGAAGGATCATGGATGTGTGATTTGGTCGGTGGAATCCAACGCCATCATTGACGGAGATCGATCGGAAGATCGTGGTTGTTTTGGAGATCTAAGTGAAGTACGAGCGGATGCGGCTGATCACGGGACTTGTGAGTACGTGATAAATTTTCGAGGTGTAGAGGACTACGAACTGAAGGATCGTAGTGTCGAGTCCGAAGGAGTCAAGTTCGAGTCTTGTAAGTTCTTGTTGACTTTGTCTTAGTGATATCTCTTGGCTGGACTAGGTCCCGTGGTTTTTCCCGGAAGGGTTTCCACGTAAAAATCCTTGTGTTATGGTTTGCTTGTTTCTCTCTTCTTCTGCACTTGATTATCATCTTCCCTTAGTTAATAACATGATTGTTAAATATTAAAAATGGTAGATAGACTTTGTAGGGAGACCTAACCATCCCCTTGGATTTGTGAGTTCTTGACTCAAACATAGATTTGGGATTCACCAGATTTTTTCAACACTATATTTGGGTGGAGACTAAATCTTTTATCTGGTCTTTATATAAATTGCAATTATTATTGCCTCTTCCATAGGCTTTGTATTGTTTTGATATATCGGAAATATAGCTTGTAAAATAGGAGAAAATCGGGTTGATTCCCTTGCGCCTATGGCAATCCATAACCATAATTTGTTGTGCACAATATGTTCTGAATTGATGACTAAAGTTTGAGCAAGTTCTAATCTATAAAACAGAAGGAATTCACTTTTTATTTTTATGGACAAGTACTTGCTTTCAAAATATTGGAGATGTTCATTTTATCTATCTACTCAATTAAACCAGGCCAAGACAGCAATGTAGGACTTCTGTAACTTTTCTACAAAGCCACATCACCAAGAGAATTGCAAGAAAAAAGTGAAACTAGTCTAATGAGTGTATTCTACAGAAAAATTTAGCTGTTGTTCTTATAATGATGTCAGAGTAAATGAATTCGTACCGGGTTTTGGTGATGGGCCTGTTGGTGTGGATAAATCAAAGTAGATACTAGCAGCAAACATATTGAGATTTGTAGACAAATGGATGAATTAATATAACTAAGATTAGATATCCTGCAATTAGAATTGTATTTGGAACATGAGAACCAAGAGGGGTTCATTTGAATATCATATGTACGTATATACACCACAAGTTGGTCTACAACAGTACTGTCTACAGATAGAGACCTTAATTTCACCCATAAAATTACAAAAAAAAATAGTGAACACTGTGAGGCACCAGCATAAGCCTTCTATGTTCCAAACCTATGCTTCTACTAACCTTCCCAAGAAGATACATGTCAAGTAAGAATTAGACTATGGGTACTCCCAAAGTGTACTCCCAAATATATTCTCAAATCCTAATCGTTTAACTCAATTATTAAATGGTTAGGGTTAGAGCTGATGTGGCATTAGAAAAGACAAAATAAGCTAATCCAAATCCTAGCCCTTAGTGGTTAGTTATAAACGGTTAGGATTAAGGAGTATATTTAGGAGTACATTTCAGAGTATCCATAGACCGACTTGTCAAGTAAACCAAAGATACATTTGCTGCACTAGGAAATGGCATGGCCATTAGGTCAGAAAGGGAGAAACCATTTTCTGCATTTCTTTTAGGGTCCGTTCTATTGCTGAGACTTATAAAGTCCAACATTTTGCAAATTTTTTCATTTGACAATATGCATTTTCTTTTGAGAACTAGATGTATCGTGCTTGACTTCAAATGTAGCAAAATGAATGATTTCAAATCGCATAAAAAATGATAAGACTTGAAATCTCATGATGGTAAGAATTAATTTAGTTTGAAGCCTTGAAAAGTGACCTAAAATTCCTACCACTACCATGACAAAGTGCAAAGTACTAAGATTATAAGTCTCGGCAAAAGAACGGACCCTAAATGGTGATTGATTAAATGAAAAGAAGCTCCATTAACAAATACATATTATGTCAGAAGAATCAATACAAGATACGTAAAGAGACTGGGGAAATACTGTGTTTGTTTATATACCAGAATCAATTCAACTTAACATTACTAATCGGACAACCATAAACACCCGGAAAATGGGGTATCCTTCTTGACTTCAAACTTTTTTTGCCCCTCATTTTCTTTTTGTTGAGGATAGTAATTACATGATTAGGATTATTCAAATGGTATGATTTTGGATTATGGCCTTGCAAAGACAGGACTGGTGAATTGAATGGTATGAATTAGCGGGCCCTGTTATCACCCATAATTTAGTGAAAGTGGGGATAAAATTAGTAATTTAGATAGCTTTGTTATCCTCAGTCTAGTAGAAAATCAGGCTGGTCTAATGAGAGGTGACCTTTGTGTGCTTGAATCAATATTAGCCAATAAACTTGATTTTCTCATATGGGGCACCCCTTAAATTACTGTCGACTTTAATTGAAACTCCTCAAACATCACAAGGCTATACACACCATCCAGAACTGGATTCTCTCTAGAAAGTAGGAGAGAAAGAGGAGAGAGTGTGAAGTTTTCTAATCAGTTTGAGGGTCAGCTTGTTCCTGAATGGAAAATGCCTTTGTTGATTACTGGCAACTCAAAAAAGACATCAAGAGAATCCTTTCTTAACAAAATCAACATTCCCAGCAAGCATCAACATGGCTCCTTACCCAACAACCTCTTCTCCTGTCTAAGGAGTACTTTTTATTTGGTCATCAACATAGAGACCATGGGGTCTCTCTCTCTCTCTCTCTCTATATATATATATATATATACTATGTGAGATTTTATAAATTTGGGGGAGTTGAGACTGAATTGATGGAGCAGTTTGCTAATACCAACGGTACCAAGCAATTTTTTGCTTAACAAAGTGAATCAGTTTTACAATATAAAAGAGAAAGAGCTTAAGGAGAGAGGGGAGTCATTGAAGAATCAAATTGAGATACTCATTGAGCTCAAAACCACACTCAAACAACAACGGGGATATTAAAAGCGCTCCTGTGCAGGAATCAAAATAGGATGCCTCCATCTCCTGCACAATCTCATGTGGTATATAATATACTCTTTGCAAAAAATATGCTCGCCCAAATGAGAAATGAAATGCTAATCTGTATATTAACTTGGACTTTGGTAGTTTACTTAAGGGTTTCTCCCATGTTTTCTACTCTTTTCTAACTTTCTCTCCCACGTATATAAGAAATACATTTTCTTTTCCTTGCCTAAATACTATATATATATACACTAGCGGGTGGCACGTGCGATGCATGTGAGAGTGAAGGGAAAGAGTTAACCACAGTTAATAGGAGTTAAAAGGGACACGTGTTAACCCATGGGTGCAGTTGAACTCTCCCCGAGTTCAATCGCGATTGACTGTGATTCTATTCTTTAAATAGATAGATGAAGGTAGTTTGGGAATTAAAGTAAAACATAAAATTAAAGTTTTGTTTTATATAAGGGTAGTTTAGGAATTTCAGAAAATTTAGGCTACACCTGCCTCTCCCATTATAATATTAAAGATATAATCTTATATAATTTAATATGTCATGGAAAATGTGGTTGTTTTGTAAATAAGGATCACGAGTTCCCTAGATTTCTATGTATATGAATTCTAAACTACTTCCCTTTCCTTCTCGGTTTTTATTTACCCTTTCATTGGCTAAAGAGTCAAGAGTCTTTGAAGGACATAAAGGAGCAAGAAGAGGTGCAAGACATATTGACAAAAATGGTCATTCAGACTCCCCAAGACATATTGACAAAAAGAAAGTGAGGACAAACAACCTTACTCTTTGTTTATTGAATTACGTACCATAATAATACAGGTTGACCAATACAAAGTCACTCTCTCTCCTTAACAAATAAGAACTCTCTGACTCACTTATTTCCATATCAGAATGAATACTCTGTACATCAAAACAAGGATATATCAAAAATCTATCAAAATGCAAAATCAAAAGATTGAAGATCTGCGACATTCACTTCAGCCTCATCCACAAGGTAATCCTCAACCCAAAGCTCATTCACATTTGCCTCAGCCTCAGCCTCAGCCTCAGCCTCATCAACCCAAAGCTCGTTTCCATTCACCTCAGCCTCATCGACAAAGTAATCCTCCATCCAATCCACCTCAGCCTCATCCAAAAGGCAATCCTCCATCCAAAGCTCGTTCCCATTTGCCTCAGCTCTATCAACATGGTAATTGCTAGCATAAAATTCATTGGCATACGCCTGAGCCTCGTCAACAAGGTAGTCATCTACTACGTCATTCACCTGAGACAATGCTAAAACTCCAGAACCTGACGACAATTCTTCTCCACTTGTTTGAATCATTTGGGAGCCATCAACAACATCGGAAACAATCACAGGAGATGACGACGAAACCCCAGTCGAATAAAACAATTCTTCTTCATTGGTTCGAATTATTTGGGGGTCATCAACAAAATAAGCATCCACATCATCATCATCAGAAATAATCACAGGAGATGACAGTGAAACCCCAGAACCCCCAGTTGAATAAAACAATTCTTCTCCACTTGTTTGAATCATTTGGGGGTCATCAACAACATCGGAAACAATCACAGGAGATGACGACGAAACCCCAGTTGAATAAAACAATTCTTCTCCACTTGTTTGAAATATTTGGGGGTCAGAAACAATCACAGGAGATGACGACGAAACCCCAGTTGAATAAAACAATTCTTCTCCACTTGTTTGAATCATTTGGGGGTCATCAACAAAATAAGCATCGTCGTCAGGAACAATCACAGGAGAACCCATTGTCGAAGCAGCAGCATCTAAAGTACCATTGTTTTTGGCGGACAATGCTCTGGAGGCCTTCTCCCTCAAACCCTCGAGACGATTCTTCAAAAGCTCAAGACTTTCCAAGTCATCGCACTGTTCTAAATCAATCCCTTCCCACCAAAACCTTCGTTTTTCTTGTCCCTCCTCCTGATTTGGATTTGGATTTGGATTTGGTTTTGGATTTAGATTTGAATTGGAAGAGGAAGAAGAATGAAAGTGAAGGTATTGATCGATGACAGAATCAACAGAAGAGTGTCCGAAAGAGAAAGGGTTTCCGGCGGGTGAAAAGGCGACAATGGCAATCTCAGAACCAAAGTGGAGGCAAGCGTGAGCAGCTTTCTTGAAGAGACCCTTGCGTCGCTTCGAGAAGGTAACGTTCCTCTTCTCCAAATTCTCTATCTTCTCTATTTCAATCTTCCTTTTACCCATTATTACCTTCTCTTTCAGTTTCAGATGAGAAAAACCCAAAAACCCTAACACCGAAATCTGCAATCAAAAGAGGTTTCTCGCGATTTGCAAATGTAATGACAGAGCTATCAGCTAATCGCTTTTTATAGGAATCGGGTCTCACTTGGGAGTGAGAGCGGGAAACTGGGGTGTGAAGCGCGAGTACCGAGTTTAAAATCAGCCCAGCTGTTACCTGGCTCTCCTTCACTCATTTCTAACGTGGCGTGAATGCACATTCGGTTTTGCTACGGTCCAATAATTTACGCTGTAGCCAATCCTAATAAGTCAAAATATGCCGGGTAATAAACCCCCGGGTGTAGCCCCGTGGCCGAAGGACGAACCGTAAGTAAACCCGGAGGTCTCGTGGTCGATTCCTTACTCACCCCAATATGGGTGGTTGTATGGGTGGGGGTATTCTTATGCAGTACTAGTATGAGTCTCTAAGGCTCAAGATATCCATGTTTATAAAAAAAAAAAACATTTACACTCATAAGATTTGATGAAAATACACATAGACCCCTTAGTTTTCAAAAAAATACAATAGATATCCTTATGTTTCAAAATATGCCGGGTAATAAACCCCTGGGTGTAGTCCCATAGCCAAACCGTAAACCCGGAGGTCTCGTGGTCAATTCCTTGCACACCCCAATATCGGTGGTTGTATGGGGTGGGGGTATTCCTATGCCGTACCAGTATGAGTCGGCTCAAAATATCCACATTTATAAAAACAAAAATACAATAGATATCCTTATGTTTCAAATTAATTATACTTATACCCCTTCCGTTATTTTGGGCCTTTTTCACATGTTAACCGACGAAAATGATGTAAGTGTTATTAGTTTGAAACATAAGAGTACAAAATTTTCTAAAAATTGAGGAGTTAATGTGTATTTTCGTCAAATCTCAGAGGTGTAAATGTATCCTCCTAAAAAAAATAGTAGAATTATAAATTAACATACAAATATTTTTGTGGGCAACATTTCTCAGGCAAATGCCCGAGTATCACAATTGGGCAAGCCTCTACACCTTACGCGTGGAATAGTGTTTCACTCATAAGCTTATAACATGAATCTCCCATGTTTTGTTTTGTTGGGTTGTACGTGCGCCCCACCCCCCCCCCCACACCAAACTCGCCACATGTCCTCTTTGGCACTCATTAATTGTTGTGAAGATTCATCCATCCTTAGGGTTAAATAATCTAATCTTAATTTTTTTTAATTATCTTAGAAAAATTAACCACATGAAGGAGTTAATCATAACCAAGGTTAGTGTTTTTTTAAATATTTTTTCAAAAAACTAAGGTTAGATTATTTAACCTTAGGGGTGAGTAAATCTAATAAATGTCAAAGATGACATGTGGCACGTTAGGACGAATGTGCGTACTATCAAACAAAATATGTGAGATGCATGCTATAACCTCCTTAGTGAAAAAACCATGCACGCATCAGTTGAAGAGGCTCGCCCAAGTGTGATCATGTTTTTTGCATAATTTCCAAAATACCCCTATCAAGGCATATTTTCGGGGGCTCTTGTTATCTTTTGAACCATAGTTTTTGTTCATGGTTAATCTCTTAATAATAATATAAAAAGGGTTTAAGAATAGATTTGGGTTAAGGGAAATTCAAACTTGGCCCAACCCGTTGCTGTGCGAACTTTATCAATACATCCCTTTGCCTCCCATAATTTATTTTTCAAATTGATCATTGTGTCTAGACTCTAGGGGTGGCAATGGGTCGGGTTTTAATGATTTTTGAATTGAAAATAATTACCTCCTCGGTCGGTGGTGACATAAGGAGGTGTGTCTTGGGTCCTTTTTTAGTGTTGTGTCCCCCTTTTAACTTTATTTAACTGTGCTTAAGATTCACTCACCCTTAAGATTTATCCATCTATCCTTGGTTTTAAAAAAATAAAATATATATTTTTTAACTATAAGAGTTGAAAAAAAATTAACTAGAATTCATAGCAGTTGAGTTGGCTTTTTGAGAGCGAGGAGCAATAGTTTGCTCGTCGCGTTTTGACCATGCCAGTACATTTACAAAAGCTTTGAAATTCGAACCGGGCCGATTGCCACCGTAATTATGTCCAACGTGTGGAGCTGAGCCGAGCCAAACCGAGCCGAACCGAACTAGGCACTATTCAGGCTCGGCTCATAGCATGTGAAGACTTTCTCAGGCGCAGCACAGCTCAGTTCGAGCCCTATAAGACCGGCTCAAGCTCGGCTCGACTACAAATGTCTCTTTCACTAGCAAAAAAATCATCAATAAAATCAATTCCTTTCAGATGATCAGATCTAATCTATTTTTCTCTTGGCTTTGTCCTACCCTTTTTATATTGAGGAGTGCTAGCCTAGTTGCATTTACTCCAAATATTTCCATAGAAGGAGGATGAGCCTAACACGTGGATGTCTTTCTTTATTTTAATAGTTTTAAAAGTAAAAGTCATAAAGAGTTTGACATTTGTAGCGCCCCAGTTGCATCTTTGGAAGATTCGCGACTAGGCTAGCAAGATCCTTTTTTATTCTCATCTTTCTCTATTCACAGTGATCTCTCTCCTTCATGGCTTCACCTCTCTAATCTCTAAAACACCATCCTCAACCCTTATTGCATCACGTTCCAAGTGAAAATCTCTTATCTCTTGATTTTCTCACAAGGCTCACTCTCTCATTTTATTCTTCATCCCATCCCATTCCATCCTAATCAAAATCAAAAGTAAACGGAGAACATGAGAAAGAATAAGAAAATCAGATAATAAAGATAGAAAAATGAAAGAGAGTAGCCACATCGACAGTGGTTGATCATCCTATGAGACTAGAGTAGATGGACATATCCTCATTTAGTCAAAAGTTAATGATATAAAACCGTGGGTGAATCATAATTTGGAACTTGGAAATTGTTTCATGCATAACATAATGTGTGGTATTTTTTATCAAACAAGTGTCTTTTAGATTTTCTTGTGAGGGATGGTAGGTCTTTGGAGGACTGTTACTTTTTTTTAAAAAAAAGTATACATTTGTTGAGGGGGAGGGTTTATTTTGAACCAAATTTGTAGATCTGCACTTAAAATAAATTTTTTTCAAAATTGTGGTCGATCGCCCTTCGACTTTGCAGAATGTTACAAGGAATAAGGATTAGTGAGATAGACATAGTTTTAGGCTTTGTAGGAGATTTGGGAGTGGACGGGAAAGTCGGGGTCTGAAGCGGGAATACCAATTTCAAAATGAGACAGCTTGTTGTCCACTAAGTTTCTACTATGGCGTAAATACCTCTTCACTTTTGCAACAACACAACAATCTTGTTGTAGCTTATCCTTATTTCTCTTGAGAACTTTCTGAGCAGCTACTAGATTGGTTCCAATTAGTAATTTTAGTAATTGAGGTTACAAAAAATTGGAGTCAAAAAAGAAAAAAGGTTTAATCTGAAAAGTATTCTATCAAGATAACTATGTTAAATCTATTTTGTATCGTACAAGAAATGAATCCAATTTTGGTATGTGCGGGGAGCAAAGCCAATCACAGATCATGATCTCGTCTCGAGTCTAGCTCATTCAATCATCTATTTTTTGGTATTTCCGTGTCCTAGAAAGCTGGTTCAATAGATATATGTGGTGAGGGTGTCAAGATGTCAAAAGGCTCAAAGGGCAGGGGTCAGACCCTAACCCTGCCCTTATTTATAAGGGCAAGATCTTAACCTTGCCACCCTTCATGGACCTGGAATGATTAGGCTCTAACCCTGCCTTCCAGGGTAGAGGTAGCCCACAAAGTGGGAAAGAAAAGCATTTTTTTAAATTTGAGATAATGAGATTTTTATCTATAATCGATGAAAATGATTTAAAATAAAATAAAAATAAATATAAAACTAGTAAAACAAGCAATGTTTTCATAACCGAACCAATCGTTGAATCGACTAGGTGGCTAGTTCCCAATTTGACCGGTTCGACCGTGTCTTTTTTATTTTTTCAAAATATTTTTTCCTAATTTTTACCCTGGTCTTCTGGTTCTAAAAAAAATAATTGGTTTTTAATGTGGTCCGGTTTTGGGGATTTTGGAAACCGGTGAGGGGACAGACCGGTTCCCGATTTTCCCAATGCGATCGGCCAGTCCGGTCTTGATAACACTGAAAATAAGTATAACAATAAAACTAGATAAAATAAAAAAAACTATGTCTGCTCCAAACTAAAACTATAATCAAAATGTTAGGGAAAATCATAGGGATAGGATTAGGGAATCAAACAATTAAGGACTTAGGGTTAAGGTTACAAAGGATTAAGATTAGGATTTTAAAGGGTTGAAGTTAGGGTAGGGCTACTATAGGGCAGAGGTTAGCCCTAACACAACCCTTACTTATAAGAGCAAGACCATAACCCTTCCCTAACACTTTAAGGGCCTAGATTGACTAGCCCTAACACTACCCTAAAGAGCTGCTGGGCAGGGTACCATTGTTAATTTTTTTTTTCCTGACAGGCCTAGTTGGTGGGGGTATTTTCATTGATTGTTTCAGATTCACACCCTTTTAAGTATAACCACATTCGTTTTCTTTTTTACTTTCAATTATGACCCGAACCATCAAATCGCTTTCCTTTTCAGAGGTTATATCAGTGAATGTTTTGGTTAAGTTATCGAATCTATTTGGCCAGGTGGGTTTGGCTGCCTAGATCTAGAATAACATAATAAAGTGTTGAATCAATAATGTATTAAATGGATATTTTTGGTGAGGGATACGCGATTAGGCCAGAACCCCGGTTAGTATATGTTCTAAGTCTTGGGAAGGGAGGGAGCAGGGGCGGAGATTGAAATCCCTTCTTGTTTCGGTATCAAATCCATTAATTTTTTTATACGAATATTTTGCCCCCCAGTGAAAAATTCCTGGCTCCGCCCCTATGGGGAGGGGGAAGAATACAACACTCACACCCTCTCAGGAATGGAACCTGGATCAATAGAGAGGTGACTAGCACACACTACCAATGGGGCAAGCGATTTGGGTTAAGGGACATTCAAACTTGGCCCGACCTGACCTGACTTGACTTGACCTGACTTGACTCTTTCCCTTCATTATTATTAAGGTCTATTAAAAAGTATCTTTTAATTAAAAATCCTTGTACTTTTAATAGTAGATTCATAGAATGATTTTTAAAAATAGAGATTTACAAGATCAGCCAAGAAAAAGTAGCATATTCAATTAAGAGGTATTTCCCATATTGCCCCTCTAGTATGGGTTTCTTCCCTAAATATCCAGTTTTTAAAAAACCTTCTCTAAATGCCCTTATGAAATATTTTAACTTATTTTGGATATATGTAAAGTCTAATATACCCCTCCACTACCTTCAAGCATTAAACAATGAAGGCATTAACTTTTAAAAAACGGTGGGAACAATGGCTTACGTATGTGCATGGGAAAACCTTCTACGTGCATTATCCCCGAAAATAGTCTGGTGAACTCCAAACCTAACTCATTCATTTTTGTGTGAATCCTTTTCCGGCGAACTCCAAACTCATGAGTTTTGTGTGATAATCAATGACCAAAATCTAGAAAGATATGTTTTGATTTCTTATTCTCTATACCTTGTGATTAACTTCGTAATAATGGTATATGAGGTTTTGAATAATTTAAGGAGCTTTTACATTGAGGTTTTCTCTAGCAATCTAGTCGTTAAATAAGTTTTAGGAATTGGGTATAATCCCCCAGTCTTTGCATGTAAATCTCCCAAAATCTTACAAGGCTAAAATATGACTTTGGAATCGTCACAGCTTAACCTACTCAAAATCCATGCATATAAGGCTTACTACACGAGTCTCCAAAATGAGAATGATAAAATTCCAATTTCATAAAACTCAAACCATCCCATGCAACGGTCATCTGCCCAACATAATAAAATCCAACATAAACAAAAATGTCTAATACTCAACTGTAAAGTAATCCAATGAGCAACATCATCTAAAAAGTCTATTACAAAACTCTTAAACCAAACAAAACATAAGCTAATAGGAGTAACTATCAAAGCCACTGGCTCCCTCCTTGGTCGGCTCACCTTCTCCTCCATCCTCAGCGTAAGTCTCTTCAATCCACGGCTCCGCCGTGTGCCCCTGCTCTAAACCTGCCAAGACCAAGTCCAGCTGAGTACAAAAGTACTCGGTGTATATAAAATCCAACCAACAACATAGTAAACCTGCACTTAGTTAGAATCATATCCAATAGCATAATAACATAGTTAGAGTGCGGAAGAACATGTGCTCATACACATCATATCATCACCTTCACTCGTGTACTTGTGAGAACTTTAGACTTAGTAGACAACATACTTCTAAAATGGTTATGCTGATGAGACCACGTGCTTGTGAGATGCTTATGCTTATGCGCTTATTCAGATCATACAGTGATGTGACATGCCGTTCTTGGCGGATACAGACCATGCTTAAGAAATTATAAAATGGACATGCCGTTCTTGACGGATACGGACCATGTCATGCTTATGCTTATTCAGAAAGTCATACATATGCCATGCTTATGCTTGTGGTCCACATGTATGACTTGTGAGACTCTTATCTTAACATACACGTGCATCTGTGCTTAAGTGTCGAAACTAACATTCGAGTTGGTAATTGCTTAGATTCCGATCTCCCACCATCGAAACTCCACTATACTGTGCCATACCAAATAGTTAGAGAATTCCCGGTATGAGAGATTTTTTCTCTAAGTTTTTACCTTCCCGACTATAAATTTCCATGCAAGTAATTAGACATACTTAACAAACAATCACATATAAACTTCTTATCATGATTCTTAGCACCATTCATAATCAATTTCCTACAATTCCATTGTAATATATTAGTATTTATCCTTTCAACCATTTTCACATACACCTTGGGTACGTAGATCATGAACCCATTTCCCTTTCCACATTTTAGACATTTCGTCAAACCATAATCCATCCATACAACCTAATTACAATCCACATCCACATATTAATCCCATCCTCCATAGTATTTCCCATCCTCCATGCATCTCATCCACATCATTAAATCCATATTTTCATCCGTGATAGCTTAATTCATATAAAATTAGGGAAAAACACATCTAATTACTATTTCTATCACATTAACATTTACAAAACATTATAATAGGGTTGAATTTGATAGTATATCGACCTTAGGGATCCTTCCCTTGAATCCAAATCACTCCCAAGATGATTTGGGAAAGCTTTGAGGACGATCTCCAAGCTTTCCTAGCGATATTCAAGCTATCTCATTCTTCTCCAAGCAATCTTTCACCCAAAACCCTAGGTTTTCTCTCCCCTTTGCTAAATTAGGTTAGAAATAGGTAGAGTACTCTAATACCTCGAAGTAGGACCCCCTATTTATAGTCCCAAGGTTTGAGAGCCAAAAGACCTAAAAGCCCTTACTAAAATTCTGCAAAAACATAAAAGACCGAGCGATCGGTGGTTATGACCAAGCGATCTTTCGCCTACCGATCGACCGGTGATTATGATCGAGCAATCGGTTCTCAACCGAGCGATCGGTGTTCTTCACCGAGCTCTAGGTAAAAACAACCTCTTTAGAAAAATTCCCCATACAAAAAGGTTAACCAGTAGATAGCTACCGATCGATCGGTTATGGACAGATCAATCGCTACTTCTGACAGAGCGATCGGTTTTGTACCAATCGATCCCTAACGATCAGTACTCTGCAGATTTTGACCCATTTGACTGTTTTTGCCAAAACTTTTGACTCGTTCATCGGATTTCGATGATTCAACTTGCATTGGATTCGCCTTTCGAAAAGGGACATTTCTGATGTTTTAAAATTTCCAAATTCCCTTTTATTTATGGACCAAATTGTCCCCAAAGTTTACTGATTTGCAATTCCCTTAGACAAAACATCGGAAAACCCACTTTTAACTTAACTTAGACTAAAAATATGGAAAAACATTAAACATGAACTTCAAAGAGGGTTCTATTACCTTTCTAATGGTTCAAGAATTACTCAATTCCAATAAACGGTGCCAAAATTAGAGCTTCCTAAAGTTCAGGGTGTGATATGACATCCCTCCGATTATAAGTTTGATTAAGCCTTAATCACACTATACCAACTAGATATAAATACATAAACATTAAAACATCACAAGAACTATAATACCCCTAATACTTGTAATAAAAACATGAAAAAAATCCAGGTCTCTACATCCTCCCCCCCTTAAAAGAATTTCATCCCCGAAATTTACGTACCTTAAGTGAACAAGTGCGGGTACTTTTCATGGACTTTGGCTTCTCTCTCCCAAGTAGCCTCTTCTCCAGAGTGATGCTCCCATTGCAAGAGCACAAGAGGAATGAACTTAGAACCCAAAACTTGCTCCTTCCGGTCCAAGATTCGAGCCAGTTGCTCCACTAGAGTCAAATCTTCCCGAATTTCCAACGGTTCCAAATGAATGACATGTGAAGGATCTACAATGTACTTCCTCAACATGGAGATGTGAAAGACATTATGTACACATGCCATGTGAGGTGGTAAGGTGACCTGGTAAGCAACTTCCCAGACTCGGGTGATGATCTCAAAAGGACCCACATATCTCGGACTAAGCTTGCCCCGCTTGCCGAATCTCATCACCCCCTTCGTAAGTGAGATCTTGACAAACACAAAATCTCTGATTTGGAACTCAAGATCCCTCCTACGAGTATCGGCATAGCTCTTCTGCCTACTCTGAGCTGCTTTCAACCTCTCCTTGATCAACTAAACTCTATCCACCGTCTAACCATTGAGCTCGGGACCCAAAAGCTTCCTCTCACCAACTTCATCCCAACACAAAGGTGAACGACAACTCCTCCCATAAAGTACCTCAAATGGTGCCATCTGAATGCTAGCTTGATAGCTATTGTTGTAGGCGAATTCAACCAACGGCAGGTGATCATCCCAACTACCCTGAAAGTCTAATATGCAAGCTCGTAGCATGTCCTCTATGATCTGGTTCACCCTCTCAGTTTGCCCATCTGTCTACAGATGAAATGTCGTACTAAAATCCAAATGGGAACCCATGACCTGCTGAAAACTCTTCCAGAATCTGGATGTAAATCTAGGATCTCGATCGGAAACGATGCTAACTGGCACTCCATGCAAACAGACAATCTCCTTGATATAGAGGTTAGCCAATTGATTGGAGTTGAAAGTGGTCCGATATGGAAGAAAGTGAGCTGATTTAGTCAATCGGTCAACCACAACCCAAATGGCATCAAAGTTCTTGGCCGTCAATGGCAAACCAACAATGAAATCCATGGAGATATTTTCCCACTTCTACTCGAGAATAGGAAGAGACTAAAGAAGTCCTGCCGGTCTCCTGTGTTCGGCCTTCACTTGCTGACACACCAAACACTTAGCTACAAAGGTAGCCACATCTTTCTTCATACCTTTCCACCTGAAATACTTCTTGAGATTCTGATACATCTTAGTACCTCCCAGATGGATAGTGTACTTAGACTTGTGTGCTTCATCCAGAATCTCCCTTCTTAAATCTTCATTATCCGGAACACAAAGTCTACCCTTGAAACAAACTCCACCATCTCTCCAAGAGAAATCCTCAAACCCGCTACTAAACGACTTATTCATTGTAGCGTACAGTTCTCCATCATTCCACTGCAGATCTTTAATCATGTCCAATAAGGTTGGCCTGACCATAATGTTAGCCAACAAGGCTCCAGACACTCCAACACTGAAACCTGCATCAAGGTTAGATAATTCTTCAAGTAGCTTCCATTCTTGGACCATCAAGTGTGCCAAGAACTCAGTAGGTCTCCTACTTAGCACATCTACCACTATATTTGCTTTCCCTAGGTGGTACTGGATATCGTAATCATAATCCTTGAGGAATTCCACCCAACGACGTTGCCTCAAATTCAGCTCTTTTTGCGAGAGCAAATACTTTAGACTCTTGTGGTCGGTGAAAACTTCAAATTGTGCACCGTACAAGTAGTGTCTCTAGATCTTAAGAGCAAAGAATAAAGCTGCTAACTCCAAATCATGGGTGGGATAGTTCTCGTGGTCTTTCAATTGCCGAGAAGCATAGGCAATAACTTTCCCGTGTTGCATGAGAACACAACATAACCCAATGAGTGAGGCGTCACTGTACACCACAAAACCTTCACTACAGGATGGAACAGTCAAGATCGGAGCGGTGGTGAGACGCTTCTTCAACTCAAGGAAACTCTTCTCACATTTCTCATTCCACTCGAATTTAGCGTTCTTTCGAGTTAGATGAGTAAGCGGAGCTGCCAAACTAGAGAAACCTTCCATAAATCTTCTGTAATATCCAGCTAGGCCCAAGAAGCTCCGTACCTCTGTAACACTCTTTGGCCTTCCCATCCTTCCATTGCTTCTATCTTGGAAGGGTCGACTGAAATCCCCTCTCCAGACACCACATGGCCTAGAAATGCTACATTTTCTAGCCAAAACTCACACTTGCTAAGCTTAGCATAAAGCTTATGCTCACGAAGTGTCTTTAGTGTGACCCGGAGATACATCTCATGCTCCTTCTGTGTCCTAGAGTACACTAGAATGTCATCCACAAACACGATCACAAAGCGGTCCAGAGTCGGCTTGAAGATTCTGTTCATGAGATCCATGAATGCTGCTAGAGTATTTGTCAAACCGAACAGCATGACTAGGAATTCAAAATGCCCATATCTGGTTCTGAATGCAGACTTAGGCACATCTTCCACCTTTATCTTCAACTGATGGTAGCCTGACCTTAAGTCGATCTTGGAGAAATACTTAGCTCCTTGCAACTGATCAAACAAGTCATCGATCCTAGGTAACGGATATTTCTTCTTGATAGTGACCTTGTTTAGTTACCGATAGTCAATGTACATCCTCATCGAACCATCCTTCTTCTTTACAAACAAAACAGGAGCTCCCCAAGGTGATACACTTGGGTGGATAAACCCAAGATCAAGCAATTCATCAATCAGCTCTTTCAACTCTATTGGAGCCATCCTATATGGCATTTTAGAGATGGGTGCCGTACCCGGAGCTAACTTAATTACAAACTCTACTTCTCTATCTAGCGGCAAACCCGGTAAGTCTTTGGGAAAGACATCCATGAATTCCTCTACAACAGGGATACTTGAGGAATCTGGTGTATCTGAGGTAGTAAGACTCAATGCCGCAAAACGAGCTAGGTCTTTCTTCTTCAACCCTTGGAAACGAAAATGGGGCTCACTGATTAGTCTAAAGTTGACTACCTTCCCAAAACAGTCGACATGCCCATGGTATTTGGAAAGTCAATCCATGCCTAGTATGACGTCGAAGTCTTGGAACTCAAGGACAATCAGATCAGCTGGCATCTCTCTCTGACCTACTCGAATATCACAAGCTCGATTGACCTTATCAGTGATGAACGAATTGCCAACAGGAGTAGCGATAGACAATTCACGATCTAACAAACTTGGCTCCATCGGAAACTCTCGTGCAAAACTAGGTGTGACGAAGGAGTGAGTGGAACCAGTATCGATCAACACCAGAGCGAGAAAATCATTTATCAACAATGAGCCTGAATTAATACACAAAGCTACTTTGTCAAATCATGAATGCATACATACATCATACATCATACTACATAATATTTAATATCACACATATAGCATCAGAACAATATTTTAATTAACTAAAAACACAAATAGACGTACCCAGCACAACATCGTCGGATGCCTGTGCATCTTGCTCCGAGGTAGCAAACACTCAACCCTGAGCTGGTTGGCGAGGCTGCTGAGGTCTAAGGCCCTGTGGCGGCCTCTACTGCATGGACAGCCTGCCTGAGGGCCTGAATCCCTATGGCTGAGTCGGCTGAAGCCCCTGCTGAATGCGGAGTGGGCAATCTCGGATCTGGTGTGAAACATCTCCACAATGAAAACAACCTCCAGTAATTGCCCTACACTCTCCTACTCTATGCCTTTTTCCGCACTGGCTGCATGCATCATATAACTGGGTCCCAGCAGTAGGCCGAGTAACCTGAGATGCTCGAGGCCCTGCCTGAGTAGGCCTCTGATACGGGGTAGGCCTAGCAATCGACATAGGACCTGAAGTCCTCAACCTCTTGTCCTGGGGACCAAACCTGCTTGCTTGCATCTTCTCCCTCTTCTTCAAAAATTTCTCTGAATTCTTCTTAGCTATCAAGGCGCGCTGGTACACCTCCCTACATGTTTCGAGTTGAAGTATCGAAACCTTCTCCCGAATAAAATCCTTCAAGCCTCGCTCAAACATCTTTGCCTTCATTCTCTCCGTAACAATCAAGTGAGGAGCAAACCTAGAAAGCTCTACAAACTTGGCCTCATACTCGGCCACTGACATCCTCCCTTGCTCTAAGGTAGAGAATTCAATCTCCTTCTGATCTCTCACAAACACCGGGAAGTATCTCTCGTAGAAGATGTCGAGGAACTCTCCCCAAGTCCACTCTTGTCCGGCTCACACCTCATTCCTCTGCCTAGATGCAGCCCTCCACCAATGTTCAGCTTCGCCTTCCATGATGAAGGAGGCCCATTTTACCCTCTATTCATCGGTAGCCTCAAGCACGGATAAAATCTTCTCTAGTTCCATGATCCACAACTCGGCAACTGAGGGATCCGTACTACCATAGAAGGCTGGAGGACTCATTCTCCTAAAAGCTTCCACTCCGTTATGATGGGGTGGGTGAACATCAACCTGCCTCTCTTGCCTAGCTTGACCTGCCGCTAGTAATGCAGTTTGCTGAGTCATAATTTCAGTCTGCCTCTCCATGGCTGCGGCAATAGCTTCCATAGCCCGACCCACATTAGCGTAGGAGGTACCATCTAGAGTATCCCCATCAGTCACACTGCCTCCTCCATTGCTATTATTTCTTCCACCCCTTCTCATGCTCACAGTCCTGAGAAGAAGAAAACAATTCATTTAGGGACACACTCACATAAAATTCATAAGTCTACGCTTAATCAAAACTTAATCCAAAACAATTTTAAAGTCCTGAACTTGATGTTGCTTCCCTAAGGTTGACATCTTCCTACATCCTATACTTAATATCTTAGCCCTAAGGACTCTAATGTCTTGCACTCTGATACCACCTCTGTAACGCTCCCAAAATCCTACAAGGCTAAAATAGGACTTTGGAATTGTCACACTCCCTTAACTTGCTCAAAATCCATGCATATAAGGCTTACTACACGAGTCTCCAAAATGAGAATGATAAAATTCTGATTTCATAAAACTCAAACCATCCCGTGCAATGGTCATCTACCCAACATAATAAAATCCAACATAAACAAAAATGTCTAATACTCAACTGTAAAGTAATCCAATGAGCAACATCATCTAAAAAGTCTATTACAAAACTTTTAAACCAAACAAAACATAAGCTAATAGGGGTAACTATCAAAGCCCCTGGCTCCCTCCTCGGTCGGCTCACCTTCTCCTCCTTCCTCGGTGTAAGTCTCTTCAATCCACAGCTCCGCCGTGTGCCCCTGCTCTAAACCTGCCAAGACAAAGTCCGGCTGAGTACAAAACTACTCGGTGTATATAAAATCCAACCAACAACATATTAAACCTGCACTTAGTTAGAATCATGTCCAATAGCGTAATAACATAGTCAGAGTGCGGAAGAACATGTGCTCATACACATCATATCATCACCTTCTCTCGTGTACTTGTGAGAACTTTAGACTTAGTAGACAACATACTTATGAAATGCTTATGCTTATGAGACCACGTGCTTGTGAGATGCTTATGTTTATGCGCTTATTCAGATCATACAGTGATGTGACATGCCGTTCTTGGCGGATACGGACCATGTCTAAGAAATTATAAAATGGACATGCTGTTCTTGGCGGATACGGACCATGTCATGCTTATGCTTATTCAGAATGTCATACATATGTCATGCTTATAGTTGTGGTCCACATGTGTGACTTGTGAGACTCTTATCTTAACATACACGTGCATCTGTGCTTAAGTGTCGAAACTAACTGTAGAACCCCGGATCTTGATGGCCATGTACGACGAATGATATCATATACTAAAGCATGTAAGAATGTATTTATGGTGTATGGGTGTTTGGAATGAAATAGGCAAGAGTATAGAATACTCTTGAGTATTGACAAGGGTTATGCCTTGGCATACCCTCGACTCTAAATAGCCCTAGCGTTCACACCGCTCGTCGGAATCAAGCGATTCCTGGATTTTTGGAAAGGAAATTGAACCCACTTTGTGGTTCATGTTGATCACTTGTCTTGGTTTTGAGTTGGTGTTAGGTCAAAAGACCGATTTCTGAAGTCGGGTCGGTTTAAAATCTGGATTGACGAAACCCAATTTCGGATCAGTAGGTTTAGGGGTAAAATGGTCCAAGAAAAATGAAGAATTGGAAGTTCTGAAAAACATGAAAGTTGTTCTCCTTTGAAAGACGAATCCAACTCAAGTTGAATCGTCAAAATCGGACAAGCGAGTCAAAAGTTATGGCCGAGATACAAAAATGCAAAAATGCTGAAGCTTTCTGCAAAAGTTGCGATCGCTCGTAGGGACCCTACGAACGATCGTAGCGGAGCTACGAACGATCGTAGAGTTGCTACGATCGATCGTAAAGCCCCAGAAATGCTGGAAACTCTCAGGTGAAACTACGATTGATCGTAGGAAGCTACGATCGATCGTAGAAGGCTACGATCAATCGTAAATCGCTACGAACGATCGTAGATACGCGATTTTACTTTCTTGGATGCGATTTTTTAGGGGTTTTTCACCCCTTACACTATAAATAGAAGACTTTAGGAGGGTTTTTGGGTTACCCTAAACCAAGGAGAGTTCCTAGAAAGAGAAGGAAAGGATCTTGAGCATTCCAAAGAGGGTTTTGCTTGAAACCAAGAAGAGCTTCAATCAAGGGTTGGATCTTCCCCAAATCAAGCTTGGATCATTCAAATCAAGTGAGGATTTCAAGGGGTTTCTTCAACCTTTCCAATATCATACAAAGATGATTCAAATAGGTGATTTTAATTCTATTATGATACAAATAGGAAGTGTGGAAATTTGGGTGAACTAGATCATGAATAAACAATCAAATAGGGTTTTACAAATTGGGGGTTTTTCAATAACCTAAACTTGTAAGGTATAATACCATATGACAAACAAGGGATTTTGGGTGAACTTGATTATGTTCCTATCCTTTCATGAATGTTCGTGCTAATATACCTTGTATGAACCATATGAGTTACTTAAGGTCTTCAAGTATACTATAATGATCATTATGCCTTGCATGAACATGTTTAATTAGTTAAAGCTTTCCACATAGATGTTATAATGCTCACAAGCACTCTACGCATGATAAGTATTGCACGACCGTGGTTTTTTTCATAAGCATGAATTTTCAAGAAAACATAAGAGGATTTTCAAAGGCATTCATAAGTAAGAAGCATACATGCATAAGCGTTGACTAAGCCAAACTTTGGGTTGGCATTCTAAGATCGGTTACTTCATGCTCACAAGGATCAAGTCTAAGATCTCGCATAAACTCCACGGATCATAAGTCTCGCAAGGCTTTTCAAGAACTCATAAGAAACTCACAAGTCTAAGAATCTGTCTAGCTCACAAGAAGAAGCTCACAAGAAGCTCTAAGAGAACTCTCTCATCATTCATAAGAACTCATAAGCATACATGAGAGGGTTTGTTTTCCATGAAAAGAACAAGTTTTATGAAAGGTTTTTCCCGACGGGTTTTAAGCATGGATTTTGGTGATTGTATTCTTTTACGCACTGTATAAAATATTGTGATTATGATAGCATTGTTAGCTAGTAGATTTTGCTCGCTGAGTATTCCATGCTCAGCCGTACATGTTATGTCGGCAGGTACACGGACTCCATTTGACATCTGTGATCAGGGGCCCTGGATAGAGGAGGATTTAGCGAGGAGGAGCCATATGTAGAGCTCAGGAGGAGGCAAATGACTTAGACCACTGGCCCTTTTAGAGTGATTACATAGAGAGAGAGAGAGAGTATTATCATTTTGTATTTTGATAGGTGGGCATGTCCACCTTTACTTTTGTGATGTATGTACAAACTTGGAATACACAACATGTATAGAAAAGAAATTTTTGGATTACGCTTCCGCACATTGGTTTAAGCTTCCGCCTTATCTATGATTATGTTTGTCATGACTTGGATGTTATTACAGGATGGTTTGGTATCGGATATGGCACATCATGAGCCAAAGTATCCCTAACTCCCAGGGGGTATTTTGGGTCGCGACACTAACATTCGAGTTGGTAATTGCTTAGATTCCGATCTCCCACCATCGAAACTCCACTACACTATCTCATACCAAATAGTTAGAGAATTCCCGGTTTGAGAGATATCCAAGCTATCTCCTCCTCTAATACCTCGAAGTAGGACCCCCTATTATAGTCCAAGGTTTGAGAGCCAAAAGACCTAAAAGCCCTTACTGAAATTCTGCAAAAACATGAAAGATCAAGTGATCAGTGGTTATGACCGAGCGATCTGTCGTCTAGTGATCGACCGGTGATTATGACCGAGCGATCGGTTCTCAACCGAGCGATCGGTGTTCTTCATCGAGCTCTCGGTAAAAAACAACCTCTCTGGAAAAATTTCCTATACAAAAAAGTTAACCAGTCGATAGCTACCGATCGATTGGTTGTGGACTGATCGATCGCTACTTTTGACCGAGATCGATCCCTAGCGATCAGTACTCTGTAGATTTTGACCCATTTGACTGTTTTGGCCATTACTTTTGACTTGTTCGTCAGATTTCGACGATTCAACTTGCGTTGGATTCGTCTTTCGAAAAGGGACATTTCTGGCATTAGAATTTCTAAATTCCCTTTCATTTATGGACTAAATTGTCTCCAAAGTTTACTGATCTGCAATTCCCTCAGACAAAACTTTGAAAAACCCACTTTTGACTTAGCTTAGACTAAAAATATGGAAAAACATTAAACATGAACTTCAAAGAGGGTTCCAATACCTTTCTAATGGTTCAAGAATCACTCAATTCCAATAAACAGTGTCAAAACTAGAGCTTTCCAAAGTTTAGGGTTTGATATGACATCCCTCCGATTACAAGTTTAATTAAGCCTTAATCACATTATACCAATTAGATATAAATACATAAACATTAAAACATCATAAGGACTATAATACTCCTAATACTTGTAATAAAAACATGAAAAAGATCCAGGTCTCTACATCATATTCGGAAAAAATCACAACCAGACCGTGAATATGGTCAGGGCTAGGGAGAAGTCCACGTTAGAAGAAGTCTCCATGGAATGGCTTGCAGAAAAAGCGAAATCCCTACAAGCATCCCCATGGGTTGAGGCAGCGCATCAAGATATGATTGATAGCCTGACTAAGGTCAGCCTCAGTGTATGGCAAAAATGGCTAACAACGGAAATCATCCCCAAAGTCATTGTTCTTAGCCTCAAGGTTACAACTTTATGTACCCTTACTAGTTTCAATGACCACACAATAATGGAATGACTCCAGTGGCACTTATAGTTTAATTGAATATGTGAAATTTCAGAGAAGAAGTCTATTCAGATCAAAGATTCAAGATATGATGAATTGAAGAGCTTAATTCATCTCAAAGACATCAATGTCAAAGTTCAATTGCTAGAAGCCCCAAAAACTCAAGAAAATTCTTGAAGATCCATAAAGAGTAGAGCTTCTCAAATCAAGTCTGAAGATCATCTTTCAATGAAGATTGGTGTCTAAAGTTAAAGTGTCTAAGACCTTGTAAAAGTCCTCAAGACATTGGAAAAGATTGCTCAAAAAAATACCTAGATAGACCATAGGAGACCTAGTATAACATGAACATCATTCTAAGGCCCTAAAATGATTAAATTAATATCAAATCAATTGCCTAAGGGTCCTATCATGTTTCCCATCTTTTTGGTCTCATAAAGATGAGTTTACTGAATAAATTTTCAGTGGACTCATTGACGAGTACAAGGGTCTCGTCGACAAGTGGGTGACAGAAATTGAAGTAATTGCTTCTGTCTCCACTCATCAACGACTCAAGCTTGATTCCTTCCCACTCGTCAACGAGTGCCTGCGGGAAAAACCTGTAACGGCTAGTTCGCATCCAATGCTTCTCTCAACGGCTATATTGATTGCCTAACTATAAATAGAGTTGATTTATGATAAAAAGATAATATTCTAGGGATTCCAATCACTGTTTTATTGATCATTCATCACTCACCAACCTCTAGTAATCAATTCTCTATTTTTTGTATTGAATATCCTGAAATCTAATCCCTCACTCATTGAGCATTCAATTCCAATCTATCTTGAGAGATTGTAAGCATTGTATTCAATTCTTATCTAGCTCCATTTAGGAGCTTTCACTTCGGATTGTAAATCCACAAATCTTTGTTTTTATTGAAAGTCAAGAATCAGAGATTCTTGCACCCTGTTAAGAAGTGAGTCTTCTTGTATCCAAGAGAAAGTCTCTCTTGAAGAGGTTACTCCTTAGCTTGTAAAAAGATTGTAAGAGGTTCTTCCTGAGCCTGGAAAAGGAGTGTAAGGCTTGCTCTCTGCCGGAAAAGAAGAGTACGATTAGTAAATCGTGTGAAAATCCTTGAAGCGGGAAAGCTTAAAGGGGGTAAAGTAGACAAGTTGCTGAACCCCGATAACATATCTGGTGTCTGGTATCTCTATCCTTCTCTTTCCTTTATTATCTCTGATTTTAGTTGGTAGTTGTTGTGATTAGTTTTAAATTCCGCTAATATCACTTAGAGTAAATTTTAATTTGCCATAAACCATATTCACCTCCTCTAGGGTCCTTTATCTGGGCATCAATTGGTATCAGAGCTTTGTGCTTTATTTTTAGATCTAACCATCTTGAGTCAAAGATCCCCTATGGCAAACATCTTTGCTACAACCTTAGGAGAGGGCCAATCGACCACCCGACCTCCATTGTTCTATGGAGAAAACTATAATTATTGAAAAACTAGAATGATGGTCTACTTACAAGCTCTTGACTATGACTATTGGAAAGTCATTGTCAAAGGACCTTATCTACCTCATAAAGTAGTTGATGGTATTAGAATCCCTAAAACTGAAGATGAATGGAATGAAGCAGACATTAAACTCATCCAAACAAATGCTAAGACTATTAGCAATTTGTACTGTGCCTTAAGTCCACAAGAGTTCAATAGAATCTCTGGATGTGACTCAGCCAAGGAAATATAGGACAAACTCCAAGGAAATATAGGACAAACTCCAAGTCATATATGAAGGTACAAATCAAGTTAAAGAAGAAAAAATAAGCATGTTAGTTCATAAGTATGAACTCTTTAAAATGGAAAAGGAAAAATCCATTGGAGATATGTTTACTCGCTTTACAAATATCTTGAATGAACTGAAATCTCTGGGTAAGGTATACTCTAATGAAGAAAATGTTAGAAAATTCATTCGTTCACTTCCAGAAAGTTGGAGTCCCAAAGTCACCGCCATTCAAAAGGCAAAGGATTTGACCAAGCTTCAAATGGATGAGCTTCTTGGATCTCTCATGACACACGAGGTCATAATAAAAGATCAAGAAGATGAACCAAAGGCAAAAAGGGGACTTGCATTAAAGACCACTCAAGAAAGTGATGAAGATGATGACATCGCTTTAATGGCAAGGAAGTTCAAAAAATTCTTGAAGCACAAGAAGAACTTCAAGAAAAGGCCTTACAAGAGAGAATTCTCTAAAGAGGTAGCCAAAGGAGAATCAAGCAAAAAGGAGCAAATCATTTGCTATGAGTGTAAAAAGTCGGGACACATCAAAACCGAGTATCCTCAATTGAAGAAAGGCCAAAGGTTCAAGAAGAAGGCAATGAAAGCTACTTGGGACGATTCCGAAAGAAATGGGTCGGATGACAACTCAAGTGAAGAAGAAGTTACAAACCTTTGCCTCATGGCTCTTAATGATGAGGAGGTAAATTCTTCTTCTAGTGAATCTCTTACTTATGAATAAATTAGAGAGACTTTTGATGAACTCTATTTTGAATTTCTCAAATTAGGATCAAAGAACAAACAACTTAAAAAGGACAATATTTCTTTTTCAAACTCAAATGATCTTTTACTAAAAGAGAGAAATGATTTACACAATGAGAAAGTCATACTTGAAAAGGAAAACAATGTTTTGAATGAAAACTTAAAAGAATTTTAAAATCCACCCCAATGACTAATTTGTGAGTGTGAAGAGCTAAAAGCCAAAGTCATTGATTTGACTAAAATTACTCACACCTTATCTATGGGTGAAAAGAATCTTGAAAGACTTTTGGACTAATAAAGATGTGTCTTTGGTAAAGCCGGTCTTGGATAAAACCCCTTTTCTAAACAAAAGGAGTACCAAAATTTCTTTTCAAAATCTAAAAATGTTTTGAATCCTCCTTCTAATGCATTTTTCACCTTTAATGGAAAGAAATTAGTTAAGAAAATTTGGGTTCCAAAAGGATCATACACTCCCAACACCATCCACAAAGGACCACACATGGTTTGGGTAACAAAAAGAACTCATCCTTCCAAAAATATTCAAAAATCAGTTTGGGTTCCATCTAAAACTGTGTGGGTTTCGGGAGGATTATATGTTGGAGTTACTTAAATTTTGTTTTGAAGGTTTGTTTGAAATCTAACTCCTCTAAGACAAGATGGTTCTTGGATAGTGGATATTCAAGGCACATGTCAGGAAGCAAAGAGCTATGCATCTCAATCTCTCCAAAGGATGGAGGACATGTGACCTTCGGGGACAACGCAAAAGGGAAAATCATTGGCATAGGTAATGTTGGTCAGAACTCCACTACTTTTATTGAAAATGTTCTACTTGTTGAAGGTCTTAAACATAACTTAATTAGTATTAGTCAATTGTGCGATAAAGGTTTAAATATTTTCTTTAAATCAAACGTTTGCATTATTAAGGATAAAGATAACATTACTACCTTATTCACAGCTCATAGACATGAAAATGTGTACACAATTGATTTTAATGAACTTATTTTTTAAAACTTTATGTGTTTTTCAGCTATTAATGAAACTAGTTGGTTATGGCGTAGAAGACTAGGTCATGCAAGTATGGATTTACTTTCAAAATTATCAAGAAAAGATCTAGTTAAAGGCTTACCAAAAATCAAGTTTTTAAAAGATAAAGTTTGTGATGTTTGTCAACTAGGTAAACAAATCAAATCATCTTTTAAAAGGAAACCAGTAATATCAACCTCCAGACCTCTAGAATTACTACATATGGATTTGTTTGGACCTAATGATGTTGTTAGTCTAGCCGGTAAACTTTATGCCTTTGTTATTGTTGATGACTATTCTAGATTTACTTGGGTATAAGAAGTGATAGAGGTGGAGAATTCAAGAACAAGGAGCTTGAATCCTTCTATGAAGAAAATAGTTTTAACCATCATATCTCCGCTCCTAGAACTCCTCAACAAAATTGAGTAGTTCAAAGAAATAATAGATCATTACAAGAAATTGGTAGGACTATGTTAAATGAACATAATTTACCTAACTATTTTTAGCTTGAAGCCATTAACACTACTTGCTATGTGATTAATAAAGTGGTTATTAGAAACAAGTTAAACAAAACTCCTTATAAGCTTTGGGATGGTAGACCACCCAATATTAGATACTTCAAAGTATTTGATTGTAAATGTTTTATTCTAAATAGTAAACCAAACTTGAAGAAATTTGAACCAAAACCTAGTGAAGGAATTTTTCTTGGCAATATGGATCAAGGTGTAAGAATTAGAAGAAACATATGTAATAACCTTGCATTCCTCTCTAAAATTGAACCTAAGAATGCTCTTGAAGCAATTAATGATGAACTGTGGAAGAAGAATTAAACCAATTTGAAGGAAATCAAGTATGGAACTTAGTGCCTAGACCTAAAAGCAAGTCTATAATAGGTACTAAATGAGTTTTTTGGAATAAGAAGGATGAAGAAAGAAATATTGTTAAAAATAAAGCTAGATTGATAGCTCAAGGCTACAACTAGGAAGAAGGGATTGATTATGATGAAACCTTTTCCCCTGTTGCTAGACTTGAGGCTATTAGGATGTTGCTTGCTTATGCTTGTTATAAGGATTTTAAACTTTATCACATGAATGTTAAAAGTGTTTTTTTAAATGGATTTATTTCTGAAGAAGTTTATGTAGAACAACCTCCTTGTTTTGAAAATCACAAAATGGCTAATCATGTTTTCAAACTCAATAAAGCTCTCTATGGCTTAAAGCAAGCTCCTAGAGCTTGGTATGATAGACTTAGTGGTTTCCTACTTGAAAAGGAGTTCATTAGAGGTAAAATTGATACTACCTTGTTTATAAAATCCAAAAATGATGATATGCTTTTAGTTCAAATCTATGTTGATGATATCATTTTTGGATCTACTAATGAATCCCTTTGTCAAGAATCTGCTATGACAATGCAGGATGAATTTGAAATGAGCATAATGGGAGAACTAACCTTCTTCCTTGGTCTTCAAATCAAACAATTTAAGGAATGAATTTTCATAAGTCAAGCCAACTACACTAGAGAGCTGCTCAAGAAGTTTGGTATGGACAACTCAAAGAATGATGATATTCCTATGAGTCCAACCACAAGCTGGATAAAGATCAAAAGGGCTTAAGTGTAGAAGAAACAAAATATCGAGGTATGATTGGTAGTCTGTTGTATTTAACTGCTAGTAGGCATGATATTATGTTTAGTGTGTGTATGTGTGCTAGATTTCAAGCTAATCCAAAAGAATCACACATGACTGCTATAAAAAGAATCTTCAAATACTTAATTGGAACAATTGATCTAGGACTTTGGTATCCTAAGAACACAACATTAGAACTAGTGAGCTATTCTGATGCAGACTTTGCTGGTTGCAAAGTTGATCGGAAAAAGCACTAGTGGCTCATGTCACTTCTTAGGACACTCCTTAGTTTCATGGTCATGTAAGAAACAAAACTCTGTAGCTCTATCAACAGCTGAGGCTGAATATATAGCAGCTAGGAGTTTTGTGCTCAAACATTATACATGAAACAACAATTAGAAGACTTCAAATTATTTTATGATAAGATTCCAATCAAATGTGAGAACACAAGTGCAATTTGTATGACATAAAATCCATCCAACATTCAAGAACAAAACATATTGAAATAAGATATCATTTCATAAGGGATCATGTTCAAAATAGAGATATATTGTAGGAATTTGTTGAAACTAACAACCAACTTGCAGACATATTCACTTAACCTCTCCCTTATGAAAGATTCAATAAGTTAAGAAGAGAATTAGGCATGGCTAATCTTGATGAGATCAATTGAAAAATATGTCTAAAGAAGAACAAAGTAAAATCTTTATGTGAAAATTGATTGATCTTGCTTGTGCCATATCAAACTTGATATGTAGTTTCCCTAATTTAAAATGGTCTAAAATCATTTTCAAAAGGTTTTTAATGCCTAAAAAATTCATCCAGTCAACCGAAAATTGATTATGTCAATTTTTGCTTAGACTCATGGATGAGTCCCTCTCCACTCGGTGACGAGTGAGTTACAGGTTTTTTATCTATTGTTTCGGGTTTCACTCAATGACAAGTTAGTGCCACTCGGCGACGAGTATATGGATTTTCTTCAGGTTTTGAAGCCACTCGACGAGTCTGACCTACTCGTCGACGAGTTCCCTCGAGATTATATATTTTTAACCTAATTTTTTTTACTATTCACTGTTTCATTGTTCAAAAATTCCCTTTCCCCTCCCTCCCATTCCTCTACCCTCAAATCTTCTCCCTAACCTTCCAACCTCCTTCAAATCTCATGGCTCCTCGTATGAAAAACCCCCTCTTTGCCAAAGAAGAAGGCCCACAGCGGAGGAAGGAAAAATCAAGTTGGGGAATCATCTCAAAGACAAGCCCCTTCCACGAGAACCTCTCGACTATTCAGACTCCAATAGCACAAGAGAACTATTCGAGGTACTTCATCAAGCGGGAACCGGTCTATGGTAAGTTCCCGATTTCGAATTTCTTAAGGGTATATGTCTTGATTTCTTAGTGTCAAAATTTCACTCTTAGATGGAATAGGTTCCTTGAACTCCGTGAACCAAAAAAAAATATGTACCCTGACTTAGCAAACAATTTTATTCCATCTTACTTTTTTACAAAACCACCCAAAATTTCATTCTTATGCCCATGGAAAACCTATATCTTTTAATGTGGGTGAACTTCGTTCTATCTTGAAATTGCCAACCGGCACATTTGAAGAATCACCACAAAATCATGGGTCTCCCATGAAGGATTGCAATGTCATTAGGCTTGAAATTGATGTGGTGTCAATAAAGTCATCCACTGACCCTATTCCTCCAAGCTCAAGGATCTTATCCTTGATGCTCGCCTTTGCACACTAATTATCACTTATGATATTATTTCCCCGTGGTGGTGGCAGTGGATTTCATTACTTTCTTTGATGTATTTTAATTTGGTGCATCTTGACCACCCAGCACATAGACCTATCCTTCATCATTGTTAATGTGATGAAAGAACACGCCAAAAGAACTACAGGTAGACTTCCTTATGGTCTTGCTCTCATCAAACTTTTCAAACATTTCAAAATTCCTTTTGACTCCTATCAGGACAAGAAGTCCATCATTGATTCTGATGCTTACTCCAAGGCTACTATTATGAGAATGGGTTACTCCTATAGAGTCTAGTAATTTTTGGGTCCTCAAATCCCAAACTATTCCTACTCCCACTCCAACTAATTTGCCTGACATTTCTATCCCACCATTTGTACCCCCACCATCTCACTCCACCCCTACTGCTCCTCCTTCTCCTATCATTCCTTCATCTCCCGTTGAGCCAGTAGTGCAGCTCAGAGGCGCTGAGACAGAGATTGTGGATCACCAGTTCATGATACAAAGGATGAATAAGTGCTGAGCCTGATTGGGGAGATATCCAGATTGATCTTGATGTCCCTGAGCCCTCACATAGATAGATTTTCAGACCACTTTGAGGCTCCAGGACACAATTTGCTTCCCCTTCTAGGGCTGCACCTTTTAGTGAGCAGATGACTCTACTGACTGCCTAGGTTGCCTCCTGGCCCTCCATTATGGAGAATTTTTCAGATACGATCAGTCAGAGGCTACTACAGTTCCAGATTTTCAGAGAGAGTTTTATGGAGAGTCTTCAGGGCTTCTCAGACGCTCAGCTCGAGAGATTCCAGTCAGAGACTAGAGAGAGGCTTTCCTCTCTAGAGTCAAAGATGGGAGCTTGTTCAGTCAGAAGTGAAGATCAGTGAGTCAGATTTGCAGAGGTTGAAATGGCAATGACTGTGCATCAAGGATAGAGTGAACTCCATTATCACCATAGTGCAGAACAAATCTAAGGATGGCCTTCCATTGAGAGTGCAAAGATTTTGGGAGATGTGACAAGCATAGCAAAACCTCTTGAATGATCAAGCTCCAATGGTTAGAGTGATGGCTGCAAAAGTGATCAGATTGCCTTAGAGTCTGCCTCCACCTCTCACAGCTAGGTTTTGTTCCTATTCCCATAGAGGTCTATTTCCCTCCTCAGTCCCACCTCCATCCTCCTCTCAGTCCCTCCTTTCAGAGAAACCACCTCCAAGAATATGTGTGACATCTTCTGATACTTCTGACTCATCCGAAGACTGTCCACGACCAAGCCAAACAACCTACATCAAGCCGGATAGGCCTACCAAGAGACAGAAGTTTGTGATGCTGACTTGTATGTTTTTTTTTTTCATTCTCTTTTTATATAGGTCATGACTGACTCTGTGTATGAACTTTTAATGATCTCTATAAATCCCAACCATTTTTCTTTTTCATATCTTTCTCTTTTTGATGTTGCCAAGGGGGTAAATGTGCATGTGGATGCTTAGTGTTTTTTGAGTAATAGTAGGCTTTTGCAAACAATAAATTCTAAACTCAATTCTTGGTGGAATTTCTCTTGGTTCCAAATTTAAAATTACATCTAATAACATCATAACCTCTTTGTGAAAATTATCTTGGTTCAAACTCTAAACTTATGTGTTATAATAAACTAACTTAAAACTTTGATCATGGAACTTCTCTCTTGATTCCAAATTCAAAATCAAAATTTTCTTACTGATGTGACATATGCTCTAAACTTTGAATTTCTGAAATTATTTCATATATTGCTCATGTTGAGGGGTAGTTTACTCTCAATTTTTTTTTTTACCACTTTATAGTGAGGGGGGGCTCATCCCAAGGCCTTCACATTATATGTCGTCATCAAAAAGGAGGAGATTGTTAGCCTCAGGTTACAATTTTATGTACCCTTACTAGTTTCAATGATGACACAATAATGGAATGACTCTAGTTACACTAATACTTTCATTGAGTATGTTGTTTTTTTCAGAGAAGAAGTCTATTAAGATCAAAGATTCAAGATATGAAGCATTGAAGAGCTTAATTCATCTCAAAGACATCAAGGTCAAAGGTCAAGTGCTAGAAGCCCCAAAAACTCAGACCATTCTTGAAGATCCATCAGAGTAGAGCTTCTCAATCAAGTCTGAAGATCATCTTTCAATGAAGATTGGTGTCTAAAGTTAAAGTGTCAAAGACCTTGTAAAAAGTCCTCAAGACATTGGAAAAGAATTGCTCAAAAAATACCTAGATAGACCTAGGAGACTTTTTGGTATAACATGAACATCATTCTAAGGCCCTAAAATGATTGAAATAATATTAAATCATTTCCTAATGGTCTTAGCATGTTTCCATCTTTTTGGTCTCAGAAAGATGAGTTTACTAAATAAATTTTTTAGTGGACTCGTCGACAAGTGGTGACAGAAATTGAAGCAATTGCTTTTGTCTCCCCTCTCGCTACGACTCAAGCTTGATTCCTTCCACTCGTCGACGAGTGCCTGCATGAAAACCTGTAACGGCTAGTTCGTTATTCAATGCTTCTTTCAACGGCCATATTGATTTGCCTAACTATAGAATAGAGTTTATTTTATGATAAAAAGATAATATTCTAGGGATTCCAATCACTGTTTTATTGATCATTCATCACTCCCCAACCTCTAGCATCAATCCTCTGTTTTTGCATTGAATATCCGGAAACCTAATCCCTCACTCATTGAGCATTCAATTCCAACTATCTTGAGAATTTAAGCATTGTATTCCCTTCTTTTCGATCTCAATTTAGGAGCTATTCACCTTCGGATTGTATCCATAATCTCTATTTGTTTTGAAAGCTCAAGATCAATGCTTGTACCCTGTTAAAAGTGAGTCTTCTTGTATCCAAGAGAAATTCTCCCTTGAAGAGTGACTCTTACCTGTAATGATTGTAAGAGTTCTTCTAGCCTTAAAAGATTTGTAAGGCTTTCTCTCTACTGGAAAAGAAGAATAGGATTTAGGCCATCGTGTGGAAAATCCTTGAAGCGGGAACCTTAAAGGCTGGGACGTAAGCAAGTTCTGAACCCCGATACATATCTGGTTCTGGTATCTCTATCCTTTTCTTTCCTTTATTATCCGGTTTAGTTTGGTAGCGGTGTGATCAGTTTTAAAATTCCGCTCATATCACCTTATAGTTAAATTTTAATTTTCCATAACCCTATTCACCCCCCCTAGTCCTTTATCTGGGCATCAATTTTCCCCATCCAGAAGAATGGGGCAAACTCATTGTTTTCTACTCTGCAGGATACTTAGGCAAGTCCAACTCCTCAAAGGCAACAGAAGGGGTAAGAAAAATGACTCCTTATCAAGGAATGCCTGTGTTTACGCTCGACGATCACGAAAAGCTGAGAGCAGTTTAATACTGAATCATAAAAGCCAGGTGCATAATCATCCACAACTTAGGGCTTTGGCTACCTATAACGGTTGGTTCTAACCGTTGAACACCTGAAGCCGAAACCCTGATCGCTCACGCAAATAAGGATCTGATCGGACCGTAAATACTATTACGGTAGATGAAAACCTCCTCCGCAGGAGATTTAATGATCTAAAGAACCACCGGAAGAAACAGAAGTCCGTCCGGCTCACTCCGAAGTCCAAACCCTCCTAGGTATGACGGAAACTGCCTATTTCGCTATCAAATTGCAGCATCAAGCTTCGAAGCCTCCATACGGCCTAATTCCCAATCGTCTAGTTACGACAAACTACCTTTCGTCTGAAATGCGAATCCCCCTTTTTGAAATACGTTTGACTTGATCTATAATAGGTACGTCGCAGCCTCAGAGATTAACTTGGTTCATCAATTCTTTTTTTTTTTTTCTTGTTCTCTAAAAGAACACCATCCCCCTGGATACAGAATCATGTTATTGCCCTCACTATTGATGAAACGAAGAAAACTACTATCTGAGGTCGAAGAAAACTCACAATTCCAAGGAAGGACCCTCGCATACATCGTAAGTAAATCTGCTATTATAGTGGACGGATAACGCATATCTCCCCCGACCAATGTTATTATTCTCAAAGCCCGCTAGACTAAAACTTCAAGAAGAGGGTCTAGGCAAAATTAGGGCACCAAAACCCTCTAAGTTGAAATCCGAAAAGATGACTTAGGCAAAGTTAGGGTAAATGTCTCACCACGTTTTGAAATTCTGAAAGGACTGCTTAGACAAAAATTGAGTCAAAATAAAAAGCCCGCCGAGACAAACTCAAGAATAAGGCTAGGAACAAATTAGGGCAACCAAAAGCTCGCTAACGAAACCCAAAAGTTAGTTTAGGCAAAATTAGAGGCAATCGACAGGCTCTTGATAGACTAAAAGATTCGCATTTCTCAGAGCTTGTCCCGAAAATTTACACGTCCAAAACCTTCTTATGTACGAACAGAAACTACTTGTTCTTCAATTACAAGTCCAACTTTCCTAGATCTGAACGGAACTTCTACTCATAACTCAATATTCTAAAATTGCCCATATTTCTAACTAGTTTGACTTTAATTCCTGTATGCTATCGTAGTCAGCCAAAAAGGGGGGGGGGGGTGGGGTGGTTCCAAGTCCTGTGCGTTTAAAAGAACCTCAATTCCTCAAAATACCAAGAAATCATCAACTAAAAGAAGAGTACAAGATGCGAATAAATAAAGCTCCGTTTTATCATGTATAAAAAAATGAGGAACCTACATAAATTGGAGAACTTACGTTGATTAAACCAAGCCGTATCTTGAGAATGGTGTTATCACGCTCCAACCAACCACTGAGATTGACATGTACGGCTTGATATAGGTCTGGGTCCTCACACCATATTGATGGATGCTATTTCAGAGTGAATTACTCTCATGTCCAACTTCTCACCATCATCTTGTGCTGATCATCTCTAGGGGAGGATTTTACCCTCATAGTAGCAGAA